>JASNQO010000030.1:0-484489 GCA_030378425.1 Periconia sp. TS-2 | reverse complement strand
CCGGCATTGGAGGTGTGAAGAGACCTGGCATTGAAGGTACGAAGAGACCCGGCATTGGAGGTGTGAAGAGACCTGGCATTGAAGGTACGAAGAGACCCGGCATTGGAGGTGTGAAGAGACCTGGCATTGAAGGTACGAAGAGACCCGGCATTGGAGGTGTGAAGAGACCTGGCATTGAAGGTACGAAGAGACCCGGCATTGGAGGTGTGAAGAGACCTGGCATTGAAGGTACGAAGAGACCCGGCATTGGAGGTGTGAAGAGACCTGGCTTTGAAGGTGTGAAGAGACCTGGAAAGAGCCAACAAGTAACCACTTCAACCAAGGCTCCTAACACTCCCTTCGTCAAGGCCGGCGAGACTAGACCTGTTGTTCCTCCGTCGCCTTCAGATAGTCATGGCTTCAGCTACGTCAGCTACGACGAATCCTCCCGTGATTCCTCCAGTACCGATTTGCCTTCCACACCGACTAGATATCCAGGACCCAGTCGGGCAAAGAAAGCCGTCAAGCTACCAAATCCCTTTCCTCGCAATCCGCCAGACACCATGGCCGTCGCTTCCGGCTATACAGCGCAGGGAACCACTTTGTCACCCATCAACGAAGGCGACAGCTTGGCAGCAAGCAGTCCGCCCGTCCCCAAGACGCCATACCGCGTCGCAGAGACGCGCAAGTTCTACAAAGCGCTGGACTTCTCGAGGAAAGCCCGGCAAAATGCCCATGCTATCAGCACGCAAGCGACAGGCACTGCAGGGTCTGCTGCTGCTCCTGCGCAGGCACAGCCGGAGGACGAGGCCACTGATGGGCAGCACCCTCCGGTTGCCGACCCGGTCGTCGACAATGAAGACTTGGATGAGAGCAACGATGATTTGGTCACAGAAGAAGCGCCCTCGGATCCTGACTATGAAGAAGTCATCATGTCCAAGCCGAAGCCGAAACCGAAGCCGGTAGCGAAGTCGACGCCGGCGGCGAAGCTGAAGTCCGAGCCCAAGCCCAAGTCCAAGTCGAGGTCGCCGCCCCTGCCGGTGTCTGCGAAGAGGGGCACCCGGACGCCGAAGACAGCTAAGAAGGCTGTGAAGGCTGAGAAGGAGAAGTCGTCGTCGAGGAGAAGGAGTGGGAGACAGACGGCTTACAGAGGCCCCTACGGCAAGTAAGTGATTCAGACGCGTGTAGTTTTTACGAGTATCGCATGTTCTGTGTAGTTTGTAGAGAAACTTTATCGTCCGGGACTTGTGTATAGAATTAGATCGTTGTAATTACGTGTATAATTATTTGTAGAATTTACTACTGTTTAATCGTTACATCTTGAATCGTCTGAGAGTGGGTACATCAGCACCTTCATGCAAATGAACTAGGCACATGATTAGGAACAAAAGCTCTTCATGAAGACATCTGGTGGTAGAGATGGCCTTAGTCTCAGCTCTGCCTGTGGTGAGCTGATCGAACAAAGGATTTTGGGAAGCGAAGCTGTCAACAATACTAAGGTACCCACGAAGAAAGCCACCGTGGCGCACATCATGAACTTTAAAGGCTCGGGACTGAAGACTAATAAAAGGTGGAGGGAACTCGTTGAGGCCGTTATGTGACATATACTCCTCCTTCCCCACCTCTTTTTCGCGCAGACATTGTACCATTTACACGTCCTGCCCCGCCCCTTTCGGATTTCTCCAACACAGCAATGCCTTCCGTGAAAACCGTCGCCATCGTAGGAGCAGGCCCCGGCGGTCTATGCTGCGCCCACAAGCTTCTCAAGCTCACCCCCTTCTCCGTCACCATCTTCGAAAAAGCGTCCAACGTAGGCGGCTTGTGGGAGCGCAACAGCCTGATCAATCCCGAGATGCAGACCAACTTCTGCAGATTCACCGCTTCCTTCTCCGATCTTGCTTGGGAGTCGGTGGATCTTGGGCGGCCGGCCCCCGTGTATCCCAAGGCGTGGATGGTGGAGAAGTACCTGCAAGATTACGCCGAGAGGTATATTCCGGCGAGGTGCTTTCAGTTCGAGACTTGCGTGACCCGGGCTGAGAAGGGTGCGGATGGATGGAGGCTGGCGGGTGTGAAGAATGGTGAGGATAAGGTGTGGAGGTTTGATTACTTGGTCGTGGCTGCTGGATACTTGTCGACGCCCAAACAGCTGGAGTGCGAGATGGACGAGACACTTCGCGTGAATCCATCCATTCCGATTCTCCATAGCACAAAGTATCGCAACTTGGAGCAGATATTTCCATATCTCCAGCACTCGACGGGGAAAGAGCGTCGCCGCATACTCATGGTGGGTGGTTCACACTCTGGATCTGACATATCAACCTTGATTGCCTGGCAAGCATCAGACGCCCGTTGGGGATCAATGGGCAGCAAGTATCACCCTGAGGTCGAGATTATTCACGTCATGCATAATCCAATGCACGCCGTGCCTGGTGTAGCGCGCAACCATACCTCTCCAACAGTCTCTTTCCATCCTCTCGAGTTCACCTTATGTGAACGCTCTAGTCGTGGCCCTTCGCCCATCTCGTTCAGTTTTGCATTATCAAATAAACAGGTAAATGATAATTTGAGGATGTTTTGCAAGGCGGTTGCCGAAGGCGAGCTTGGTGAAGAGACGGATGAAGATGGTTTACCGCCCTACGCCATCATGAGCGAGACGTATGCTTCATTTGTTGAGGCCAGGGTAATCAAGCCAACTATGGGCGTTTTGAAGCGATTAAGCAAGACCGGTTCGTCTAGATATGTTACTGCAACAGTCCAGGGCAAGGACGGAAGCAACACCATTATCAACGATATTGCGGCTGTCGTCAACGCGACTGGATTCGATTCTTGCGGCAGCTTATCGTTCCTGTCCGAGGAAGTGAAGAGACAACTTGAATTTGACCCAACGAGTACACGCCTTCCGTTGGTTCTGGATGCAAGCTACATGGCGCAGCATTCTTCAGTTCCGGATATTGCTCTGCTCGGCTTCACCCCTGTTAATTGGGGTATCATGGAGATGCAGTCACGCGCTATCGCTGCGAAGTGGGCTGCTGGGGAAACTGTAGAGGACCCGGAGAACATCAAGGCACTTGCCGCGCATATGCGCTTATTGAGAGAGGCACTCAAGGATCCAAAGCGGAGATCAGAGATCCCGCACTTCCTGTTCAGCGATTACCTTGGCATCATGGAGCAGGCAGGCAGAGAGCTCCATGCAGAAAAGATAAACGGGTGCTATGGCGATTACGACGGCTTCGTTTGCGCGGCTCGATATGTTGGGCGGGGTGAAGACAGAGCCGAAGCTGTCAAGACCATGGACAGTGTTCAGCTTCTGGAGCGGAAGATCCGGGAGAAAAACTACCTCCTCGCCAAAGTCACTTTCTCAAGCCTCCTTGGGAAGTGGGTAGGCAAGTCGCAGGAAGACAGCGGGCCGGAAGTGTCGCATGTAATGGAAGCTCATCCTCGTTACCCGACGTCGCCTCGATACGATCTAGAATATGTACTCATTCACAGGATCACTTCGGCGCAGTTGAACCAAGAAGACACTCTCATTGCACGATATAGCGAAGCTGATGACGAGATATCCATGTGGTTTGTGGAACCTGGACCAGGATGGAAGACTGGCGAGCGCGCGTTTACCTTCAATTTCGACAGAGACGAGTCTGGCGGGATCTGTGCATCAGCGCGCCTTGCGGTGGCCTACGTATCCTTGACGTACTCTTTGGAGTTCAGAGGAAGCATGCTCCACCGGTTCCGCGTCACCAAATCGATGCACGACGTTCCTGCCTTTTCGGTCGTGTTTGAACGGCCCTCTCGGGTAGTATCTACGCAGGATGTTTTGAGTGCAGATATAGAGCCGTGGACGGCGACGGGGGTGATGGGTGTGAAGAGCGATGAGACAATATCGCTAAGGCAGTGATTGAGACTCTGGATTGTCGCGGCCTAGGGTGTCTCTGATTACCGCCTGTCTGGACCTAGTCGTCGCCCTGCGAGACCTTGTGTTATCTCTCTGCGAGCTAATTCAATATCATGCACTACCTAGGCTTATATTTTCCGACTGTCCGTCTCTTGAGATAATTGTAGGGAGTTGTGGACGTTCGTCAATCTATCGAGACGCATGGTGAATGCGGATCTTTGACATACAATCGAAGTATTGTTGTCTCTTGGATGATTAGAATGTTCTCCTCTTAGTTGAACTGGTCTAGTAGGCTAGAGACATAATCCAGGAGCATCGATGAAACGGAGGGTTTGCATAGGAGCAGGATGTACGGAACGAAATTGGAGATGTTGTGTTCGAATGGTCTTGTAGGCTTGAATGGATCAATGGGAGACACAGCAGGAGTCTTTTAGGAGTAATGGATCACAATTGATTCAGTAGCGTTGTTGATATGTCAGTTTCGTGCATCTGGTACAAATCCCCCTTCTACTACCTCACGCTCAGTAAAGAGTAGAAACCTCGTCTGGCTAGGTTCATATCTAGTTGTCGAGATATCCGTCTTTTTGACTTGGAATACGATATGAATATGAGGAAAAAGCCAGGAGCCTCCTCCGAGTGGGATTCCAGGACAGTGTACTGACTCAATGGAACCTTTTCTGCGTTGCCTATGATAAAGACGTCCCTTAGAAGCGGCCCGTTCCTTCCCTTCATGAAGCTGTGACGTCTTATCGTCGTATCTGATCATTGTCGCCTGTCGTGCTTGCCCGACTCACTTCCCCTCGCCCCAATCTGGCTCTCACTATCCCCAATTAGTACTCCAGGCTGCCGAGGGGCCGCTCACCTTCACCTCGACCGCACCGCACCTTCACCGCAACCAGACCCGTCCATCACGTGTACACGCTAGTCCACTAGGGCCCTTGGCAGCCATGGAGTATATAAACCCCCTCAGGGCGCGCTCTCCTCTTCTCCTTTTTCTTTTTTCTCCAGCTCTGTGAGTATCCTCCCCTCCAACCTTAATGTTGCATCTTTGCTGACAGGTTCACAGCTTTGCCTTTTGGCTTAGATCAAGTGTAGTATCTGTTCTTTTCAGTTTAATCTCTGAAACGAGGTGAGCACGCCAGCAATCCCATTCCATCAGTCATGCTAACTCGAGGTATTCAGGTTACGGCCTCATTCAAGATTATTCTTATTTTTGTACTCGGGTCTCCTCTCACTGGGCTTGCTCACAGTTGAGACCACAGTGTCGCTGGTGTAAGTCTCGACTCTACTCTCCCCGCAAGGTTGAGACTAACTTCTTCAACAGATTGCACTATCTCCAGCTGACGCGAACCTTTTTCATTGAGCTGACTGGCGCTGCTGGTTACTTGAGGAAGAAGTTGTCGCTTTGCTCGATCTCAGTCTGTCTGAATATATGCATCCTGCGAGTCACAGCGTGTTTTCCTTGTTTGTTGCGTAATGCAAACAAAGCAACGACTTGGGGAAGGTGCAGCAAAGGCAGAATCCTTGGGCTTGTACTGTAATTCGAGATTTCTGAACAGCACATCAGGAAGGCAAGGCGATAATCGGAACGCAGGGCCTTGGCGATATGTGCAGTGTAACGCGAATCCACGTGATGATACACAAGCGGGGTCACAGTTTTCAGCTGTTCAGCGCGTATAATGTCAACTACTCTTCTCTTCTGGCATCTTCACATTAGATTTGCACCTGCCGTTTTGCCATGTCTTCAGCATCCAGTAGACCGTTTCCTTTCATGGAATTCCCTCGGGAGATTCGCAATAAGGTGTATCGCAGTACGTACGTGACGTATTCTTGCAATGCTATGCTAACCTTGAAATATTTGTAGACCTATTATGCACTTTCGAGCCCATTACTACTACTCCACCAGATGTCGTTGTTGACAAGGGCACGCTCTTCAAGGTCGATAAAACTCCCTCTTCAGTCGATACAAGTATCCTTTATACGAACACCCAAATCCATCGCGAGGCTTTTGATGTCATGATCAGAACCAATCGCTTCGTGTTGCTTGATTGCGGCCCTGGGATTCCCCTTAACCTCCTGCTTCTGGGGTATAGAATATCCATAGTGGCTACAGACACTTCCACCTTTTCCTTCAACGGATATGTCCTGTCTGTTTCACTATCCACCGACGTGCCTTTCATTAGAGATGAGACGGTTCTCCCCTCGAAGCGTGCTATTATTCTCTATCGAGATCTTCATAAATTTTGCGAGGTCCTTCATAACGCAGATGCAATAGTGCCAGGCTTGACTAAGAACTTGGACATAGCTATCACTGTTGGTCCCAGTCATCCCGAGCCGCGCTACAAAGACACTCTCACCAACTTCTTTACCGAAAAGACCCAAAAAGATTTACTGCAGCCATTTCGGACCAAAATATGCGGCTTCAAAAGTATCAAAGTCTTCGGGAAAGTTTCTGCTGAGCTCGCCGAGTCCGTGCAAAAGCGGATCGCTGAAGACTACGAACCGGACACCCACAAAGTGCTTGGTGAAATATATGCGTTCAAAGAGAAAGGTCAGCGTATGTTTCACAGTGGCGACATGGGACACGCCTGTACAGTATGGCGAGAGGCAGCCAACTACATTGAGGTCCTACATGGTGGAAGCTCCTGGGACGGGCTGGTGCAAAAGGGCGGTAAAGAGTTCGCCGCCCAAGTGGCCGAGCAATATTTTCTGTTTCAACTCAATATCGTTCATATAGAGATACTCGCTATGAAGCGCCCTGAAATTGCTGAGCATGTGGGGATGCCTTTCTTGGTCGAGAATTGTTTGCAGTTGGCAGCGAGGTCTCTAGAAAAAGGTCATTGGATGAAGGACTATAAGTGGCGTCCATCGGACACACATAAGGCGAAGCTATTATACCGATGGGCCGTGTTTTTAAGGCTGCTTGGTGGTCCCAACGATCTGCAAAGAGCATTGATGTTCATCAAGAGGGCGACGGAGCTAGTTCCGGGTGACGCGGTAATTCTTAAAGAGCAGGAGTCCATCAAGAACGTCTACGCCCAGATGGCTCGGGGTTAGTCGAAAGCGGGGTATGCTTTCATCTTTGCTGAAGTCTATCAACTTCCAAGTATTTCGCTGTTTCGGAAATTTCTTACTTTCAACTCTCTAGTACGCAGTAGTCTCTTGCTAAACCTCTCCTCTGCTGTGACTTTCATCGATCTTAAGTCTTTCTTCCGGCTTGCACATCTCCTACCCATATTCATACGCTGCACGATGACGTTTCGAAAACGGTCTTAAGTGCGGACACCACTTACCCCATCTCTTCCTATAATCCCGGGAGATACCCTAGTCACACTTGGCGAATCACACCTTGTCTGCCGCTGGCAATTTAGTACAGGGTACCATGTTGCTGGAGCTAGATTTTAGCACTTGCATGCTCTAGGTATCATTAGCGCTGGCGAACGCTAGACGCTGTATGTCAATTATTTCGTCTATGTAGGTGGAATGGGGTCATCACATCACACTGTATGTGCGGCTAACGCCAAACAAACGATCGAGCTACCGGATGTTCCAATCATCAGCATGAATTCAGGCTCAATATATTGGGGACAAGGACCTCGGCACTGCACTATCGTTCTATTCCGCTACAATGTATATAATGCAGGAACGGGTACCGTCAATGTGGGGCTACGGCCTGGACGTGTTATTAGCCTGGGAGTCGCCGTCATCGTCTAGTGGACATTTCGACAAGACTGAAGATGTTGCGAGTCCTTCTAACGTTGGCGCTCTGCGCAGCAAGCGCAATCAGCGCACCAACACGCGATGCTGTGTTTCTCGGGAGGAGACAATATCAGTCTTCTTGGAATTTAAGTGTCGATCTTGACTACGCGGTTTACCAAGGCTACTACAATTCCACTTCGAGCCTGAACATTTGGAAAGGGTAATCCCGCTTCCTTTCCCCTACTGTTGTCCAATTGTCCAATTGAAACGAGCGCTCATGGGAACAACGCAGTATTCGATTTGCAGCGGCACCGACCGGCCCGTTACGTTGGAAAGCCCCACAGACGCCGGCGCCGGATCGCAAGATGCAGAATGCGACAACTTTCGGGGCTAATTGCGCGCAAGCGTATCCTGCCGTTCCAAACGCACCTTTTCTTCCCGGTAAGACCATCACGATCAATTGAACGGCAATGAAGGTTGATAAAGCTGAGTAGGTGATGAGGACTGCCTATTCCTTAATGTCTACGCACCAGCTACAAACGGGTCCGCGAAACTTCCCGTATTGGTCTGGATCCATGGCGGTGGCTACGGCTTCGGCGATGGGAAGCAAGATTTGAGCACGATCATTGACGCAAATAACCACGGGTTCATTGGAGTTTCGATTCAGTACAGAGTATGATGTTGAGCTCTGTCAATTCGAAGGAATATTTACTAATCGAGTATAGCTGGGAGCCTTCGGCTTTCTTTCTTCCAGCGAAGTCAAGTCGACAGGCGTTCTCAATGCTGGACTCCTGGATATGGCGTTTGCCCTGGAGTGGGTACAGACACATATCTCCAAATTTGGCGGCGACAAGACGAAAGTCACTATCTCGGGCGAATCAGCAGGTGGAGGTGCAGTCATGCTCCTTGGAATCGCAAAAGGAGGCACTTTAGGAACTTCACTCTTTCGAAGCGTGAGTATGTCGGTTGAAAAGCTAAGAGCCCGGTCAAGCTGATGAATGAAAACAGGGAATTGCAGCGTCGCCTTACCTCCCCGCACAGTATGACTATAACGCATCCATACCCACTAAGGACTTTTATGATTTCTCCTCTCAAGCAGGATGTGGTTCCTCTGGTGCAGTTCTAGACTGTCTCCGTGGCAAAGACTCCGCGACACTCCAGAACGCCAACTACAATGTGTCCGTCTCTGGTGTCTACGGATCATGGGCCTTCCTTCCTGTGACCGATGGCACCTTCATCATCTCGCGACCAAGCTCCGCGCTCGCTAGCAAGTCTGTGAATGGAGAAAGTATCCTAGTCGGCAACAATGCAAATGAAGGACCGCTCTTCGTACCGCCTACAATAAATACACTGGATGATTTGAAGGCGTGGCTCAAACTTGAATTTCCGACTCTCACGGACGCGGAGATACAAAGCGTGCTAGACGCAAATCCCACCACAGATAGGCCGGCCAACGCGAGTGATCCGAAATTCGCTACGACGGGAATACTCCCACCTTCCGCAGTAACCGTCAGCCAGGTGGCGACAGGACAGCAGCAGCGCGCGGACGTACGTCTACCTTTCTCCTTCTCCGTGTGCACCTCACTCAAGCGGATCATACTAACTAAAACACAGAACATCTACGCCGAAGCAACTTTCATCTGTCCATCCTACTGGCTCAACTCAGCCTACACCTCCAAAAAATCATCCTACCATTACCAATACAGCGTTCCTTTCGGGGGCCACGGCGACGATGTAGCCGCATACATGGGCCCTTCCACGCCCAACCAATCCCCTAGCTTTTCCCAAACTTTCAGGTCCATCTGGGGCAACTTCATCACATCTCAAAACCCATCTGTACCCTCCAACGAGATACTAAGCGACTGGCCAATATGGACGGACAATGACGATGCGAAATTGGTGAATCTAAATGAGACGGGAGGCGTGCCGTATCAGGTTACTACGCAGTTTGGTGTCAATGTTACGCAGTATATGAATCCCGGCCTTATGAATGCATTTAATATTGCGAATGCGATTGATTGGGAAGGGAGGAGAGGTCACCGATGTGACTTTTGGAAGAGCGTGGCGGATAAGATATCGATTTGAAGGGGTGCATGATGTTAGAAGGCACACAATTGGGTCGGCACCATCCCCTCAAGCGGTCACAAGTATGCCATTATGCTTTAAGAGATCGGAGCGCAATCTTAATCTTCGTACTGTTCAAACTTAATAAACCTGTAGAATATTTTGACTGATGAAGTGTCTTCAACGACTGAAATTCTAAATAACGCCATCGCTATGCAGGAGTATATGTTTATCCTCTTCCGATACCCCAATCCCACGTAAAATGACATGCATCATTGAACTTTGTCATATCTCTTACAACATTATGAATGCACCAACGAGTCCAACAACAGCTGCCAACATAGATCCACTGCCGCTTATGCTGGGAGCAGCACTCTTCTGAGTGCCACTCTTACCGTTTTGCGAGAATGCACCACCCGATAGCGAAGACTTGTGACCGGTACTTCCCTCGACGCAGGTCTTGCTGGTATCGCCCCAGCGCGCATCGACCGTCTTCTTCCACACGTTGGTCGTGTCACGGACCATGGCAGCCGTGTAAAAAAGACGGCAGTCGGCAGCCTCGTAGACGAACTCGAGCGGCGTAACGGATGTATCGTTCCTAGGGAAATCTCCGTTAGTACTTTTGTACAGGATGCATCCATGTGAGATTGACTTACATGCGAATGTTGTCCCTCAAGTTGATGCCCGAGGACGATTCCTGGCTATTCTGCCACGTCGATCGCATGAGCGGGCGCGCGGCAAATGCAAGCGCACCGAGATCCGTCTCGTTGAGTTTCTCCTGGTAATCCGGCATGTTGTTGTAGACCTTGACGGCTTGGTCTTGCACTTGGCTCCAGGGCCAAACCTGGCTGCCCTTGGATCCGGCGACGCCTTGCATTGGACCTGTCTCCGGCTTGCCTCCGACGACCACCTGTTGCACGCCTCCTTGTGTTTTCATGAACTCGGCGAAAACGGCGCAGGTGGATCCACAGGCGCCGTCTTGTAGCATGACGATGTTCTTCGGGTCGAATGGCTGCTTCGTGTTAAGCTTGTCTTTGCGGTCACGGTAGCCGGTAACGTCGAGCGTGAGATCGTCAGCGAAGACGTTCTGGAGGTCTTTGCGCTGGGGAACCGTGAAGTTATCGCCATTACGGGTTTGCGGGCCGAAATACTCCTCCCAGCTGGTGAAGTTCTTGTTATCCGTGGTAACTGGAAGCTTGTAGTTGAAGATGCTTTGCCAGAGGAAGGCGAGTGTTCCTTCGGCGCCGTTCTTGTTGAAGTCCGCAACCGCGTCCTCGTACGTGCTGTCTTTCAGGACAAGCGTCATATATTGGCCGGTAATATCGAAGGCTTCATTGGCGCGGAAGGTAGACGCACCAAAGGGCTCCATGGCCGGGAAGAGTTGCTTGAACATATCATAGCCAAGAAATACGCGACCACCGGTATTGCCTCGAAGATCGATGACGAGCTTCTTCTTGCCAGCTTTGGTAGCATCATCCAAGAAAGTACCGATCAGGTTTTGAAATTCTTCAGGTCCTGCATCTGTCTCAGGACCAAAGGATGGGACACTGAAAACTGCTACATCGTCGTAGCCCGAGCCCGTGAGATAGTAGCCACCGATAGACCCTTCAGAATGCAAGATCTCAGGTTTTGGAAACCCAGTGGCACTCGGCTCTGCTCGCTTTTCCAGGTCGCGTTTCGAGCTGGTAGGGGGGGGTCCCTGGTTCAGGAAAGTTGCAATAAACGTTTTCGCGTCCTTCACACCCACAAAGTCACCCTTGCCTACTATTGCAGTGTTGATGTATTGCACGACCGTTCCATTCTTGTGCTTCACAGTAGTATAGTCTCCGTCCGGAATGTTGCTGCGACCGAATTGACTGCTAAAGCCGTATTGCGAGATAGAGGGCTGGTTGGGGAAGAGCTGGTTATAACGCGCGTGATCCTCGTGAAATTCAAAGTTCTTTGACCAGTCCTGCAAGTAGGTCTCGGCGCTTTTATTATTGATCTCCGAAATTGGGGATGGTGTCCATTTTTCCTCTTCAGTTAATATGATGTCGTAGTAATTGTATAGCTGCGGTACTTCCTTGCCATCTTTGGATACAGACACTACTGCAAATTCGTCCTGCAGACCTCGGCCAACATTGCCTCTCCTGAAGGTAAACACTCCACGGATATCTGGGCGGAAGCCGAGGTGGAAATCGTACGTATGAGACAATGCGGTGGAAAGATCGTACATCAGCGTATATTCGTCATCGTATTTATCATCATCTAGATTCTTCCTGATCTTGTCTATTTCATCTATCACGTCTATGCGCTCTTCGGTGTAGTCTTTCGGCGGTTCGCGAAGGTAGGCCAAATTACCTAAATTGCGAGTGTCAGTCGAGCGCTCTAGGAATGATCGGACGCCCAGAAACTCACTTTGCCAATTTATGTACAGCTTCATCTCGTCAATTAGTGCCAGGTCCTCATCCTTGTCAATTGGAATTGACGTCAAACAGTCTGCAGCTGTCTGGGCAGGCACCAATGCACGAGTCGCGGAGGGATAGAGCGACATGAACGCCGCGGACATGGAGCTAACAGACTGGCATGGCGTCCCCGCGGCTGCCACCGTCCTGCCAGTGAGCAGGACAGCGGCGCTCACAACGAGCAGCTCTATATGCATTGAAATGCAGACAGAAGAGAAGATAGAAAACGGTAGGCTCAATAACACGCCTACCTCGCCCAAAGAATGAACGAGAACTGTGATAACAGAGAAAGGCTGAAGCCCGGTGATGCGGGAGCTTTGTGATTTAATACTTGCCTGGGGGCCATGTTTCCGCCGCAGCTCAAGACGTTTCGATTGGTCCGAGTTTTACAGCCACCGCCAGGCCTCCACAGATTTGCCAGCCCTGAAAGGTAAATGAAGCGCCCATGGGGACTGCCAAGCGTAGCTGAATGCTAAACGCATAGCTTTACCAGGTCTGGACTGGAAACAAGCTGCCACAGGCCGAACGAAGCAAAGCTCGTGGCTGGTGAGTCGTTTCGCTTTGCGGCTGGGTTGCGCTACAGCCGAAGATCATGGGAAGCGAGATTGAGCGAGGGCCTAAGGCTCAAGGGTTTATTCAGACGCTGGGAGACATCACCATTCAAAAATCAATCAAATGATACCATCAGAAAACTTCCAAATGCTCCTGTGTAAGACAGAGACTACCTTGGAAACAATGCAATGACTTCGACAATAGAAAAGCGGTCTTCGAGGGAATAAAGCATCTTTCTATGCCAAGCGACGGATCAAAAAGCGCATGTTCGCGCTGCATCAAGCGCTCTTGGCAGACTTAGCTTCTCCATACATAAGCGCTAAGAATAGCCCCCACGGCTGTTCTCTAACCTTTCGGAGTTTCAATATACGATGTTGGTGATCGGATTAGTATGTTGCCTAGACGGCCCATAAGCAAAAGAAGTCCGTACCGTTCTTTCATTGTTTCGTGAAAAGCCATTTTTGGACAATAAGGCGCAGGTGGGATTCATAGCTGGGGCTAAATATCGCGAGTCGTGGGGCTCAAATGAAATCTGGAGGATCTCGCTCAATCTCAGGTTGGGAGTCACTGGTGGTGACCAGTGTTCATCTAGAGTGTCATTGGCAAGTTGTGACCCTGAAGAATGGACTAATTCACTAATAGCAAGTGGTCGCCCAAGCATCCTAGAGCATACTCGAAGCTAAGCATAATTCTTGCAAACACGGTACTAATATCTTCGGCAATCAGTTGCGTCAAGTGCAGTCTAGTAAAAGATGTTATCCGAGTTTGGACAAAATGAACATCGGTAACGTAATACAGAGCAAGATACTCAACACTGACCCTCGCTTGAGCGCTATGTGGCCAATAGGGGCTTAACGATGCAAGAGGCTACATTTACCATATCGAGAAATTCGCAATCTTATGGTTCCAGGAGATAAAGATTCAGCCATTATCTGCTCCGGGTCTAGTCTTATACAAGACATCTGAGAGTAGTATCGTTACCAGCTTATTTCCTCGACGTCACACGAACGATAAGCGACAACATCGTGACGCGAACAAGATATTGATCAACGAGCTTCGCCCCATCAGCTTGCATCTCTTGATTTCAAGTAAGAATTCTACGTTCTACCGCTCAATAGGGAAGAGAAATAAATATTGAAATGGTATTTATGCTGCCGCACGAAAGTCAGTCGGCGTGAATTAGGTGAAAGGCCAGATCATAGCCCATTTTCTACACAGTACACATAGCTAGATTTCCCCTGCAGTAAAGCAAATACAGACTTGCAGATGAGGCCCGGCTCGCGGCACTGTCATGTTCGGCAACGGTGTGCCCGATTGACACTTGGCCACGATCAAGCCACGTAAAATGCTGGACGACATTGGAAAGGCGAGAAAAGAGAGGTTCACTGGTGGAAGAACGACAATGAACAAATACTCGGGTAGCCACTAGCGTGCCAACGAGATACGTTATTGCTGGCTTCCCCGCCTCTAGTCTTCCTTGGTGAGTTGTCATTTGAGCCCTCACTGGCTGGCCAATGCTGTACGACGTGGACAAGTCTACGCGATCCTATCAGCTTCTGACATCTTCGCAGAAGCCACGAAATGATGCCCGAAAGCCAGGTTAACCGTGTCATCAATCGCCAGAGTCCGTCCTTCAAAGATGATGTTCGACGGAATGGTATGGGAGGCGCTTTTTCAAATGGGACCTTCTTTAGAAAGGGCCGATCTTGGAAATTCATCTTTGATACAGCCGCATAAAGCTTGTCTATGGTCCTCCACGGCGGTGGATGTAGACGAATTCGAATCTAAGCATAACCATGCTCCCCTCTCCGGACAGATGCGTTTTCTCGAGAGACATTGTATCCTTGCAAGCGCCAGTAGCTTCAGACAATTCCGTCGCAGGCGTCTTGGTGGCGCTCTGATATGCAGGTCCTTCCGAGTTTTCCAGGAACAAACGCATGAACACGATGCTAGCGTCTCTACACCAAAAGTAATTTCTGTCCAAGATACGGCATCCTTGCTGACATTTCCATGTCTGCTAATTTGAATTTGAACACGACTCCTCGCATTTGGAGAAACCGATAGTTTTCTGCATTGGGCGTGCCTATCCAAATTTGCAAGCGGTAGATTCGTTGTGACACTTGATGCATGCCACGTTCTGATTGTTGCACATGTTGAGGCCCGTTTTAATTAGTCGCACCTGACTGTCATGTTGTTTGTTTCCAACCCTCCCAACCACGATTGACGCTTCACAGTCTCACTACAATTCCATCCCCACGAATGATTGAAGCAAACACTTCGGTAAACGGAGTTGATACTCGATACGATGCATGCCGATGCGGGATGGCTTCCCTCCAATCCGCCCTCGACATCTACAGAAGAGACCTCGAACAAGGGGCCTTTCTTTCTTGCCATTGCCGCTACGCTGGTCTCAATCGCGCTATTGATCTTCTTGCTAAGAGTTATCACACGTATACGACTTCTCCGCTTCTTCGGCATCGATGATTGGTTCATGTTCATAGCTCTTGTGAGTGCTTGTCACTTAGACGACATCTAGAACCATTGGGGAAAATGTTAATGATATGCTGCAGCTCTGTTCGCTTGGTACCTTGGTCATCTTTGCGCAGCTCATATGGCATGGGCAGGGGAGGGATACGGACGTAATCTTACACAAAGACGCGACTGCGACGGGACGTTACTTCTGGAGCTTTTCTCTCATCTTCGTCATTGGTATTAGCTTCGTCAAGCTCTCACTTGTGTTCTTTCTTCTGCGAATCATTCATCAGACATGCTACCGTCGGATTCTGTACATCATGATTGGTAAGTCTCATTCTAAGATAGAAGATTGATATTGATATTGATATTTTTAGGACTTCTGATACCATTCACTGTGACCTGGTTCTCAACAATCATTTTTCAGTGCATTCCAATTACAGCAGCATGGAATCCTCCTCAAAGCCATCGAGCTCACTGCATCTCACCTATGGTGTACAAGAATGTCGGCCTTCTGAATGGTAGTGCGTACGTCCCACAAAATCCTAAAGATCTAGTCCTCATCAGAATAGCAATCGACATTACTACGGCGCTTGTCCTTGCGACAATTCCACTACCGATGGTCTGGAAATTGCAAATAGGACTTCGAACGAAAATCTCCCTCATAGCTGTTTTCAGCTTGGGATTCATGTAGGTGTATTTTATGGATGTGGAAGCCCCAAGCTGATCATTTGCAAGCTCATGCGCTGCAGCCATCGTACGCACGTCACTGCAATATAAGATGTGGGACAGCGATGTGCCTTTTGCGTAAGACAGTCTACCATCCATCCCCTCAATCTCTCAGCTGACACCTATTGAAGCCATGGCGCGTGGTTGTGCATCTGGAGCGTGTAAGTATAGCCACTTTCCAGCTTTCCGGAACCTACCTACTCCCCAAAACTGATTTATGTGTCTGAGATCTGGCCGTTGTCGTGCAAGATCATAATCGAGGGTGGTGCACGTGTCGCAGTTGGGCGTACATGCACGACACGATACCATCGTCGCGGCAACGGCCTATGTTTCTCCGCCTCAACACCTCTGCGCATGACCGTTTGTTATAGTCTTGCCCTGCACCTGATGAGTTCCTTCGTTTGTGTTTTCATTCGTCGCTTCTTTTTGATCTATCATCTCAAATGTTATCATCTTCGTATTTTTGTTCTGCATAGAATCCGTCACCAGCTCCCAGGTCTATCTGACAACTATACTAGCATCGAGATGACCACGGGTATAGCGGCAGCTTGTCTGCCCTCCCTTAAACCCCTCTTTAACACCGTGTCGAAATTTCTCTCAAGCCTTAACCCCCTTAACCCCGCTCGCCAACGCTCCACCAAACCTGAGTCGTCGGCAGAATCCCCCCCGCCATCCCCTTATCCACAATCCTACAGTACACCGACTTTCCTCTCGCTCCCGCGCCCAAAGCCTGTCCGCTTCCATGACCACACTTCCGACTTGGACTTCGATCTCTTCACCACTCCAACACGAACACGAACGCATAGTCGCAATCCTTCCAACTTAACCATCTTCTCCAACTTTACGAACTTCACAACACATGGCCATGTTGAAGGCGAAGATCCGCGGCCAACATCACGAGCAAGGACGTGTAGCAAAGGGCTGGGTGAGCTGGAAGGAGAGATGAAAGAATTCAGGAATGGATATGCAGTTAGCATCACTAGTGGCAGTGGGGAAACATGTGATGGTAGTGAGGAGAGTACGACTATCAGAAGGATGGCAAGCGACGAGGAAAGTGTTAGGAGGCTAGAGCGTATCGGGAAAGAAGAAGCGAGTGGAGGAATTCTGAGGACAACGGAGGTCACGATCAGCTGAGCCACAGTATTGGAGGATCCGAATAGCATTTAACGTTGTGCATTGGGGGATTTGTGGCGGTGCTACATGGGCCAGGGATGCGGTGATGGATTCGAAATCCGTGCGTAAATTCCGCTTCGGGCAGCTGCGAATAAACTGTCTACATATAGTTGAATTCGGCAAATTTAGGCGACTAAGAAGGGGTCTATACGAGCGCTAGTCTATAACCAGCTCAAATCTCTTGATGTGGTTTTAATGTCCGGTACTTCAAGGTGTTATCGCACGCCTGTGCACACGAGTCTGCATGTGCTTCTAACATCAAGCTCCGTTCGCCATCGGCAAACTCCATTCAGTACTCATACTGATGGGATTGTCATGCTACGTAGCCATGTAGAGTGCGTTATCATCGCCAATTTGCTAATTAGCGAAGGAAGCGGAGGCCTTTGCTTGAGCTCCCTTCGTATTGCAGTCAAAGGCATCTTGAAGTACTGATGGAACCTCGTATTTTGAAGTTCCAACAATGCATGCATCTCCCGAAGGAGGAAAAGCAAAACATGCGCGAGTCCTTGTTATCAATGAGCATCCAGATCAACAGACCTGCTTGTGACCAAGCGAAAAGATGAATGATCTGGATGCTCCTGCCGTCTGCAAGAATGTGCCATATGTCCAATCCAAGCATAGCCGATAGGTTGATGAAACCTAGGCTCCAGATCCATTCATCCACCTCTACAACCTCAAGGTTGAATTTTTGATATACTGCTGTTTATCGATTCAATACTGGGAAGACTTATTAAAAAGGGACTACGATACTATGTTAGGGATTAGTCCAAAACATCCCTGCTATGTTGCATACCTGGTGATGATATTCCTTGCTAGCGACACTAGAAGTCTTCGGAACCGCTACGATCCGAGATCCTAACGGGAATATCCAACATATGGAAATGCATGTGTATATACCTGAAGGAAAAAAAAACGGAGACACCCTTGAATTCCCTCAAAGCAGGTGCTCTTCGAGTAAGTTGCGTAGACTTATAGGGTAGAGGTCGATTTCTGCTACGTGCACATTACGAATTAGTCATATTCTACATTGATGGCAGTCATCTCGATGAAGAAACAAGGGTATAAATTGGCAATCTTAGGCTTGTTACGAAGTGCGCGACTGCTACAGCAGAATAGAGACTGCTTTGCTCCTTTGTACCTTTGGGATTAAAACTCCCTAATTTGGCCACAATATCAAGGGTGGACAAGTTATAGCTCCCGAATATTACCAGTCTTCTCGGCATTAATAATACCTTACTCAAGCATACCAGCCCGCGGCGAAGAGAATCATAGTGATGTACTGGGTCGTTCCTGCCTTCCGACTTAACAAGTAGGCGGAGGACCGAATACCTAATCTCTAGCATATGGACCTAAAGATCGACACTGGAGCGCGATAAATATGAATGTTTCGGATCTGCCAAGTCAAGTCCATGGCTATGGTGCTTCGGTGATGCGTTGAAAGGCTGCCTGCAGAATTTTTCAGGAGCGATGTGGCACCTGCCTTGGCAGAAAAAAAATATTGTCGCGGACATGCATATGAAGTAGTTTTTGACGAGGCAATGAGCAGCGAATCTTGGCACTGAGCTTGGAGAAGATATTATGTATTATAGAGTTCGAAGTCTAGGATATTTCGTGTACCCGACGTGGCATGCCATTATGCATGAGTGAGACACCATGGTCTAGGATCACCGAACACCATCTTGACGCGAAGAAGAGAGGAGGGAAATGAAGTCCCATCCGCAGAGCAAAGGTCCGTGTGACCTGCGGTCAAGCTCTCCGAGGTCTTCGAAATGAGTCACATGCTCGGCTTGCCGTCTCGAAATTAGGAAGAGCTTGATAGAATAGCGGGAAGCCAAACATACATATTACATGGACTCAGCTCCAGAGCCATGGGCGACTGTCTCCCACTTGACATCCGTATTTTCAGGGTGAGCGCCACATCTATATGACTTAAAGGTGAACTTGCTGTGGTCGTGCTTTGGCACGTCACCCGGCCCCTCAATTGCGACAGCGAAGTCCCCGATCTGGGTATTTGTACAATTTTCGCCGGTGTAGAGGGTGCACCATGTCGGGACGCAGATCTGAACGGATTGGATTGAGAGGCCACTGTAGAATGAGTCAGACTCCAATCTCCTCACAATGACGGCAGAAGGATCTACTTTGCAGATTTGCCGTGGACGTTGATGGGGTAGCATTTGTTCTCCTTAGGGTTCTCGAGCATGAATGTCGATGCGCCTTGGTAGTTAGGCTCGGTGAAGAACAAGCCTACGTCACGCATGTCGGGCTGGTTGATGATGTTGTCATGCGGAAGGGCAGTAGCGAGGCTAACGAGGAAGAGGACAACTGCGAGGAAACGCATGATTGCGGTAAGTTGATGGTGGTAGATTTTAGAAAGTGAGGTGTGTAAAGAAATTTAAGGAAGTGGGAAAGTTGGTGAGGGTAAGGTTAGCGAGAGTATAAAGCGGTTGTTTATTTTCACGAGAAAGGAAGGAAGGAGCCGCTCAGTGAAAGTGAACTTATTTTTATGCTACCAAAATCAGCGAAGAGGAGGAAAGAATCGGTGAATGCTTCACTTTGACGCTCTGCCCCCTCGGCGCTCTACCACATCGCTAGCATCTTTTGATGATGTTGCACATAGCACTTTTATTTGACCGTGCCGCATTGCCCACGGGCCCAATGACGTCTTTGGACAGTTTCAGATCAGAAACTCGTCAATCGGGGAGGTTGTACCGAGATATAGTAAAGGACTTTTGTTTCGTGGTGGCGATCGGGTCGGCAGTTCTACGGTTGTAACGAACGATGCCGTACTTGGGTCGCTAAATTGCTAGCTAAGAAGTTTTAGCAGTTCAATAGCCTCCCCAAATCATACCACGAGGCACTTGCCCTAAATTTAGAAAAGTCCTCGGTAATGCGCCGCTCGCGAGAGGTGTGGTTTTCTAGCTCGCGCAATTATCGCCAGTGATGGATTTTAGCGAAGGACGGGATTATTTTTACACATGATACGTCGCTAACGGAGCAACACAGGCCACATTGCTACCCCACAAAGCCTGAAATATCGAAAGCGGCAGAGCTTATTGGGACATACAATGCATTATCGACAGTAATTGACTCGTATTGAAGCATTGATAGAAGTTCGTATAAACAAAGTTTCTCGCGCCTCGCCATATTGAATCGATAACTCTGACCGGACCGTCCGACCTTGTGGCAAAAACATTAGATCAGTTTACCCAATTGAGCCTTCTGTATTCTGCAATGCGTTTAACAATTCCGTGGGGTGAGTGGTATTCAAAGTTCGGTGGGCTCGTTCGAAAACAATGTCAGGTGAGTGCTAGTCTCGGAACGGCCGTGGCATCGCTGATCTGGACGCGACTAATGTCCTGAAATAATCTTGATTAAGAAAATTTAGCGGCGCAATTGTGTAGCGGTTGATAGCGGATGTCCACAAGCATAGTATTCGAAAAGAGTGCCGGTGCATGGGGATCGACTTTGGTAGAGGATGCCAAGGTTTGTATACTGTCTTTGCAACGTGCATCGAATTTCATTCCAGAGAAGGGACAATGGGGACACCATTCATTCTGGGTACTTTCATTGGACTAGATTTCGTTTGGTTAGTTTACACTTTAGTTCGGGATGATGTCTTGAAGTTATTTTACTTGTCTAGGTTCAGGTCCGCCATTGAGATAACATCAAAGACAAGTAATATTCTCGGGTTGAGGACAGATTGTCTGTTCTTGATGGATCGACGTGCCTCGAGATTAGGACCTGACAGGCGTAAGTGTAGCATAGTGAGACAGGTTTGCCGCGTGAAGTTTTGAGAACGCCGTCTCCAACGAACTTCCTGAAGCTTGCTACTTCGCGCAGCTTTCTAAGCACTACCTGGTAACCACTGAGACTCTTGTACGGCCACTAATGTTTGGAAATTGACTTTTGCATGCATGTCTGGTGTTGATGGATGAGGTCATTTCACAAAGCTCGATGGGTGGTTCGAAGGAGCCATCATCATTGGTCTCTCAGGCTCGAACACGACTGGATACGACTTACAAAGTCCCTAAATTTGGGGCGTCATGTTTGCCCCAGGGCGAAGAAAGGAAAGAGGCTCAAAGAAAGTGCGAAGTGACGGCCATGCTGCCATGGACCGCCGATCCATAGCCCCGTTTCTGCATTTTTGCACCTATTCCGCTCAAGGTTTGACATCATCTTGAACGTGCTTGGGCGATCGTCTATGCGCATGTCTTATTGGATTACGGTGGGGTCCATATACATACGCTAATAGCGCGGCCGACTAGGGAGTCGTGTTTAGAGGGATCTGATGTTGCTAGAGCAGGCTCGAGCAAATAGCTGGGTCGCTAGGGCATGCTGCAGTCCTCAGCCCGCCATGGCTAGCCATGTCTCAAGCATCTAGTCAGGGCAGCGGAAAAGAAGCAAGTCGTACCGGCGATGGCCGTGGCATGCGATCGCCGCAGCGTCCGTCCTGCCGTCAGAGCGTGCGGGAGCTTCCAGCCCTGAGCAGTGGTGGTGCTATCTTGGAGCCTCGCGCCGGCAGCGCTAGACCGGAGCGGGCTACGGCCGGCCAGCGCGCTTCCGGTTGACTAACGGAGCGAGGCGCGCTGATTGGCCGGCGGCGAAAATCTAAATGTGGCATCGCTGGCGACCCAACATCGCACCGCCTCCTCCCACATTCCATCGGCAACTCTCCAAGAGCACGTTACAATGGCCAGCAGGTCAAGAGTCGGTCAGGCGAGCGCAACGTGCGTCATGCTGCAAACGCTCTGCAAGGCTTGCTGCGCCACCGGCAAGCTGATTCGCGTGGGCCCTGCGCGAACAGCACCGTTGTATCTCGCAGTATCACTGACACTGTGGCTAGGAACGCCAGGCACAGGGGCAATTTCTGCCGGCCCACCCAGGATCTCGGTCTGATCGTCTCTGGGCGCCCCGACCGGCGGCTTTCACGCTACGCCCAAAGAGGGCGTCCAGCGTAGAAACGCAGGGATAGCACGCCTCTAAACCTCGATAAAGTGATTATTAACTCCATGTCTGCATAATTTTAGATGGCCAACCTAGCGGCCGCCGCCAATCGTGTACTGGTCGCTTAGCACCTACCGCGCGAATTCCTTCCCAGCGCTCTCCACATCTTCGGTCTCGTTCAGGACGGTGCCAATGTCTCTCTTCCAGCTTCAGATGTCGACCCCGAGAACCTTCAGCCTTAAGGTGGTAGCTTCCGGAGCGCACAAGCCATCACCCAAAAAGTGCACTGTTCCATCCCAGCCCTATCTCTCTAACTCGCCCCGAGTGGCCCATGATATATATCAATGGATCGCAAGTCGAAGCCGTGTATAAAACAACCGGGGCCGCCTTCGACCAGGAAGAGAAGATACATTCGGATCTACGCTAATATATCGAGGAAAATGCTCCCTTCCTCATCCTCTCCCTCGTCCCGAAAGGGTGACAGGCGCTCGCGTTCCACCACTCCGGCCGCTTCACTCGCCGACGAACAACCGCAATTATCTGACGTCCAGTGCTACACATGCCGCAGACGCCATGTCAAGTGTGACCGTATACTTCCTACTTGGTGAGTGGGCTTGTAGAAATCAAAGGAATGTATCCCTAACTTGTCTCCGAAGTGCCAAATGTAGAAAGAAGGGGGTGCCATGTCTAGGTTATCAGAAGCCACTGAGGTACCAAAACCCCCCAACACCCCAATCAAGATTCAAACTCGGTCGCTTGCTTATGTCCAGACCCATATGTGTGTGGTTGGGATGGTGATAGCATCCGATAGCCCCTGTTCCCTTCTTCTGCTATTCGAAATTGACTGCTGACTTCTTCGCTCGGGCAGATGGGCAGACGGAGTTGCCGTTAGAGGCAAGCTCAAAGGAAAATCACAGCCCGTGGTCGATAGTGAGTGTAACCAACCCAACAAAGCTCCTGAGACCAACGATTAAACGTGCGGCTAGACAAAGTCATGAATATGGTTCGGAAGAACAGCCAAGTACAAGCCGACACTGCACTGAAAGAGGCATCTAGTTATGGGCTTCAATCTGTTGATACTGGTTTCAATAACGTTGTGGCCGATGAAAGCCAAGCCCTTGAACTCTTAGAGTACCGTAAGTCATGGTATTCCGCGGCGAAGGAGCGATCACACTTACAAAGCGTCACTAGATAACTCTGTTATATGTACTGAACGAGTAGTCGCCTCACCAACGAGCCCCGTCGATCGCCACATCGCCCAAATCTCCCATGAGGTTGCCCAGAGACTACCACGGACGATTGTTGACTGCGTTCTTGGAATCGCTGCCGTGCATATGGCATCACGAAAGCCAGGGGACAAAATGTTGGAACGTCTCGCTTTGGAGACTAAGGTCAAAGTATTCCAGAGTCACAATCGCTTGCTCCAAACACCTCACCTGCAAGTTTCGCCAGACGTAGTCATTGCTACTGGCATTCTGATTTTTGCTATGGACGTAAGTAAAATGTCTCTGACAAAGGCATCGCTGACCTATATTCAGCTATTCGAGCATGGAATGAGTCGATGGGTGATTCATACTCTCGGTTGCATGCAGGTAATGGCGTCATTTGGGGGCATTGAAAGACTCTCCTACTTTTACCCGCATCTGCATGTCTCATTTTTTCATGTCGCCCATCTTGAAACAGTACGTCTTCTTGCACTAAAATGTTATGTTTATGGACACTTACCCATTCATAGGTCTGGATCGCTCTATCACACAACACACTTACCAGGCCGAAACAGGTTTCGCGAGCGGCTTTGGAGATGTTGTGCCATGCACCACTCGTGAAACCAAGGATTTTTAACCCTTGTCCAACACCATTGACGCTTGCTATATGGGATATTGGCGATTGCGCGCAGAAGATCTTTGGTGACGCCAGACACCTCAGCTTCGCCGACATGCATCGAAGAGAGCAAATACTTCTTGACATATTGGCATTCCAACCAGAAGATGGTACCAAAGCTATCATGGAAGATTATTTCAAGAACGCACCACAGTATGTATAATTCACAAGCGGCTGAAGCATTCTTAACTTTATATTTAGAGCCAACGTGGATATCAATTCATTTAGCGCGGTATGCGCCGTGTGGAAAGCCGCAGTCACAATCCTTGCTCTCCGTTACCTTTATCTTGGACGACCGCAATTGATGCCCCAATCATATCTCCAGCGCTCGCCCACGCCATCAATGGCTACGCCAACAAGCACATTTGCCACTCACAACCAATTTGGGGCTTACTACACGGAGGATTTTACGATGAGTAATATAGTTGATGATTCTTCAGATGTAGAGAACGTTCCAGAATTTCTTACGCCTGGAATGTATGTTGACGATACGCTGTCGAGAAGTCCATCGCCACTCCCATCTCCGCTTCAATACAACGAACCCCCCACGTCCCAGTTGTGGGACCAAAGATACGAGCTCCACGACGATGCGTTTGCCGTACTTGCAACAACCTTCAACGCTATTCGCAATAACCATGAGACAGCGGTTCTACGCTATGTTATGGTTCCACTCTTCATCTTTGCACTCATTAGTAGAAAGGGCAGTGAAGAGCGTGCCCTATCCGAGTACTTAGGTACCGCCTTTAAAGAGCATATGTCTGCATCCTCGGCTGGACCAGTAGGAGGCGACGAACTGGAATGTAATATCCCATGGGATAAGCTAGACGCCTTTTCAGAAACTGTGGAACGAGAGCAGCGCGGCAGTGCATTCTCGACAGGGGCACAAATGGCGAAAACAGCGCCCGAGTGGAATTGGTGGGACATGCTAAAGCACACCGACTTGGATATGGCTTGTAAGTTGTATTTTTCTTTTTTAAACTTGCCACGATATTTCAACAGGACCGACCCTCTGAAAGCCCTGACTGTTGTTCTCAACGGTTGTGGGAGATAGCTTACTCAATCGGCGCACTCTCACAACCAAATTCGCCGATTACTGTTCTTAGCCTTACCAAGCATCGTCAGCTCAATGCCACATCGCCTCCAGCTTAGGCTTCTCAATTCCACAATCGGGGTTTTTTTAATTATCATAAAATCTGAAGCTAACAAATTTTTACCAGGGCCCGTCACCGTCGGAATGTCGCACTACGAATCCGGATCCGAGTTTTGGGGATTCGTTCTACTGTCTTCAGTTGTCAACGAGGAATGTTTCAACATTTGGCTACAGGAGCCGGCTCCTTCCCAATCTTCAGCTTCTTCCGCATAGCATGATGATGAGGCGCTTTGAAATAGAGGTGAAACTTTTGGGCTTGAAAGCATTGGTGCGATCAAATCGGCGCAAGGTGAATGCTTAGATGGGAGCTCAAACCTGGATCGGGAACAGACCAAATATTGGTCTGCTAGATTCGTATGGTCAGCTGGGAATCATGAGTAAGTTTGAAGTCACTTGGGCGCTTTTTCTCTTTATTTTTAATGTTTCAATTTTTCCTTCTATCATATTTCGTTTCCTGAATCGCTACGGTCGAACATTCCTCTTTTTACGACGTCCTTTTCTAATACCTGAAATTGTTCACGAGTATATCATTTCTTTCCTTGATATTTTCTATCGAGTTTGCCGGTCAGACATTTGATTTACAATTCGATTCGTCATCGCACTACATGCCAGAACTGGTAGCCCGGGCTAGGTCTTACGTGACCTCTTGCCTTACTGTTAGCCTCAGTCTTACCTATGTCGTCCGAATTCTAGTACGAGGTATCGCCTGACCTTATGCTGCTATGACTAACGATATTCTTACACTTCAAACTAATTTCTATTACTGACTTTAGTCACGAATTTGTAATTATATTTTGAAGTGCACCAGTCGAGATCTGGGTCGTGATCATATGGATTAGGCTTCCATCTCCATTTTTTAATTTAGTCTTCTGGCTTCGCTCGCATTTTCGGGATCGCTCTGATGACCTGATCTGTCACAAGCTGACTAACATTTCGGAGAGACATTCTTTCGCGCGAGCAGCTATGATCCGATCAAAATATTGGATCGAATCCTTAATCTTAAAGTGAAACCAATGTATAGAATCTTTCTGGCCTACTTCTACATTTAAAGAAGCGACACCTCATAAGCCCAATCATTTCAACAACGGCAATAGTTTGCGTACACCTAACTAGATACGGGCCAGGCTCGTTCTCGCGTTTAAGTTGAACGCTCATCTTAGTCTAGTCTGGCGCCTACGTCCTGTAGACGGAAGTTAGACGAAAGCACATGTCCAATCTAGCTCCTTGGGAGGATAGTCGCTCCTGCGGACCACCCGTCTGTGCGGGACCTTGGCCAACTCAAATGCCGCACTGGCAGGGACAATGCGTCATACCTACATAAGGTCAACATCTTCATGATCCTTCGGCCGCACGTTGCGCCCTTGAGAAAACGCACATACCACACCCTCCATCCTACCGCAGCCACGCGGAGATTTTACGCCCCAAATCGTCTGTCTCAGCCTCACCCTAGCCTTGTAGAGAAGTATTACCGAGTCCGAATAGTGTTATAATGCTTGTCGATGGGTATAGGGTGTCGGCCTAGGGTCCCCTTACACTTTTTTGCATCGTCGGATTTGCGCTATGGCCACACAGTATTCGCACCTACAATGCAATATTGGACAAGCGATCCGACATGTGCGTTTAACCAATGGTTTGGCCAAGGTTTTTTCCTGTAGACTGGCAGTTCGCGGAGTCCGACGAGTCCCGAATCCAGGTAGCCGATCCAATATTTTTCATCGTCTTTGTGATACATGATTGACTTACCAAGCGGAGTGGCCGGAATGGATTCAATGAATGCGGGGCAATAAGGATGTGAAGTGTTGTCATGAGACTAAACGACTCTCCTAATCGCTTTACAAGGGTACGCTATTAGATGTTGGAGATACATGCCATCCAAGGTTGCTTGTGGAGGTGTGGGGGCGACTACTCTCGCACGGTGTAGGCGAAGGCATCGGGTGGCCGATGCTCCCGTAAGTGTAGGATCCTGGGCGAGGGAATGTTCCCAGCACAGGATCTATTCCCAAAGTGGCTGTGCGTGCATGCTGCAAACTTGGTGTTGTTAGTCGGCTAATTTCCGTTGTATGGGCTCGGAGATAAGATGGTCCAAGACTTTTGTGCTTGTTCGCAGCTCAACTCGACTGTGATTGGTAAGTTCTCTCATTACAACACTCGCCTGATCCCGTGATCTCGCGAAAGACTTTGAAAAGGCAGCTTCACCAACGCATGCCTTCGCCATCTCTCTTTCTTACTGCATTTACCGCCAGGTCCTGTTGTTGGTATGCTCTATATCACCCTGTCGCCTTCGTCTCATCAAACATCATCTTATACGATGCCCATGGAGTGTTGTGCTCTCTCGGAAGCTCTACCAAGACCACTTTCACGACGCCGCGGTCGCCGCAATTCGTTCGTTCGACCTCGGTCTGGTCGTAATGATGTTTGGCCACTACGGCTTACTCACTTCTCTTGATGAAATTCGCCAGACAGCATGCTGCTAACAGGATGCCAGTCATTGGGCTGCAGTGGCGAGATGAAGTTCGGGAAGCGGCCTGCAGACAGGCCACACCGTGTATGTTACGCGTTTAGTGACATCGCGTCCAATGCGTTGTATGTTGCAAACCGAAATAACTTGGACCGCACAACAAGTCAAGTCGGATGATATCATTGAAGCGAGGCGAGATCTATGCGACAGGATCCGCGGAGGACCCGGAGAACACAGTAATATGGGCAATGCACAGCACCTAGGGGGGCATGCTCGAGCCGACGCAGACGCAGGACTACCATGTCTAAATGACTTTCGCACCAGGGTCGCCGCTATTAGCCAAGGACCCAATCTTCGCAGTGCCAACTCCAACTATATTTTTCCATTCCTACACCACAGCCAAGCAACGAAGCCGCCGGCTCAGCTGTATTTTTGTTTTCATGATACATTATCCGGTCGTCAATTGAGAGACCGCGATAGTAATCGCCGGGCGGTGTTTGGACTTTGTGAGGGTCGGAGGTTGATCACGTCCAGCCTTAGCATTACAGGCGTCTTAGCGTCGGCTCCCCTCTAAATTCCCCGGTGCTGGCTCCGTACCTCAGCAACGCCACAAAGTGACTCCGATGCACTCATCAAATAGCTACAGGGTAATTGGACGACAGAGTAAAGAAGATCTTTTGTAGGCGACCACGTTGACTGATGCACTGAGCGATCTTTGCCGTACGGACACCGTCAACACATTGATCTGCGGATAAGAGTATGCCCTGGCGTTCCAAGTATTTCTTCCAGCAGAGTCGTGCCTGGATTTTGTAAGCTTGACATGGCGTCACAGCATGGTCTTGTCGTCCGATTACAATCCCATCTCGCTTTGTGGATAAACGAGAGGAATTGCATGTGTAGCATGCGAATTAGGACGCACTCAGCCCTGTCGCCAAATTTTTAATTCCACGCCCAGTTCCCCGGTTTCGTCACTGTGCCGGCTATGGTATCTGTTCATTGGTCAAGAGAAAGCTTGTCTGTGTTCCGAACGCACGGGCGTCGTGAAGGAGCCGCGGGGCCGCAACGATCGTCATCTTAGGGATTTACTAACTTAACACACTGGGATTTATCAAGAAACAACCAAGCATCGTATCGGATATCTGAGGCTTCAAGCACCGCCTGTCGAGTCAGTGGAACAAATAGCAAAATCTAGTCTGAAGACCAAGTGTTCCGCGAGTCCGAAGGTTGTGTTGCATATGCAACATTGTGCTGTAGAAGATATCGCGGTGCCGACAGCAGCGGCGTGAAGTCCTGCAAGGCCAACAAACTACAATTACGGACTAAACTCGCAGATCCCAATAGTCTCAATCTGCTTACAGCTTTCCTAAAAGGGCGAGTCCTTTCGTCTACTTCTTCATGTTTGGACATGATCAACGCTGATGGCTACCTGTCATCTGTCTAGTATATGTACGCCTGACAACGGCTCCGGAGTGGCTTAGAGGGGCGCCGTTGCCATGTACAACATCGAACCAATCTCTTCACCATGCCTAACCCATTACCCAAGGTAGTCATGTGCTCAGGCAGGCTTCAAGCAACTTAGCTCGAAACTTGTCAGGGGCTTTCACCGAATGTCCGGATGGACCGGCGGAATGGGATGAGCGAGGCTACCATCTCGGCATTTTGTCTAGCTACACTCCCCGTTATATAAAAAGCCAGCATTCAGTTCTGTCTTGCCTGAATCACTCAGGTCGACGTTCACTCTTCGCTATTGCCATCGAGTCAGAGGTCAATTTCAAGTCTTTCATTCTATCGAACCGGACTCTCAATCATAATGTATATTTCAACCTCCTTGTCTGCTGTGCTAGCAGTAGCCACCACTGCCCAAGCATTCCAACTCTCCGAAGTGGCAGCAGCAGCAGCAGACATCAAGCGTTCTGTTAGTGATGCTGCCACTAACCTTTTTTCCCGTGCAGGTGGTTGCCCTAGTGTGTGGAATGATGTCTCGAGCACCCTCACATCCAAATTTCTCAGCGGCGGTCAGTGCACAGACTCAGCACGTGCAGCAATAAGAGCAGCCTTCCATGACTGCTTCAATGGCGCTTGTGACGGCTCTCTCATCCTCGCCAAGGAGTACGACAACTCGGAGAATAATGGTCTGCAATCGATTGGTGAATACCTTGGCGACCTTGCCTCGGAGAAGGACGTTGGCGTAGCAGACCTCATTCAATTCGCAGCGGGTATGTGTAATATTCAACGCATGTCAACCTAGTCACTAATACACAACACAGCCCACGCCATCAAGACATGCCCTGGTGGCCCAACGGTTCCAGTAAAAGTTGGCCGTAAAGACTCATCCACCGCCAACCCCACCGGTGTCCTTCCGGCAGGGAATGCTGCAGCAGCCGACCTCATCAAGCTCTTTGCGTCCAAGGGTTTCTCGGCCATCGATCTCGCTGCTCTCGTCGGAGCTCACTCCACTGCTAAACAATTCACTACTGTACCATCTCAAGCAGGTACCGCTCTAGACTCCACCCCTGGAGAGTGGGATGTCAAGTTCTACTCAGAGACCATCGATGGTGACGCGCCTTTTACACTCCAGGCCGATGCAAACCTTGCGAAGAACACCATAACAGGTGCTTCGTTCAAGACCTTTGCAAACAGCCAGGGACTTTGGGCTGGCGCTTTTGTGCCGGCCATGGCGAAATTGTCCATGATGGGTGTTAGCGGAGCCAAGTTAACAGATTGCACCTCCGCACTACCTGGTGGAAGCAGCAAGCGTGACGTGAAGCGGTCCAACCTCTTCGACCGTCTCAAATTATAGGAAACGCAGGTGTGTGGAACATCTTGGAGTTTGAGTCATGGGGCTACCATTCGTTCTTCTGATATTTCAAATTACTGCATTGAACGGAGTGAAGTGGTTGTACATTAGACGTGGACACTATCCAGGTGGCGTTCGTTAGAAAAAACGGGCGAATGTGGCGCTCAGGCGAAGTGGGTATATGTACTTGCAGACCTCAGTCTTTGCAAGTTTGATTGTAATAGTTTACTTTAACGTTGAATGCGAAACGATTATGAATATCAATTCATTTTCACTACTTGACTCCTCAAATCAAGTCTCTAGTCCTATCATTTTCCGCTGTATTTTTGCTAAATCGAGCATCAAGTCTGATTTCCACATGGTAACATGACTAGTATCCGATAGATTATGTACGGTAATGCTCTCGTGCATAATATGCGAAGTGAGCTTCCAGGACACGGAACGATCAATGTGAAGTCGGGACAACACACTCCGTCTCTGACACCTCCAACACTTCCAACACTTCAACTTTGCTTTGCCGTACATCTCGAACCGGTCGTCAAAACATTCCAATTTCGCTTGTTTCCAGCTGGTGCACCCTTCCAGATTACAAGCTTACCAAACCTCCCTCATCATCAAGACAAGCTTTTCTTACTCATGCCCGTCCCACACCGCATCCAACGGAACACATGCATGCCCAGCCGGCGCGTTCCCGGGGAATCCCATTTCTAGGTTCCCAACGCGACAAAAACTGTCTAAGAGACAATTGCATGCTCGTTGCTTTGGCACATCTCCATGTCGGCTCCAGCCGCACAGCTAATCCATGCCCTACCACGCGCAAGCGAAAATCCTCCCAAATCTGACAGCCTTGGCTTCGCACCAGCCGCCAAGATGCAAAACTGCTACTCTCATGCTAAACGTCTGACAGCACCGTAGACGTTTAGGTCAAACGGACGGACCAACAACTTCACAGACCACCGCCTATTCTATGCTATTCTCGTCACAACTTGCCTAGTCTCACCGTGCACCTACCCGCCACTCGCGCGAAAGGCCTTGGCACTTACCCCATCATCACCCATCGACCGCGTGCAGCTTACCCTAGCAACCGACGCCGCATTATCTAAGCCGGGCCCGCATGATTGGGAGGCTAGAGCCGCAGGGCGAGATGCTGAGTGTAGTTAGAAGGGCGTGGTGGCTGTGCGTGGCGTAGTCGTTTGTTTTTGTATCGAATTCGGGGTTCGGAGAGTGGGGATTGTATGTGTGTACGGACATAAGACGGCGTGGGACGGGTGCGTATAGCTTTTTGGTGCTGGAACTAGCGTTGGCGCGAGCACGGACGGGGCGTACGAGAGACCTTCTCAATTTTGTTTGCAAATAGTAGTCTCAGGCGGAGGGCTGGAGGGGACGTATTACGGGGTCGATGTTGTGCCTTATTCTAGAAAGGGAAGTGTGTTCGTTCGTGTCACTTTTGTTATTATAGGAAGCGTAGTGTGTTCGTTTGTATCACTCTGTCTTTCTAGAAAGGGTATATTGCTCGTTTGTGTCACCTGGTGGATCCCGTCTGATTTGACTCAGGGCCTGAGATGTAGTCGAATGCGAAGCTGGACTAGGCGAGCAATAGTACGGTAAAGCGTGGAATCTACACGTGATCAAACCTGCTGTTGACAAACTATGCTATCCTGCTATGGAAGTATCTCGTTATTGGTACTTGGACTTGTCATGACCACTACTCATCTTGGACACTGCTAAGACGAGGCTCCACTACTGCAATCCCAGTACGCTTAGATTCTAAAAGCTGTACCAGAGACTAGATATAGGTACATACTATGACAGATACAAACTTGTTCTATCATCGTGAATGATGCATCCCTTGATCGAACCAGAACAGAAGAAAAAAAGTAGATATAATCCTATAGATTAACGATATTGCGTGAAACTTGACACCCATAAGACTTCTCAATGACGTCGTCGCACGACCAGATATTTGCCTGCTTAGGGGCTCAAATGCTCTTTTTAAAGCCATGCCCATGCCATGCAATCTACTACGAGCGTGTAATTCTTGAATGAAATAAAATCCCAGCAATCACAGTCGCTTTCCTCATCTAGTTCGGAACAAAGTGTGGGTTCCTACGGCCTACGGGCGACGTCTTACGACTCGAACAGCACACATCCAGCTAGCTAGAAGACATCAATAGACGAAAGGGTGAAGATGTATCAATGTATTACTACCGACACCTGCATCACCTTGCACACACACACACCTCGCAGCTACCCCAACAACAAGCGCTCAAACGCCCACGCCCGCCCACGCACCCCCTCCAAAGAAAACATGTGTATATGGCCCTGACCGAGCCAAAAAAAAAAATAACAAACCGAACGCAACGCCATCCATGCAGCGAAACGTACACCCTCTTCCCCACCCCTCCGGCTCCCCCCGGACTCCAAACATGCAGATAAGAATCGAAAGAAACAAATGCCGATGATTCCCCAAAAACAAAGAACAGCAGTGTAAAAGTTTCCCCCGAGAATGCGGGAAGGAGGGGCGCGCGGAATGAAAATTGGGACTATACTTAAGCCTCTTTCTCTCTCTCTCTCACACAAACACATAAGTTTCCCCAGAAAAACAAAGGTTTCTTCTAGAAAAGGGGAGGAAAAAAAGTGGAATGTAGAAAACGATGCGGTGAACGCTTGATTTCAAGATAAAAAACAACGATAGCAACAGCAACGGTTTACACTTCAACAACCTTCAAAAAAAGGGGGGGGGACGAGGCTTCAGCTAAGAAGCCTTGCACAACGACATACCCCCCTCATCACTCTACGACTCAGGCGGCGGCGTAGGCAACTTTCTCCCATCCTCCCTCTTCTGCTCCGGACTCGGCGGATGCACGATTGTGATGGGCGTGCTCGGCCCGTCACTTCCATCCCCGCTGACGATACTGCCTCGTCTTGCCATCTCTTCAACTTCCTCGGGAATGGTGGACGGACTCATTAAACCACCGTCTTCGCTTCTGGCGCTGCTTGCAGTGCTTGCTTGCTGTCTTCTTTGGCGGCGGCGTGTGCGTTCTGAATCGGCGTTTTCGCGGCGGCGGCGAACGGAAAGGCTGCCGTCCTTGTTGAGGGATGGGCCACCTTGGAGACCTTCGAGCATGGCTGCTGCGCGGTCGGCGACGTCGCCTTCTGTTGGACTCGTGACTGCTGCGTTCTCTGCACTCTCCCCACCCTCGCTCGTTGGGCTCAATACACTTTTGCCTGCATCTCCTTCCTCTTCGTCCATGTTCACACCTAGCTCGGGAATCTTCTGGCCCGACGCAACACGCACTTGGTGACGTTCCTTGAGACGAGCACGTCTGCGGCGCTCACGCTGATCTTTAGCTTCAGGTTTTGCAGCACGTAGTTTCTGAAGTAGATCGTCCATGGCTCCAGTGCTAGCAGGCGACTTGGGTCCGTCGGAGCCGTCGGATAGGGCGGTAGGCGAAAGGGGATTGAGGGCACCTGCTTTGCGGCGCATTGAGGCTTCGTTGCGGCGATGAAGCTCTTCGAGTTGCTGGTTCTTTTCTCTGGATTTCTGCGACACGCGTTAGTAAATGGTCTGTGATCGGATTAAGAGCTTGATGGCTTACCTTCCACTCCATGACGAAATTCGCCAGCTTGGCGAAGAAGTCCCGCCTGGCGTTTTCGTCCGTTGAGTCTTCACCGTAGAAAGCCATGATATCATCATACATCTTCTGCATATCCTCCAAGAAGACTTGCAGCTGCTCGGCTTTCCGCCTGGCCTCCTTCATGCTTCTTTGAACAACGATCGCGACCTTGTCTTCGGGATGGAACTTGCTGGGATCAGAAAGATTGCCAGAGTCGAGAGACATTTGGACGTTCTTGATGTTGTCAATGTACTTCTTCGCATCGGTTTGAAGCTGTTCCACATTGATCTTCTGCGCTGTTACAACCCCACTGATTTCGTCGGTGAAGTTCTCCCAGCCCGGATACTGAGTGCGGACAATACGTTCCACAAGGTCAGCAAAGGTAGACTCGTTCTTGTCGTCCTTCAGCATGCCCAACCTGGATAGCGTTGAAAGCTTGAAGCCATTTGCCTGCTTATTGGCATCGTTCATGAAGTTTCCAATGTCGAGAATGAGACCCAGGACGCTGATCAGGCTGGTCGAGCTTCTGAGGCTGTCTGCCACGCGGGAGATCTCGAGAAGCTTGTTCGAAATTTCATCATACTCGGCCTCAAACGTGCGGGTAAGGTACAATGCCCTCATCCTACTCTTCCAGTAGTGATGCAGCTCATAGGCGGTGTATAGATAGATCTGGTCTTCTCGAGTAAGCTCACTCGGATCTTGCTCGCGCTTGCTATCCCCAGCATTCGGTCCTGTCCAGTCCTTGGAGTAGGGCGCCATGAGTTTTGCAATGTTGTCCGGAACGTCGCAAAGATCATTCTTCTGCAAGAACTCCATGACAACATGGTCATCCAGAATTTTCTTATCGCAGTGAATGATCATCCTGACAACATCATCAGCTGCGTACTGTGAGAACTTAGCCATGCTGATCTGGAAGTTGTGCATGAGGTCGCGTGAGATGATCTGCTTCTTATCGTCTTTCTTAGCCGACTTCTTGCCAATAGCCTTGATTTCTTTGGCCAAGAATAGTTTCTCGACTTCGTCCAGGACACCCTTGTTGGACAACTCGCGGTACTTCTCTTCTTTCTCTTCCGAAGTCAAGCCATGAGAAGCCCATACAGTGGTTTGAGGTGAGTCGACCTTGTCCCAATGAAGAGCTTTGAGCTTCTTCTTTGGTCGAGGGCCAGCCAGATTAATAGACGGTGCAGTATTGTACGCTGGCTTGGGAAGAAACCCAGGTCGTTTTGCGCCTGGCATGGGTGGAGGTGGAGGAGGTGGTGGGGGCATGCTGCCATCGACTTGGCCAGGCATAGGAGGCGGCGGTGGAATGCCGGGAGCCCCGGGAAATCCGAGTTGGCCAGGAGGAGGTGGAGGGGGTGGTGGTGGAGGGGGAGCTCCCGCATTCGCGCCGGGCATAGGTGGAGGCGGAGGGATATTTGTAGGAAATCCAAGTTGTCCGGGAGGTGGTGGCGGAGGTGGAGGCGGCGGAGGTGCCTTTGCGCCAGATCCTGCTTGAGATGGGTCTGCTGTGGCACCTTCGTCGTCGTCGTAGGGCTTGATCTTGGAAGCGATCTCGTCCAAAAGACCACTGGGAGCACGTGGAACGTTGTTAAGCTTAGGCTTGTGCATCTGGACGAGTCTCGGTTTTTCGATGATAGCTTCGTCGTCTTCGTCGTCTTGTAGATCTGGCATCGCCTCATCGTCCCCACCTTCGCCGCCAACGGGCTTCCGTCGGACGATGCCGCTCTTCGCTCTTGCTGTTCCAAGAGAGTTCGGATCGAGTCCTCCAAAGCTTTCATCAGGTACTTGACCCATACCGCCATCCATCTTTTCTCTGAGTTCCCTAAGCTTTTCACTTGGTTGCACTGGCGCCAGACTCTTGCCCTCAAGCGTTGCCTGCGTCTTTGCTCGCTGCAGCTGGATCTCAAGCCTGTTCATCAAACGTTCACGATCCAAGATGCCCTGCATTTGCGTTGGGTCATTCGCGCCGAGTCCTTCCTTGTTGCCCTTCTTCGCTGCTGATGCGGCAACATCTTGGGCATCTCTCAGCATGAGATACAGCTCACGTGTCTCCAGCTCGTTCCGCTGCAGTTCCTGGGCTCGTATCCTTTGGATCTCGGCTAGCTCTGCCTTCATTTGTTCAATCTGTCTACCGCGAACCGCGATGATGTTCTCCTGCTCTGCAAGCTGTTTCTGGAGTTTTTGTACCATGCCATCGGCTCCAAGTTCGAGTTGCGCTCTCATCTCATCGCGCTCCGCAATGGCCGAATCGGCAATCTGTCGCGCTTCGATTGCTTCGTCTCGAACCTGTCGGGCCTCCGAGTCGGTATACAGTTTGTCGAGCAGCGACTGAACGGTAAAATTCAAGCTCTGCTTCAGGTCCATATCTGGTAGACGGCGATCCATGGCAACATAGCTAAGCATGGCATCCACGAGCTGGAACATCCTCAAGCGGTCCTCGCCATCAGTATCCCGTATAAGGAGCAAATGTTGCATTGCCGAGACGAAGTAGTCCTGGGCGCGGGTATTGCTGATCTTGGTCGAAATGGCATCCGCAATCTGCGTCGGATCGTTGAGGTCCTTGACTTCGCCCTCTACACTATCCACCATGGAACTATTCTCCCTCTCAAGATAGTCTTCATAGTCGATAGCCTCGTTTGCCATGTATCGCTCGATCTGCTTGTCAATGACGTCGTACTGGAATCCCTCCATTTTGCTGAAGATACGCTTGATGCCGCATCCTGTGAATTGTGCTCGAATGTGCATCCTCAGCTGCATATCTCGCCGCGGTGCATCTACTATCATGTTGATGAGGAAAAGAGTGGCAATGGCATATTCCATGAGCAGGTTCTCCACGCCAATACCCCCACTGCGCATTTCTTCTGAAGCGCCCACCATGGAGCCCATCTTGCCGCGGCCATCCACAGTAACCTCAACCATGCGCATCCATGCATCGAATCGCCCGTTTTCGCTATAAGTCGCCCTGAGGGCATCAAGAGCCTGCAGCACCTTCTCGTGGCCCACACCATCGCCCCAATGACACAGGAAGGTCAAGACATCCGAGACCAGTTTCCTCGTATTCAGTCGTGCGGAGATCAATGACCCTGCCAGCGCCTGAATGATGGATGGGTGATTCAGTGCATTGTCGGCTCCATACTTGTTGTTCATTAATGCCTTTAGGCACTTGATAATTTCATACTCGCGTTCGACATCGTTCTCAGCTTTCTGCGCAAGGGCACTAGGCGGTGGTGCCGGGCCCTGCCCCTTTCTGCGGTTGATCTTGGTCAAGACGTTGGTGAGGGCAATCTGCCCTTGAGCCTCGATGAATCCCCTCACCCATGCAATTGGTTGCGTTCTCAGACTGATCTCCAAACTCGACATCTGCTTGATTGTGATGGAGTTGTCCATCACTTTCTTGACATACCATTCCGGCGAACCCTCCTCTTCCGCGCGCATTAATATATCCGGATTTGCCCCGCTCACGTATGTGTTCCGCTGTGTCATTCGCTTCTTCTCCTCGTGCTTCAACTCTGCGAGCTTATCCTGGTAAACCAGCGTCCACTTCTTGTCTATTTTATACGCCTCCATCTGCCGCCGTGCTTGTTCCGGCAAACTTTTCCATCCTCGCTTGACCATCAAGTTCATAAACTCCTGTTCCACCACATGATCCGGCGGTCTTTGTATGGAAGCCCCATTCTGTCCAAACGACGAAGTAGACGAAAAGGCAGAGGGGTGATTCGAATGGAGTAGGTGGCGATGCGAGTCGCGCGGGGTCGAGGTAGCGGTGGGCAGGAGGCTCCCGGGGTCAAGCCCGATGGACGAAAAAGTGGACATGGATGAAGTCTGTGGGTAGAGGACGTTGGAGGCTCGGGATTTAGAGTCATTTGAATAAACGCTCGCCTGGTCCGAGGACGTGCGCGTGTTCGCAGAGGAGTCCGTGCCTGCATATGAGTTGTAGCCATGGCCTCCACCCCACTGCTGCATAGAGACGCCTCGGTCGCCGGGCTGGCTTGAGGCAATGGTAGTGTTTACCACATGGGGTGGTGGGCGCGGGGGGGCGGGGTTTGAGAAGCCATTCTGGGACATCTTTGGGGCTTCGAAGACGGGGTACTGGTGAAAGTCTCCGCCGCCTTTGTTGAGGTGGTGTGGCAAGGGCTCGCGTGTTCCGTCGTCGCCCTGGCGCGGGGGACGTCCGTCTTGGGTCTGGTCGTACGGAATGGATGAGTAGACGCCAGCCTGCATGGCAAGGCCGGGCTCTATGGCCACGGATACAGGGCGGTCTATGGAAGCAACGGAGCTGGAGTGTCTGTGGGAGTGTCGAGAGGACTGCGAGTTGGCGGCGCTGCCGGGGGGACTCTGCGTGGAGAGATGGGACTCATTGCTGGGCCGGTCCTTGTGCAGGCGACGTCCAAAGAACTTGCCGGCGGAAGATTGTCTCCCCTTGCTATCCTGCGACGAGCTGGGCGGCATCGTCTATGCGTTTCTATGCGCTGCGTCACGGCCGTAATGTGTCCTTGGAGCAGCAACCACGGCTGTTGTTCGCTCTGCTCTTGTGTGCCCGCGCGGGCGGGGTGCCGTCGTCGGCCACTGTCTGCAAGCAAGGCGTGGGATCGGGCGGTGCGGGGCTGTCGAGGCGGGCGGGCAGCAGAAGCTCGTGGGAATTAATGAAGCCGCGGCGGAGGAGAGTGGGATACGGGTCGCTGTAGCGGTCGGGGGGCGGCTGCCGTTAGCGGCTCGCGCTCAGTCTACCGGGCGCGCATCGACGAATCCAGCGTGAGTATATTAGGTTGTCTACGAGGTGCTCCGGGGCGACATGCAGGTACGTGTGAGACGAGAGAGCCGAGAGCAGCGCAAGCACTAGAGTGTTTCGCAGCCTGGGGAATGCACACGCTGCGAGGTGCTTGCTCTGGATGTTTCCGCTTTGGGGCTTGAGACACGATTGAAGGGTCTCCTGAAACGTGCAGGGCGCGCCGGGGGGCTCGTGTGGCCCGCGTCTGGGCGTGAACGCTGCCGGCCAGCCTGCGCTCTCGTGCGCCGTCGCATGGCTCCATCCTCAAGCCCGCGAAGTCTGTTTGGACCTCACCTCTCCACGCCCGTCACCTCGCGCTGCACCTGCAGCTGGGCCCATTCCCCCTCGCCCTTGTGCGTCTTCGTGTGCCTGCAGGTGCCGCCAGATCACTTGCAGTAGCCGGCACACGCCGCCGAGCCACGCCTGCACCTCCGTCTGGCCCTTCTCCCTACCCCCCCAGCTGCGCATCGAGGCCGCCGCTCCCGCTCGCAGACTCCTCCCTCCGCAACCATGGCCGCCTTTACGCACTTCCTCAAGGTAAGCAGCTCTGCAGCGGTCGCGTCTGTCCATCCCCACATGTAACATGTCTGTCCATGGACGGGCGACCCGACCGACGTTGCATTCTTCTCACCGCATCCTGCTGACACCGCCACAGAGCCTCCTCATCCCGCTCTTTCTCGCCGCCATCCTCTACGTATCGCTCGCATATGCAATCATACCTTTTGTGCGTCGCCACCGCAGCCGTTACACTCAGTACCTGCCCATGCCTGCCGGCGTCGCCGAGACGACAGCATCCTGGCGGACGCGGATCTCCGATGCGCTGTTCAATCTATTCGTGCCGTCGAGCTGGACACGGAGAGCGGTGGTGGACGGTAGTGGAGGCGAGCACAACGAGGATGAGCTCTTCGATGACCAAGTGGGCGAGGACATGGTCGGATTCGACCCCATAGACGAGCGCAGACGAGAGGCATTGGAACAGAGAAGAAGCATGATGGGCGAGGAGGAGCGGAGGTTGAGTAGAGAATTGGAGCAGGGCTTCAAAGACGACAGTGACGACGAGCCCGAGGACGATCGACGGCGGTCGCTCTCGCGGTCGAGAAATTCTTCCAGATTCTATTGATGCAAGAGCATCCATTTACACTCAAAATATTGGCATGAACATTTGGTAATACTACACGTCCTTTCACGCCTGTAGGCTGGATGGGAAGGCGAATCCTACGACAGAGGCTGCGAGCCCAAGACACGCGGAGGCCTGAAAATCTCGCATGTCGGGAAGGTGCTATTATTGATAGAGGAGGTATGGTGCACCTTGAAGGCATCGAGGCCTTACTGGTGGTCCAGGCAACACTATCTGGGCATGCCGGTATCTCGGTGTTGGATGCACTACCACCCAGGTGCCTTTAGGGCAATGGCATCCCTCGATTGACGAAAGAGCCGGAAGGACTGTTCCCTCTCGTCACTTTCTGAACGAAGCACGCCATAACATCATATCCAGCGTAGCGTCAGTTCTTCTAGTTCGGATACCCCATGTTCTTGCATAAGCGGTTTGGACAGCACGGGAAGGCGCATCAAGAGCATTGCATATACACTTGTTGGAGTTAATAGGATAAATTCATTCTCAAATACAGCCCAGAAAGCACCCGCTCGACTCCCAGTATGTGGACTCCAAATGTGTGAAGGATCATGTCAAGGAAATACGTAAGCATTAGGCTAACGCGCCTATTTCTTTTCACGCTGGCCATAGGCCTTGGTTGCATAGTCGCCTTTGTGGACGATGAGGTCCTCGGGCCTGTAGTCTTCGCGACCGGAGAAGTACGAGTCGAGGATGGCCTTGGTGCCGGCGGCGTATCGCTGGGAGATTGTCAGTAAGATCCGAATAGGAAAAAGGACGGTAGAGGGAACTAACCTTCTGGGCGTCGATTGAGGTACCGGACATGTGAGGAACCATGGCGTTGCCTCCACCCCATGGGTTGGTGGCATAGCGGAGCGGGTGGTCCTTGGGAGCCGGCTGAGGGAACCAGACGTCACCACCGTATCCGCGGAGGTGGCCAGACTTGAGTGCATCGGCAACATCCTCCTTGACGACGATGGCGCCACGGGCGGTGTTGATAAGCCATGAGCCTAGGACAAATTAGCATTAGTTCGACAATCAAGAATAGACTGTATCTTTACCCTTCTTCATCTTGGAGATGAGGTCCTTGTTGAATAGACCACGAGTCTTCTCGTGCAGCGGGCAGTTGATGGTCACAACGTCACACTGGGCAAGCATCTCCTCGAGGTTCTCAACCCGTCGGCAGCCAATTTCCTTCTCCGCCTCAGCGCTCAAAGGCTGGTAGTCGAAGTACAGGAGCTCCTTGCAGTCGAAGGGCTTGAGACGGCGGAGCACGCGCTCGCCAATGCGGCCAACAGCGACAGTACCGACAACCTTGTTCTCAAGATCGTACTCGTTCTTGGCGACGGCAGCGACATTCCAGTCACCAGCAGCAATCTGCTCATGCGCCGGGACAAAGTTGCGGACGAGGGTAAGGATGGTCATGACGACGTGCTCAGCGACAGACACGACGTTTGAGCCCGTGACTTCTGCGACCGTGATACCGCCATTGGTCTTGTTCGCAGCGTTGAGGTCGACATGGTCAGAGCCGATACCAGCAGTGACGGCGAGCTTGAGGTTCTTGGCCTTGGCCAGGCGCTCCGCAGTCAGGTAGCCGGGGTGGAAGCTAATCACTCGTTGTCAGCTTAGATGCATTGCAATTTCCCCTTGAGTGACACGGTGGTGGGGATATTTCGCGTTGCGGGGCAATGCGGGGTAGCTTTGACGTACGGAGTAGTGATGATGACCTCCGCGTCAACAAGCTCTTGGTCGAACTTGGAGTTCTCGCCCTCCTTGTCAGAGGTGGTGACGAGCGTGTGGCCCTGCTCCTCGATCCACTTCCTGATGCCTAGCTCGTTCTCGGTGGTTCCCAGAAGATTGGGTTCCTGCTCGGCGTGGACGCCACCCTGCGACCTTGTCAGCCTCAATTGAGATGCCATTGAGATGAAATTGACTTACGTCGTAGAGTACGAGAAGTACTTTGCCCTGTTGTGAAGCGGTCGCCGTTAGCGTTCTGATAGCATTGGGCTGGCGGACGAAGGAAGCCCCAGCGGAGCACCTGGGAACAGCGCGGGCAGAGAGGAGGGAGGAGGCAGGGCGGGCCAGCCGAGAAGCAGAGCGGAGAAATACCATGGTTGAATAGAAGTTGAAAGGGAGCTGAGAGATGTATCTGGCTCAGAGGTGAGGCTCGGCGAGCTTAAGTACAGGCGGGCGGCAAGGTGAGGTCCTGACGCAAGCCAAAAGGTTAGCTTAATTGCCGCGGAGGAGCATTGGCTAGTAGATGTACCTCTTTCAGCACTACGCGTGTTGGATGCTTGAAACGAGTTCCGTGAGGCTTATGCACGAGGGAATGTGATGCTAGGTCAAACCCTCAAGGGGTTGAGGGGATTTATACCCAGAACAACGCAGTGCGCCTTCCGTCCTCGCCCTCGCCAGCCCCGTTGTTTGGTCATTTGAGGCGTGGCACGGCCTTAGCTTCCCCACTCGAGGGTGCAGCATTGTCTAGCGGATCGAGTGGGCTCGAACAGCTGCGGGAATCACAGTCGTCTTTGGCAATGCTGCTCATCGCTCGCGGTGCGGGGTTCTGGCCAGTAGGCACCAACGCGATGGCGGACGCGCCTGGGATGGAGCTAAGGTGCTTACCCGTTTAATTCAGACGCCGTGCCGTGAATACATCGATAGTGGTACCTGACCGGTGGGACCATTCACACGCGCCAGCGCTCTCTTCTCGGATCCACAACTGTGGCCGATACCGCTGGACGGTACGTAACTCCAGCATACCAGGTCCTACACGCTGCACGCCATGCCATCCAGTTCCAGAAACGAGGACGGCAAGTGTGCTAGAGCTCCGTTCTGAGCTAGCTTCCGATGCGCTGATGGCTGCGGCATCTTGGACGTCTGTTGTCGCCCTCCCCCAGCTTCCAGCGTAGCAAAAGACTGTCGTGGACTTCTCAACCTAGTGCAACACCCACGATCCAGTGAGACTGCCGACGAAGCTGGGCAGCCGGCGTCGCAGCTTCGTCGGGAACGACTTGCCATGTTGAGTCGAAAAGCGCGGAATCGGAGACGACAACCACAACGCCATCATGACGGTGGGGTGGGCTGGAACACGGAGAGATGGATTTAGAAAGACCGCTTGCCCGCGGCGTAGCGACCAAGATGCGGAGAGGGTGCGGTTCAACTTCGCCTCAGCAGCGGCTGCGAAATGTCCACGAGCCTGCGCCGTCGAAGTTCGGCCCTATCGTGGACTTATCGCTACAAAGACGGGCGAGTTTCGGGGAGTGGGGGAGATGGCTCGGTGTAGCTCGGCCGCAACCTCCATAAGACGTCCGAGGACCCCGCGAGAAATCCAGAGAGTTTGCCGTGAGTATCCCGTTCCAGACGCGTATTCCTCGACAAGATAAGGGAAGACTGCTCGAATTCGATGCCAGTGTTCGACTTCCTGGTTATGGTCTTCCGTTGCGATTGCCTCCATCGATAGACGCACAGACCAGTGAACCGCCATGGCTGGTTTGGACATTCAGTCCTCGCTCGCTCGATGGCTTTCCTATCGCGACAGGATCGGCCCACATGGAGACCTTCTGGTGCAACCATCTGAGGCCTTTGTGTCATAATTGACGACAGAAGTTCGGATAGCCAAAGGAACATCGATATTCGGGTAAAGAAAGTGCTCGCAACGCAATAGTACTTGACACTAGCGGATCCTGAACGGTGATCTTAAGCTCAACGCATACGCACTGCAACCGATCGCGACGCCCACCGTGTCCTAGAGCCAGTAGCTTGCGTCTTTGACAAGATGCTTAAGCCCGTCATAAGCAGATGCTCAAAAGCCAGTTTCTCCATCTATTATATCAAACAGGCAAGCCTCCAAATGAATGATACGAAGGGAAAGAAGATGAAGTACATCCGGAATTACCCGTTTATTCCATTCGCGGCATGAAGTAGCCTTTACAACTACCAGTTGGAGGCACACGGTTCTACGAGAACACCAGATCCTACTCCGGCGAACATGATCTGCATAGCTTAAGCGAATAGTGGGGAGATCACGGATTCCCCTCTTCTAACTACAACTAGGCTAATATTCGGACATTGCCGCGACTCGAGACCCGAAAGGCGATATCTTGACAGTCATTGCATTCTGCAAAAAGAGCGACGACCTTCGCACGTTCACTACGCATCCCTGGTATACGAGAAGTGGAAATATTCGACCTGCAACGAAAGCATGCAATTTTGTTTCTCGAAGAGCCGCTGTATTATTCAAGAATCCTCCTTCTGACAACCCGTTCGAATTTAATAATTGTTTGGACGACCGTATAGTATCGCGTTTAGCATCGAAAACGAGATACAAGCGTGTTGTCAAGTCCTAAAGGTTACCTTCCTAATAAGTGATCACGTGCTTCCCTGCTAAATACTAGAGGTGTGAGCAATCATCTAATCGCAGGATATATGGCACTATGTATTCGCTCGAGGTATCTCTTCAGATAGCACACGAGGTTGGCCAGGGAGGGACTACATTAGTGAATACAGGAAAATCCTTTATAACCACCGGATACACAATAGGCTGCATGAAGCAAGTTTGACGCACCTACAAGAGCCGCAGTGTAGCTTTGCATGAACGAATCAGGATATCTTCGTGGGTAAATTGGATCTTTAGTCTGTCCTTTCAAGATACGAATGTCACCTGAGAGTATTTGAGTTTCTGCTTTCTTTCATATCTGAAAGCAATACTCGGCATTGGCATTGATTAAATCATGAAGTACGATGGTCTGACATTACTTTGTTTTTGAAAATGGAGAAGCCATCTCTTTACTTTGGGGATAGATTTTTCTAATAGCAAGGCAGCCTCAAACTTGTGTAGACAGGCTTATTACTGCAAGTGTAGCCGAACGCAACCGCATCCGTTCCTAATTAGCAACCCTCGGCTCTCCTTGGCGGCTCTCCGCCTTCCACGCTGATGCTGACGGGCACCTTGGGAACGTATACGTACGCTGCACCCTGGCCATACGGCGGCTGAACAGGATAAACACCCCGCTCTCGCGTCTGCTGCGCACATCTGCCGCATTTCCATAAATCACATCCCCTCGAAGCTCTCCATCCGCCCCTTCCAATTCGCCGTGTGTCACGAGTGGCTTTCGGTGGCGCATCCGCGCGCGGCTCTGTGCGACATCACCTCTGGATTTTCCGGGGTCCAATTTCAAATCTACACCTGGCCTTGCGGGGATTCATACTATCCTTTATTGCCGATTGTTGCACGTCTTGGAAGGACACAAGACAATCTTCTCTTTTTCGCTTTCCAGCCGAGCACAAATTCTCGCCCACTAGCACTTGGCCCCGGAAGATTATCGCATGTGAGAGGGGAATCAGGGCCTTGCTTCTCATTCGTGCATAGCGCTTCATTTAACTTGCAATATGAGGAAGGCGCAGTGAATCATCCACTCCGCACGAGACCTGGTCCACGGATTCTCTCCATTTACTGGACAGGGACATTCCTGGGGTACAAACACGTATTTTCGTAAAGATAAAGAGCGTGGGAGCTCGCAGTCTCGATAGTATATCCACCGCCGATCGTCACTCTACAGCACCCTACTTCTACACAATGATGAAGCTCCTTAGCCTTGTGTCTTTCCTCGGGTCTGCGCTTTCTGCGCGCGCCATTTCGCAAGCCGATTTTTCGGGTGTAGGCAATATACTTGTTCTCAACTCGAGCGACTGGAGGACTGCGACGCCAGACAACAAAGTCGGTTGTCTCGATAACTACGGACGATTTGTCAACCCACAGAGCACGGAAGACTGCGGTGTCTTCTCGAGGAAGGCCGAATATCCCTACACATTGTCCAGCAAGCAGGGCAACTGCACTTTCAATGACAAGACGCAAGAGAAGAATACCGATAGCTGGTATGGTAAGAGCGATCCTGCTTGGAGTTGCTTAGAACCGTACGAAGCTGTCATCTACGATGAGCTGTATACAATCGTAAGCCGCCAATCTGCAAGTTCAAAACTTTTCTAATCAAGATATAGGACGGCATGCCATATGTCTTCCTCTGTTTCGGCGACATCGCCTGCTACTACGACGCCAAGAGGGTCCCCGAAGCTGACGAGAAGGTTTCGCTATGGCAATATCGCTGGGGTTCGCATCAGATGGGTATAACGCCCGGCCACATTCAGCTTCAATTATTGTGGAACAAGACTGGCGACCTGCCTAAGAGGGGGGATGCTGAGAAAATTCCAAGCCCTAGAATTTCGCTGGAAGGCGGTTTGCAGATTCCCTTGTTGGGACAGCAAGCAAGGACATGATAACGACGCATTGACGCTTACGGAAGGTAGGAGTACAAGATTGCGGCCCAGCAAATCAGGCACTGCTGTTTCATAGATGTTCTTCTAGCTTACTTTAGCATTGGAATTATTGTTTCACACTGCCATGCTGATCTTGATCGTTTTCGCCTGTAGATACGACATCAGGCCCTCCTTTCCGAGCTCACGCCCGCTCCCACTCTGCTTGTAACCCCCGAAAGGCGTGTTATTGTCTGGTCTGAAGGCGGTATTGATTCCAACCGTGCCAGCCTTAATTTTAGAAGCGACGCGGAGTGCGCGAGAAGTGCTTCCCGTGTATACACTCGCTATGATGAGGTTAGTCATGCACCCTCCGTTTTACTTGGATGTGTGGAGCCGTGATACGTACCGCTCAACCCATAGCTCGTATCATTCGCCAACTTCACCGCCTCCTCCTCCGTCTCGAATGTTAAAACCGTGAGCACTGGGCCAAATATTTCTTCCTTGTAAATCTTCGCGTCCTTTGCTGGATTTAAAAAGATCGTCGGCACCACAAATGCGCCTTTTTCTCCCTTGCGCTCGCCTCCTACAAGCAGCTTCGCCTCAGACTTTCCGGCCTTGATATATTCCAGGACGCGATTGAGCTGCTTGGTGTCTGCGAGCGGTCCGAGCATGGTTCCAGGAGCGCTGGGATCACCCAGCATGCCGGCAGCTCCTTCAAAGTGAGCCTTCAGGCCTTCGATGAACTTATCGGCGATGGACGCCTGGACGAAGAGGCGGGAGGCGGCCGCGCAGACTTGACCGCTGTTGAAGAGGAAGCCTTGAGAGTTTCTGATCCTAGTCAGGATAGTTCCTAGAGAGATGTGGGTACGTACCCAGTGAGCGCGTTCTCAATGTCAGCATCCTCGAAGACTACTGCAGGTGACTTGCCCCCGAGTTCCAAAGTGACTTTCTTCAAGTTGCTCTTAGCCGCCGCATCTTGTACTTTGCGGCCGCTCAAGCCGCTGCCCGTGAATGAGATCTTGTCAATATCCATGTGAGAGGCCATAAGCGCGCCTGTTGAACCATCGCCGGAAAGAATATTCACCACGCCCGGAGGGAAACCAGCCTCCTTGAACAAGCGCGCAAGTACGAGAATGCCGTACGGAGACTTCTCAGAGGCCTTATAGATGAACGTGTTACCGGCGGCTAGAGCAGGCGCCATTTTCCACGCCATAGTCCTACAACATTGTTAGCTTGCGACCACCCTCCTCGAAGATCCACTGACAGAATCGTCACGTTCCAAGGCCCGATTCCCGCGCAAACCCCAAAAGGCTCGTACTGCGTGAATCTCCACGCGCCATCTTCGGCAGGAAATGTTTGGCCCTCGATCTTATCCGCCCAGCCCGCATAGTATCTCCAAGTCCCTGCGCAAGCCGGCACAATCCAGGCGCTCGCGATTCCGAAAGGCTGCCCCATAGCCTCGCTCTCCACCTTTGCAATCTCTTGCGCATTGGCCTCGATGAGGTCTGCGAGCTTGAGCATAAGCGCAGCGCGCTGCGCTCCCGTCATGGTACTCCATGGGCCGGATTCGTAGGCTGCACGGGCGGAAGTGACTGCGGCGTCGACTTCGGTGTTGCGGGCTAGGTTGATATTTCCCACTAGTTCGTCTGTCGCTGGATTATTGACGGCGTAGGTAGAGCTTGAGGAGCCCTCAATGAACTAGGGGGTCTGGTAAGTAGAGATGGACAGATGTTGGAGCTCGGGATTGAGACCTCATTGTTGATGAAATGGAACTTGTCAGCCATTTCAAGATATGTAGATTGATAGTTTTGATAGCAAGACAATGTTGAAGTAGTAAAATGTCAGCTTATACTCGAGCAAGAATGGGGCGTACTACGCCTTATAACTTTTACTCATGTTCTCCTGCATGAGCCTCCAAGATCAACATCTTCAGCATCTCGTGAAGATCGGTTTGTCAACGGCCCGTACGTCACTACATACCTCCGCTTCCAGGTCCCACATCCACCGGCACGGTGGCCAGAAGACGTAGTATTATCACCGGGACTGTCACGTGTCACATTACGATTACGGTAAGGGACTCGAACTATTCCCACCCTGGTCATGATCAGAAAATCATTTTAATGATCGTGATTCCTGCTGCACCAAAAATCGGAGCAAATTCATCCCGCAACCACCGCGATTTCAAGACTATTTTCTTCCCCCGGGACCGACTTCATCCCGGAAATAAACAGCGTAGGATCAGAGTCCAATGAAGTGGGGATGTTAAGTCCGCAGAGAAGCTCCGGAGCTCCAAAGTTTGCTCTTAGCACCGCGCGAGAAGACTGTCTCTCAAGGCCGTGTCCAGCGAGGATGAGTGAAAAGTCTACCCTACGGACGTAAAAATTGCTTAGGTGTTGCTGATAGCTTTCCGATGGCGACGTCATCTTGGATATTGCTACATTAGGAAAGTGATGCGAGCACGACCAAGTCCATTATATACTCCACGCATTGCAATGATGACAATTTGTCTGTGATTCAGAATCATCATGAGTGATCCACCGGACGAGGAAAGGTGGTGTACTCGCAATTCTCATCTTTATCCACGCTCTAGCAATTCGCACGTCGAGTGGAAAAGTAGCGGGTTGCAGAAAAGAGGGCGTGGAATTTCCGCCCTAATGACTCACGATTAGCAAGAGCATCACGCATAGCTTTTGCGGGGAACGAGTTGTATCCACTCGACTTCTTTGTTCTGGAGATCGTGAGGAAGGAGCTCTGTTGTTGCGTTGTGGATGCATTCGTTTGGGAAGGCGAATTGCTAATTGTACGTGGAAGAGCCGTGGAAGCACGCCGTGCACTTCTCTACCTATCAGTTCTCATATAATTATTCAACTTCCCACGCGCCTGAGGACTTGGATCTTTATTGCTTTGTCTAATCTCTAACGAGGTCGGAAATGGAGTCAAGAAAGCAGATGAAGCAATTCAGTTTACGTCATCTTTAAATAGCTGCTCAACAGCATCAACCTTATTCTTGACCCTTTACTTCATTTCTGACCGTGTGCCTTTTCTGATTCCACTCTGGATTCTCACAATACCATTCTGATGAAGCATGGTGTGGCACTAGCCATTGGCCTCCATAGTATTGTTCCATGATCCTTCTATGGATGGTCGTTGGCCTATCCTAGATCTATCAAGGTACTGTCCTTATAGGGACGGGCATATATGGTGAATAAGAGCCACTTGAGGCAACGTACCGACTATAGTCCCAGATGAATGCATCGAGTAGTTCAATCTACTCTTCTTAAGCAGGCGCTACACTTCCACCACCGCTTTACTCACCGCTGCTATTGGTGTGCCTAACAGTATTAAGCAAAAGTCTCCGGTGCACAATGGACGTGCGAAGAATGATGCTAGATTGCTTGACAATGCCACATTTGAACGGGACTATGGAGGAGTAGCATAGGTAGAGGTTTGGTTGATGCGATGGTGATTAATCAGTATTGGTGTATGCCATGAAGTCGTGTACTCGCAGGACTAGTCAGAGAATGTTGTCGCTCTTCAATCTCTCCACGTCCGTTAACTCAAAATTCGCCGACACATAAATGACACATGCTTTGTTACTCAAGCCAATGTATCAGAATAACTCTTATCAGACAAAATTTTTATATTGATTTCCATTCCCATTAAGAGCTTCAGTAAGGACCTTTAAGACTACGCCGATATCCTCGCTTTCAGCAGAACTGAATTAAATGACAGAGACTTTCTCTAGTAAACCTCCCCATGATTGTTTCAACCAGCCAAATTTGTTCGCCACTCATACTATCAGCGCCAGATGCTCTCATAAGTGATGAGCGCAATTTACCTTAAGCTTCTGAACCTCCATGAGCGGAAGGCCCTGTTTCTGTACAGATTAGTATGAAAAGGTATGGAGAATACAGAGAGACCCACGTGCACGGCGTTCAAACTTCTTCCATATGACAATACAGATGGGCGTTAAGACAGCGCTGATGCCACAGACAATCATAATAATTTCTTGAGTGGAGAGGTGACGAGAAATTGAGACTGGAAAAGGGGTTTGTGTGGTAGTCGCAGGCGTTCCGTGGTTTATGGTATGGTTGAGCGACATTTTTGGGGTTGAATGCGTTATTGAAGTTGAGGGTTGGGGAACAAAGTTATGTAGCTGTGATGTTCAGGCGCCTTTTATAGCTTGAACGATATTCGCCAGGAGGTCTGGGAGGTGTCTGACATTTCGCGTCGGTCCAGAATCCTGTCCATCCTGTACGAGGGGTTTCCCCCGACCGAGTTCGATGAAGCGAAGGTATCGACAATTTCTTAGAAGCCATATCGAGGGTTTGAGCGAAGCCAGCTGATGGATATGGGCATCAGTCTATCATAAAAGGTATTTGGTGGGGTCACTGTTGGCGCTCTGCGTTCAGAAGTCCGTTCACCTTTTAGCAGTCCGGCCAGTTTTTATTTCGCGGCATGTGAGACTTTACCGTATATAAGAGATGGGTCTTCTAAATCAGCCCTGGAACCCCAGCACGTTAGCGAAGGCAGTGCTTACTGCATGGCCAGCTCGCTTAGCCTGGCTGTATCTGCAACGTCCTACTGTATGGGTTTTTTAGAAGCCCACCTGTAAGCGAACCACTTGAATCGCCCCATTTTTTTAGAAGTCCACCATCAAGCGAACCAATGGTGGACAAGGGGCTTAGTTCAAATGTCGGCGGGTCCGTCATCGACGCGCTTCATATTCTCTTCATTTTCGCTCTTCTGCCGCACTTTTTCTCAACGTTCATTTGTAGCAATTTCGCATCTTCTTTACCTGACGACATCGGTATGCTCTGCTAGAGCAAGAGACAGAAGGTAACGGATCCGATCAAACCCCATGCAATATATTCTTGATGGCGGAAATAGTCGGTTCTATTGCCGCCGCTAGTGTATTGATGCAAGCGGCTTTAGAAATACTTAGTCTTCTGGAGCCTCTTAGGAATTCGAAGGACGCTGCCAGGAGCGATGCATACATAGATCTCCTCAGGTGTGGAAGAGATCTCGAAGATCTCGATGGAAATCTGCACTGGATAGAGACCGAGGTGGCAAGCATTCACGGAATTCGCGATTATTTTTTGAAGACTTCCAAAGACTTAAAGCCAGTTGTAGGCCTCCACCGCCGCCTTCTTAGAAAAGAGCCCTTCGACACAGAAGACGCCGGGCATCCTTGTAGTTACAATCGCTTCTTTACCGAACTTTCCCGCCGACTTGAACGCAGACATATCCGGAGAAATATACGATTCAACTTGCGACAGAAATTGATCAGACTGAATCAATCGCTCTCTCACGCTCCGGATTCATTTCGACTGGGTTCCCTTCAAGAGTTGGCCAGCAATTTTGACAATGTCTGGTATCTCGGACAGAATGCAATCGATAAGCTTTTCCATGATTCTCAGCCTGATACATTTGAAACGATCAGCCTGGTCTTGATAGCTGATTGCTTACGCACTGAGGGGACTATTGACAATAGCCATATGTCATGTACCGAGCATGAGTAGGCACTACGTACTTCCCCGACGATGTTAAACTCATATACTTATCAATTTTCTAGTTTTATCCGCGATCTTGGGCGCTGGCGACAAATGATTGAGGTCTCGGAACCCGCTGATCTCTACATGTTCGACCGCTTCGTGGAACTCGGTTGGGGGAAACCCCTTGTACATAACAGGCCGCTTTTTGAACCGACGCGAAACATTAGACACCTCCAAGACCTCATGGCGAATATCATTCAAGCTATGAATATTCCTCATCAATCTGATGATCCGATTCCGATACCAGTCCCTCATAATCTTATGGAAGACGATCGAACAGACATGGCAGGTTCATCACCTTTGGACTCGTCTTGGCCTGTACAGTCCATATCTAGCGTTGATTCTAAGTCTGCGAATATACATACACACAATCATATAGCTGTACACAAGACTGTCTCGCTACTGATGGGAACTGCTATCATGGGTCTTGTCTTCGCGTACCATATTGGTAGGCTACCTACTATTCCTCAACTTATAGCAGACTCGATTACTGATAGTACATGCAGTCTGGCGGAACCCGAATATGTCAGTTCTAGATCTCGATCAAATACTTCCGGAAGAGTACAGGAATCAGAATCTCGGCTGGGCAGCCACGGTTGCTCGAAATTGTTTTATTATTGGTGCTCTTCTCTGTTTACCGCAAACAACGATTCGAGACCTTGGTCTCGATAATGGAGCGCCGAGTTACAGTGACGTTATGGATCCTCCATCAGAAAATTCAACTGAACCTATACCGTCACCCTCACTATCTATTCCTCATTCATGTCCTAGGAGTCCATTAACAGTATCCCAAAGTTGGGACTACGGCCTAGAGGAGAATGCAAACGAATCCACGGTCCAGACTAAAACAAAATCTCCTCAAGATCATTCAAGCCGTTCACGGCGGGTTCGCCCGAAGATTCCATGCAAGTATTGCCATCGACCCTACCCAAGTAACAATTTAAAAAACCATTTTGGAAGCTGTCCGTCAGCGCCTGAGTCTGAACGTATGAGATTCAAATGCGAAAGTTGCGGGAAACGATCAGCGACAAAGTATAATCATGATGATCATGAGAAACGATGTCGAAACAGCATTGCGAAGAAGGGAAAGCCCCTGAGTAGACGTCGGCAGCAATGAACGCCTAAATGAGCAGATGAAGGCAACTCAGAAGGATACTCTACCGACAACTTGGATTTAAAACTTTGGTGTGTTTTGGGCATACGGTTTAAAAACCAGCATGAAATTGGCGCATTCGTATACTCAGGAATGGTTATTATTGTTTGTTTGATACCCAAACGGATGCTTTAGAAGCATTAGTCCAGCATGTTTTTACATTAGTCCAGCATGTTTTTACATTAGTCCAGCATGTTTTTACATTAGTCAAGAAAAGGTGTCTTTATCACTGCTGGTGCTTTGATGTCTTTGCACTTCTTACCATGTTTCAGCTTGGGATGCTCATCTTCTTCCAGTAATTCTTGAAAAACTGCAGTACGTCTAAATCTCTTTATCACCTTTTTCCCTGAAAGATATGAGAAATCTCACCATCATCTACTCGAACAAGATCTCCAGCTACTGTTACGTGCACGGACCTCATAGAGGGGGAATGGGGGCGACAGCCGCGCCACAAAGAGGCTTAGGACCACGATTCTCGTGGCGCAGCATTTCTTACGCAAATGGCCGTGTTCCCTGATCTTTCTTTCCTAGTTTCCTTATTTTTACACTACGCTTCGGTTCTATCATAAGTGTTGTCATGGCAGACCCAGCGTCCATTCTTGGACTGATAAGCGCCAGCCTCACGATCACACTACGCGCTGCAACGATTGGCAAAGATCTTCACAGCCTTACCACGAAATTTAAGGGCGCCAACTCCAAAGTCAAGCAGCTTTCTGTGCACATATCAGCAATCCGAATAGCAGCACGTTCACTTTCATCATGGCTCGAGGACGACGTGGTTGGGTCTGAAGAGGTGGAAGACGTCAAACGAGATCTTGCCGAAGTACTGTCAGCCTGCTGTGATTTGTTATCCGATCTTCAAGACCTTATCGCTAAAGCTCTTGCGGGAAATGAGAGCGTAGGACTCAAGGGAGCAATTCGTTATGTCTGGGATGAGGAATCAATCAAAGAGACAACGGAATTATTACATCATCAAGAGACAGCCCTTTTGCTGATGCTACAAACATTGAGTCATATACAAAAAAGCAAAAGACAGGCGAAACTTCGAGAGCCTATGACGGTGGAAATTTTGAAGAACGCGAAGAGGCCCTCTTCTTCGATTTTCGGACTTGACAGTGGGAGTCGATCAAGTGCACGATATAGTTCCTCATCAGAAGGTTCGACAAAGTTAGATGAAGTATTTACTTTCGACATGGAGGTTATGGCATCTACTGCTTACCGAAGTGCCTTCACTTCACTTCTGAGACGAAACATTACCAAACGAACCGAGCAGTTGGCCAACACTGGTACGAACCGAGACTCTGTCATCACTCTGAAACCTCTGAATTCCGGGCTAGAAGTGGATGAGGTTGGGTCTACAATCGGAAAGGAAGTGCCGCCAAAGCACAGAGTTAATACGGTGTCTCAAGGCACTGTATCATTGACAGAATCTGAAGCTCCACCCAACCCAACTACGGAATTAGCATCTCGTGCTTTCCCTACTGCTGTCTTTGTCCGTGCACTATATGATTACGACTCTGATGATATAGGGTCCTTGAGTATGCGCCAAGGAGACACGGTTCGAGTGATAACAATACTCGAAAGCGGCTGGTGGGATGGTATTTTAAATGGTGCCAGGGGCTGGTTCCCTAGTAACTACTGCGCCTACATCGCTCCTTCAGACCTTGTCGCTATCGACCCGGATTCCGATTCCGACCCCGACGAAGATTATCTTAGGGATCATTCTGAAAACAAGGACTCAGAACAATTGGACGAGGCTGAATTCTGGATATCGCAAGCAACCATAGAGGGAAGATCGTTCTATTTCAATACCCTCACAGGGGTTTCCACTAGGGAACTTCTCGAATAAGACAGTGATGTCAAGTAAGATAGCTTCCCAGAATCACCGGAAACAGTTGGCTCACTTACGCTGACGAGTGACCCAAGTAGTAGTACCTTGGGATAGGAGGATACACTCATTCTGCTTAGAATTGAGGGTATCTGAAATTTGAAGATGACTTCTGTGGACTAGGTTTGCCAGCAATCAAAAATTTAACGGTCGGTGTGGTTGCCTGATGGCAACGTCGATATCCTTCACTTCATATTTTCGCACTTAATTTCATTATTTAGCGAAGAGGTCTTTAACTAAACTTATTTATCATGCAGCTGCGCAATGTATCTATTCTTTTACGTCTGTTTAATATAATATATCTTCTCAGTTCACGAGACTAATGCTCTCTTAGTTTTACAACACCAGACATTCTTCAAGCTCCGCGTAGTCGGGGACTTTAAAAACTTTAACAATTTGGGGTATGCGAGGTCGTTGGATCTGATACAACGTTCCTGTAATGTAATTATGGTGCTAGAGCCCCTGCTGTCTTGTCGGCTGCGTTGGTGGCGCGCCCCAACCCCCACCCCCGGGTGTTTTGATAATGAATTGCTCCCTTTCCTTTAACTTCACAATACCTCTGGGTCCAAGACTGACAATCCTTTCCACTCCATCCTCTACTTTCTTGATCAGATTCTGTCCTTCCTCTCCGTCTTCCCCGCCTTCCAAGCCATACGGTCTCGTTGCTCTTCGCTCTGAGATCATTGAGAAAGTCATTGGTTCCCTACACTCAATTACTCTCTTGACACCGTCTCCTCCCTTCATTAACCCCCTTCCACCTGAACCTCGTCTTATGCTAAATTCGCGCAAGAGGATTGGATACCTCTTCTCGAGGACTTCGACATCGGATATGCGGGTATTTGTCATATGTACGTGGACAGCAGATGCCCCGCTCCAGGTGGGACCTGCGCCAGCACCCCCACAGATAGTTTCACCGTATGCGAACTTGTAGCCACTGCCTGCTTTACAGTTGCGACCGCCAAAGAAGCCGACACTGTTCATACAGCCGTGAGATGCTGCGCAAGCGTTAAAGGCCTTAAGAATTACATCAACTATTCTTTGTGACGTTTGTGTGTTTCCGGCATATACGGCAGCGTAGTGACTAGGGTTCAGAATTGACCCTTCCGGATTGATCACGTTGATGGAAGACAGACAGCCTTGATTGAGGGGAATGTCTTCGTTGATTAGGCAGCGGAGAGAGTAGATTATTGCGCTGAGACAGATGCTCGGTGGTGCGTTGCTGTTCCCGAGACACTCAGGGCCTGTGCCAGTGAAGTCAAAATCAGCAGAACCATCCGCTCTTGTGCGGATCTGTATGGAAATACGTGTACCGTTATCTAAGGAGTCGGAGGCCTGTAATGGGCCGCCGTCGAAACGGGCGTGTGTCTGCTGGAGGAACTTGCGTACGGCGACTTCGGCATTAGACTGGATGGCTGACATGTAGAACTGTACCGTTTGCTGTCCATACTCTGTGATAAGATCTTCAATAAGGGTAGCTCCTTTAGCATTGGCCGCAATCTGCGCTTTCAGGTCTGAGATATTGTCCGATAAACTTCTTGTACCGACGCAATCTGGGTGTTGACCAGGCTCATCCACGAGAATCTTCGTAATGCCTTCTTCATCGAAAACACCACCAGAGACAAGCTTGTACGAGATGATGCTTGCGCCTTCCTGATATAATGAGGTTGCATTTGCATTGCCAGAAATTCCTTCATATCCACCAATGTCGCGATGGTGGCCACGAGATGCCGTGTAGAAAACGATGTCGCCTGACGTACTGAATACTGGAGTAATTACAGTTATATCTGGCAAATGAGTACCTCCAGAAATAGGATGATTCGCCACCAAGACATCTCCAGGTTGTAGAGTTGTCCCATGTCGCTCATGTTGATATTTTACAGCATAAGCCATGCTCCCTAGGTGGACGGGCACGTGAGGAGCGTTAGCCACGAGATCTCCAGTAGGACCAAATATAGCGCAGGAGAAGTCTAGTCGTTCTTTGATATTGATGCTGACCGAGGTTTTCTGAAGAGTGCGCCCCATCTGCTCTGCGATAGACATAAATCTGTGTCCAAAAATTGATAGCTGTATCGCATCGGGCGCGCTTAGTTTTATGTCGGTTGGCACGCTCGTCGCTTTCTCAGCCCCAACATGAAGAATGACGTGGTCTGTCAGTATACTGGCGGTAGAAGACGGTGTCACGATTATTGTCTGAGTGTTGTCGATGATGACGGCTGGACCTGGGACCGTCGTTTTCGGCGCTAGGAGATTTAGACGGAACACTGGAACTTGTGACCAGCCAGACTGTGAGAAATAGGTCTGAGAATATCGATCTGGTTCAATCGAGCTTGGTGTGGCTGTCGCATTTAACTCCTTGAGGAAGTTGTGCTGCGGTAGATCAAACTCTTTCGCAATGCCACGCACGCGCACATCGTCGATCAAAATCTTGCGACCTGGTAGTAGGAACGTAAACTCTCTCTTGTGTCTTTCCTCGAAAGCTGCTTTAAAGTCGCCATCTGATGGAAGAGGAGTCATAATCTGGGTATCGGAGCCATCGTACCGCAAGTTTAGAAATCGCTGAAGCTCAACGCTTGTTGCAGTCGTCGCCCCCTGATCGGCTAAGCTGAGAAGAATGCGATCTTCTAGTTGCTTAAAGCGCTCGGTCACAAGCCTAGCCGAAGTATTTTCCAGGATCAGCGAACATGGCTCCTGCTTATCTTCAACTAGGTCTGCAAGAGCCATGCCATAAGCAGATAAAACGCTAGAATATTTGTGAATGATGACCGTTCTTATTCCAAGCTTTTCCGCAATCGAGCATGCATGTTGACCACCCGCTCCTCCAAACACTGCCAGTCGATGGTGAGATGTATTGTATCCCTTGCCTTCTGTTAACGCCCGGATTGGTCGACACATTGCTTCGTTAGCAACATTGAGAAAACCTTCGGCAACTTCTTCTGGTGTGATAGACTTCTGGGTATCCTCACTTATCAATCGGGCAAGGCCATCAAAAAGGGAAGAGCTTCGCTCGTGATCTAACGGGAGGTTCTCCTCGGGTCCAAAGATGGATGGAAAATAAGCCGGGACTAGTCTTCCCAAGAACAAGTTTGCATCAGTTACAGTAAGCGGACCTCCTTTCCTGTAGCATGCTGGTCCTGGATGAGCGGAGGCACTTTCCGGGCCAACGTGGAATAGGCCATTCTTCCAGGTAAGTATACTTCCGCCACCGGCAGCCACCGTATTAATATCTAGCTGTGGACACTGAATTGTGACACCTGCAGTAGTTGTCTCGAATACGTGCTCAAGCTCACCGCCAAACCGACTTACGTCTGTGGATGTACCACCCATATCAAAGCCAATGACCGGCACCTTATCAGACGTATAACTCGTTCTTGCGTATCCTACCAAGCCACCTGCAGGACCTGAAAGTATGGCGCGGAGCCCTGTCAAGCGATCGATGTCAACAAGGCCACCATCGCTCTGCATAAATTGACATCGCACTCCAGCGAGTGCTTTCCGAAATCCATTCTTGAATGTTCTCGCGTATTCTTTGATTGCTGGAGTTAAGTACGCGTCCGCACTAGCGCTCATGCCGCGGGATATCAGTTTGATCATAGGGAGTAGCGCTGAACTCTTCGATATACTAGTGAAACCTTCCTCTTCAGCGATTTGACCAGCAATATCCTCGTGGTCTGGGAAGGTGTAACTATGAGCAAAGCAAATGCATATGCTCTTGAACCCTTTCGCACGCAGATCACGGAGGGCTTGTCTTGTTGTTACTCTATCGAGTGGCGTCAAAATCCGAATAGCATCTCCACTTTGGCCTGTACAAAGATCTGGAGCGGAGGCTACATCAACTCCCCCGGGGAGTGGGTCTTTTGCGGAGTCTTCGATGGTTACGCGCTCCTCGATCTCTACAACTTCTGAGTAAAGAACGTCTGGTTTATTGATCGCTAGGTCAAATAGTTTGGGTCGTGCTTGATACCCAATTTCAAGGGTATCTCTGAAGCCCTTTGTAATGAGGAGGGCAATACGTTCGCCTTTTCGTTCTAGTAATGCGTTTGTTGCCACAGTCCTAGCGTAAGTCAGCGCCTCTATAGTTGAATTGTCCAGTGAACCTTACGTTCCCATGCGGATCACTCCAATCCGAGAGTAATCTAGTTTTTCATTGCGCGGGATCTGGACGCCAGAGAATTTCTCTAGAATCCGGCGAATACCTTCCGTAGGGGCATCGTCATAGTTGTCTGGATCTACTGACAGCAACTTCACGACAATATCATCACTATAGCCGGCCTGCGGTATTCCAATGCAGTCGGTAAAAGTTCCACCTCTCTTATTTTGTGTTAGCTAGAAACAGTCTCCGGGCTGGAGTGCTTACGTCGATGAAGATGTCCAGTTTTGGCTCGACATCATTTGTGCTAGAAGGCATAGTGGCGTAGGGTGTGGCTTAGCTAGAGCGAATAGCCAAGAGCGAAGTAATAGAACCATGTTCAAAGGCCTTTGGAATCCTTTTCATTCTGTACAGGGTATCGCTTTCGCCCGAACGCCTAAGGATCCGAATAGTGGAGTTCCTAGCATCGGAGAAAAGCGATGATTGTTAGTCCTTACCTCGGGCATATGCGCCAACCCCACTTAGAGCCCGCGACACTACCTTCGATTAAGTATCACGTAATCTACGGTATCTGTAGTATTCTGTAGTGTCGGGCAAGTATCTTTGCTCTGTCGCGAGAATATCTTCCCACGGCAAAGTGTTATCTTATCGGACTCCAGGCCATTGCCCCATCTTCCGTGTTCCCGCAGAGTAGTAATTTACGGCGCATCCCCTCTGCGTCGCTCATTTGCGAAAGTTCGCCTGACTGCGAAATACCGAGAGCGCAATGACAGGAAAATCCACAACACTCGTTTCCAACCGACTAAGCCGAAGTGCCAACGCCTGCCAAAGATGCCGCAGAAGGAAACAAAAAGTAGGGCGTAGACAGAGCTATCCCCGATCGTCCAAAATTGCTGACATGAATTTGAAGTGCGATCTAAAATTTCCAAGATGTACTAGCTGCGAGAGTGCAGGGGTTGCGTGCTTGAGTTACCATGCTGGCAAACAAGCGGAAGTGCCTCGGAATTATGTTTCCACTCTGGAGACAGAAGTCACAAGACTCAAGAGAGAATTAGACGAGCTTCGCAGCCGGACACCCCAAGAGGACGTGTCTCCTACCAATAGCATCGCAGTCCCGGGTGATCTTGCTACGGCAACACCTAGGAGATCGAGTACCAATAGTGGTTTCGAGGAGACAACCTTGAACCAGCAAGAGCTTGTCAAATCTATGGGACTCGTGGTGTTGGAACCATCGAACCAACCGCGGTTCTTAGGAACGTCGAGTGGTGTTACACTTGCTAAGATAGTCATGGGTAAGTCAGCTTGCACACGTGCCATACAAGCGATATACGACTTGCATAACTACGCAATAGTATTGACCGGCTTGCCTTAAGGCCTCCACTCGATACTACACTTCGAAAATTCTGCTGACGTGTGTCACTCTAGCTTCCATGCAATGTCAAATCATGCCGTCTCCCCTATCACCGGGTATTGAGATGGGTCCAGAACCAGTCTACCCAAGACAGTCCTCTCTACCTCCTCGTAGAGCTGCTGGGCAGATAATTGATGCATATTTAGAATATCGTACCCCACATTATCCTATCTTCGATAGATGCGAATTAGTCACGGTTGTTGAGCAAGCGTATGGCGGAACGAATAATTGTGCATTCCAGGAAGGCGATATGGAGCGGAGCTTGTTTATTTGCTTCATGACTTTCGCAATCGGTCTCTGCGGAATGCTGAACTCCTCAGGCGAACGTCCCACGGAAAGCGAAGGCTGCTTCAATTCCGCTTTGCAGTATTTGGATATTGTCCTGACTTACTCTAGAAGCGACCTAGACACGCTCAGGATAATTCTGTTGCTAGCGCAATACGTATCCTTGGCTCCCTCAAGGGGGTGTCTATGGAGAATAACAGGCCATGCTCTGCGTATTGCAATCGACATAGGACTGCATTGGGAGACTGATGCAGTCCTTGCCATGAGCCCCGCGCTCTTGAATCGTCGGAGACGGCTGTTCTGGGCTGCGTACCGATTCGATAGATTACTTGCTATTACATTAGGAAGACCTTTCGGTATAGTCGACCCAAGCACAAGTGTCGGGTTCCCGAGTGAGTATGATGGAGAGCAGTTAAGCACCGAATCCGATGTACGCATTCAAAGAATGTCGAACCACGTCACCAGTCTCACCAAGCTCGAATCGGAGATCAAGACAGTGTTGTATCATCAACTACGCGAAAACTCCATGGCGTATCCTAAACCAAATTACCATGAATGGCTGCAATCTATTCAACCTCGTCTTCAAGAATGGAAAGCTTCGATACCAGGTCTCAGCGGTATACCTCCAAAGTGTGTATACTCCTGCGAAAGTTGGTGGAGTGCAACTTTCCACAATGCTCTGTTATTCCTGCATAGGCCAAACCCACTCGTACCTACCCCTACGGAAGAATCTCTTCGGATTTGTTTCGAATCATCCACTAGACTGATTCAGGATGTGAAGATCCTCCAGCGAGAGCATCGCATTGATATCCTATGGGTCTGGACTCATCGTTTGTTTGTCGCCGGCTTAACCCTGATGTATGCCATTTGGAACTCTGAAGAAATCAGGAATGCATACCCAATGGAAGAGATCATAAATACCATTCATTATGGTGCGTCAACTCTTTCAGCGATGTCAGAACGGTTCCCCGGCGCTACTGGATGCCGGGATGCATTTGAGACACTTGCCTCAGCAACTATGAAGAGACTACTCTCACCTCAAGGTCCCGTCTCCCTCGGGCAGGGAGTGGAATCTTTACAGAGCAATTTTCCCAATGCGTCTTGGACTCAGACTTTACAACCAGATAATTCGATTGAGGATGTTTTTTCGATGCTATCAAACGACGCGTTTTCATTTAGCGAAATGCTTGGGTCGAACGCACAATGGGCGGCTGAATTCGTGGGCGCAGGGTTAGATCAAGACTTCCGGTTTGAGTGGTGATACTTTAGGCTTATCATATGATTCTACAGTACAGAGGCATTGAGCTGACGTATTGAGAGAAATGTTAGAAGAAAGGCTGGTGAGGTAAGATAATCGATTATAAGATATGTGCAACTTTTCAACACAATCTGGTTTAAGTTGACCGAACTATTTTATCTCGAGGGCATAAATTATCACACCGAAGACTATTACAATTTAGCAATTTCTGAAAATGACCAGTCTTCCTTTGAGGCCATCTTCTGCTTGCTCCACACTCTCGGCCCAGTCTCTCCTTCTTCAAGCCCATTCTTCGCTCCCGCCTCGATAGATCTCCATCTCCATAGCTTCCCATACTCATTCTTTGAATCAGGGCTCTCGATTATCTTGACAACTTCTCGGCCGAGTATAGGTAAGAACTTGAATCCATGTCCAGAACCACCACTGCACACCATCAACCCCGCATCATCCGGATCGCGATCTATGACAAAGCTATTGTCAAGGCTGTCTGTGTACCAGCAATTGCGCACACCGGAGATACCGAAAGGCATCAGCTCAGGCAGGATGTCGCGAACAACGCCTTTGATGGCGTCAATAGCTACCTTGGTGATTTGAGGATCCTTCTTCTTAGGCCAGTACGCAGTCACTGGCTGACTGATCCGGACTTGCTTCCCAAACTTGCTATCCTTCACACTCTCATAGCTGGTATACTTTGTCCCCCTATAGCCAATCTTCATGATACCATCGTCGGTTCTTGGGAAGCCACCTAGGCCATTACCTTTACCCCATCCACCCCAGGAATAGACCGGGAAATGCTCTGGTGCAAATTTGTGCCACAAATCAGGTCTTTCTGCTTGAGGTGGTAGTTGAATGTATGCAACACTACCAGCTGTAGCCTCCAACATATGAGATACATGTGGTATCAAAGTCGTAGTCCAAGGTCCTGCAGCCACGACGACGAGTTCGCCCTTGTGAATGACGCCGTCTAAAGTTCTGATTCCAATTGTTCGTCCTTGGGAAGACCGAAGAAACTCGGAAACCGTGCCTTGCTTCCCACCAAGAACCAAATTGACATTACTCTGTTTTAACAGATGTATCACCCAGGCGCACGCTTTGCTTGCATTTACAAACCCCCCAAGGGTATCATACACCCCTACAATTTTGCCTCTCCGCTTTTGCAAGTCCATGGGGTCTAACTTGGTCAATAAACCGCTCTTCCTAGCGCGTTCCCGGTCTATGGGGTTGTTGATAACATATTGTGTGTCACGGAGCCCTTCAGCTTCTAGCCCAGCGAGCGTATCCTCTTCGAATTGGCTGATTTTCTGGTCTTTGCTCAGCCTCAAAAACCCACAGTTGTTCCACACCTTGTCGCCTGGATGTATGCTCTTCGGTAGATCCTCCTCTTTTGTTCCCGCGATTTGCTGATTCCACTCATTCCAGATGTCGATGGCTTCGAATGCTAGCTTCTGGTGTAGCAGCTCCTTTCCGTACGATAACCTCATAACTTTGTTCATATCCGCGCTAGCCGCGTCGGCTCCATTCTTGGTGGAGTAGTCATTGTCGAGATAAGGCTGACGATCAAACACGTTGATGTTTGAATATCCAGCTTTGCTCAAATGCAGTGCTGTAGAAAGACCAAATACGCCCGCGCCAACAATAATAATTGGCGAACTCTTAGAAGGCTGAGAAGCCATGGTATCACGTGGCTCGTGAAGCCGAGTAGTCCAGAAGTGATCAGGGCTAGTGAGTACAGCGTCTCATCAGATTGTCTTCGTTCAACGGATAAACATCTTGTTTTAGGACTCACTTTCGGCTTAGATCCACTCTGTGGGGTCGGAATTGTCCCGACCCTTTCGCAGAAAGCCGATGTTAGAGCGAAGGAGAGGGGCTCCGCTAAATTCGGGGATAAGCGACGCACGGTGCTGATCTTCCCAGGACATCCCTCCTCAGAGAAGGGCTGGTCGATAGCAGCCGCAAAGATGTTTCCGACTCAAACATCCCTATCTTTTGATAGAGGAGAGATACGCCTATCAAAGTCTCAGGTCCTTGGTTGGTGCACTCTCCATCCGATATTTTGTCTCTGAGGTCAACAAACACTTAAGGGAAATCATTTCCATCGTAATTTTGACATTTGGTCGGTTCTAGGCAGTATTCAAGTATCTTTAGAACGCCAATATTCCAAGACCAGGCGTCGGGATAGAGAATCGAGCTACCACCAAGAGCGGAGGCCCTCTCGTGATTCGGTTCTTACGTGAGGACCAAGCGTACTAGATATTTATTTGCAGGCCTGACATCGATACAGATTGACGACTATCGCAACCCTATACATTGGGCAGTATGCGCTTTCGAAATCCGCTCGGGCGTGCAGGACCCACATCGGAGCGACCTTCAGAGTCAGAGCCTACGCCAATTGATACCACGCGGCCAACACGATTCTATCTCTGGAACAGACCAGGTACATCTCACGAAGAGAAGAAAGTAGTACAGAAACTTGATCTCTGCGTCCTAACCTTCTGCTGTCTTACGTTTTTCGCCAAAGATTTGGATCGCAACAACATCAACAATGCCTTCGTTAGCGGCATGAAAGAAGACCTGGGTCTGTACGGCAATGAACTCAACTGGCTCGTCACATTTTTTCAAGTGGGATACATTACGGGCCAGATTCCAGCAAACATCCTTCTCACTAAACTTCCTCCGCGGTACTATTTGCCTGCTGCGGAGTTCCTATGGAGTATGTTCGTCCTGTTCTTGTACAAGTGCAACAACGTCCACCAAATGTATGCTCTTCGCTTTTGTATTGGTTTTGTCGAGGCAGCTAGCTGGCCTTGCCTGCACTTCATGATCGGGACCTGGTATCGCAACCACGAAGTGAACAAGAGGAGTGGCATCCTCACCGCTGCTGGAATCGCCGCAACAATGTTCTCTGGATACATCCAGGCTGGCATCTACGTGCACATGGATGGTCATCTTGGACTCCGTGGATGGAGATGGCTTTTTATCATAGGTGAGTCAATCTTTTTGCGAAATTGGAGTTGAGACACTAAATTATATTAGATTTCTTGATTACATGCCCAATGGTCTTCATTGGACTTATTTTCATTCCAGATCCTCTATACACGAAAAGATCTTGGTGGATGACCGAAAACGAGCGTCAACTGTGTATCAAACGTCTTGAGGCCGACAACCGCCAACCACTTGGGAAGTTCGACCGCACTCTCATTAAACGTGTCTTCGGCCGCTGGCACTGGTGGATCATGGTTACTTGGTTCTCTCTAATGTACTTCACGTATCAGGCACCCACGACATCAACCATGGCGCTTTGGCTAAAAGCTGACAAATACTCTGTTCCGGATGTCAATAATCTCCCAACAGTCTACTCGGCCATCTCAATTGTCTGGATGCTGTTTTCAGGTGTATACAACGACTGGAGAGGCTCAAGATGGGAGAGTGTCGCTGTAATCTGCGTCTGTAATATCGTGTCCGAGGCTATCCTGACGGCATGGGACGTTTCCAGAGCTGCCAAGTTCTTTGCCTTCTACATCGCCGGCACGATCCAGTCGCTATTTCCGATCATTATCAGTGCTGTTCACGAGGTCTGCAGCGCTGATGCTGAAGAACGCGCCATCACAATTGCCTCCTGCAATTCGATTGGCCTTGCACATGGAACGTGGTGGAATCAGGTATGTATTTATCTGCTTGAGGTAAGCAGACTCTAAGACTCTATTCAGGTTTTTGTTCCCACCGTCGAAGCTCCTCGCTTCTATCGAGGATACCGAGCTGGCCTTGCTGCGTCTCTTGCAATGACTGCGTGGACTCCGGTAGTATGGTTCTTTTCCCGCAGACAGCGACTTCAACAAGGTAGGCTAGAAGGAGTGCCCGACTCCCAAGGTGAAAGCCAGGCGAGTTTGCCTTCGGCGCCGGATGCGCATGATGTTTCCAAACAGGGTGGTGAGATCGGGATCCAAGAAAAATGAACAAAGACAACCGAATTGAAAATTTGTTGGAAATTGAGTCATCTACTAGGGACTTTAAAATGGGAATAACGCTTGAAGACTTTTGAACCACCACGTCTAGCGCTTCCTTGTTCATATCAGCATAATGAGTTGCTGATGTAATCCCGCAAATAATTGGATCCAAAATACCTTGTCAATACAACCACGGTCCTTTGACAAAAGCATTTTCCCTTTCCTCATGCAGCGGCATTCTCATCACCTTGGTATGAACAACCTCCATTGCCAATAAAGCATCCTGCGCCTTGACCACGAACCTGCGTCTCATTAACAATACGATTCATACGATCAGAGAAAGAGAGTACTTACGATATATTGATCTCACTCGCTCCTTGACTAATCAAATAAATATTTACCCTCGCACTTGCCAGTGCTTCAAAGATTTCCGCCGCCGTCCCAACCATATTCCTCATCTTATGTCCTACTACGGACACGATTGACATGTTCTCAACCATGCTTATCGATCCTAAAGGATTCATTTCTGCTAAACCACTTTGAAGCTTTGAAGGGTCAGAACAGCATATTGCTAAGCTCAACATTTGCTGCGAAGAGCTGATGAGATCAATAGTTACTCCGCTCTTCTCTAAAATTGTTGAGATTCTGGAGAAGAACGTAGCAGGTGGAGTCGTCCCATTGGAGTGAACGTTTAGTACGCTGATACCCTCCTTGGTTGTGACGGCTGTAGGCGTGCGCCGAGAGGTGGCAGGGCCATAATAACCATGCGTGAGCATGAACGATGATCTCGTAATAATGTTCATCTCATTTTCTGGAGTTCCAGGTGGACTAGAGGGGTATATGATCGTACCGGATCCTTGAGGATTCATTACATTTTTCAGCCTCAGCGGTATCTGGGCTGTGTTGATCTGCTCAATGGTCAGAGGGTGAATCACTTCACTCCCATAGTACGTCAACTCAGACGCCTCTTCACTTGTCACTGTCGACAACAGTCTAGCAGATTTGATCTTTCGTGGATCGGCCGTAAATATGCCGTCAACTTCTTTCCATATCTGAAGTTCCTCAGCGTCAAGCGCAACCGCGCACAATGCAGCGCAGAGATCAGAATAGCCTCTCCCCACGCTTTGGAGTAAAGAGTCTGGCATCGCTCCGAAGAATCCTGTGATGACTGGTACCCTACCTCGACAAGCATTGACTTTGTTCCAAATAGCTTCGGTCAGGCCACGGAGGAAGGATGCTGGGCTTGTTTTGAAACGGAGTGAGAGATCTCCGTAGGACTGGCCATAGACTTGCTGTACTATATCGTCGAGAATGATGACTGTGGAAATAATGCCCTGGAGCTGTTCAGTATTCATTTGATCTAGGCTAGTGAGAACCACAGACCTGAGCTTCCAATGATCCAGTAACTATCCGACAAGCCAGAACTTCTCCTACAGAAAGCACTCTGTCCATGATACGATCTGAGATCTCACCCAGCGTCCATGCGGCCTTCAATGTACTTCTCAGTTGCTCACAATCTTTCTTGATTTCAATTTGTACCTCCTTCAATAGCTCATCTCTGCATACTCCAATTGCTATTTGGGCGGCTTCGAGATGCTCCGCCTTGATGATATCGATGACTTCGTCAAGACCTGCTGTACTTGTTTCACTGGAAGTTGCAAGTCTTATGGCATCAAGCAGAAGACTTGTTGTTCCGTTGCTTTTGGTAGTCCCAGATCGCGCTGAGCAGACCACTGCGACGTTGTTGGAGGCGAGATAGTACGGTATGATGGTCTGGGATATTGTGGGAAGGAGTTTTCCAATGCTTGTTCCCCCGTACTTTTGCACAATCCACGGTTTGGAAAGAATTTCAGGCATTTTTTAAGAAACCTAGCACAGCCGGGAAGAGATAGAGTCGGTAATATTTGAGGGTTTAGATAATGTGGTACCAGCCAGAGTCTGTGAGCTAAGGACGGGCTCTGTAGCAATTTTACATCCTCCAATAATGAACTGGGGCTGGTGCTTTCATTAATGGTAGCAAGAGTGCGTTGTCCTTCCGTACATTGTAGCACAGCATCGGCATGTAACGGTCATGCGTGTTATCGCAGCGGCAGTGGCGCACTTATCGTTCGGCATCTCAGCCATCGGCATTTCTATGATGTCTGTGAAACACCGATTGGGCGTACGACTTCGGTAATTGATCAGCTGGCGTTTTGAGATACATGCATGGAAATGAGCTCTAGACGGCTAGCTTAGCCTGGGCGTTGTGGATTTGTGTGTAGATTGAAGCGAGCCTTTGAAAATGCTTGGCCAGAAGTCTGCCAACTTTTGAAGACAATGCCCAGGTGCATTGAGAATTTAGGATTCCTATACTAATATGTATACTCCAAAGTACTCCAGGAAAGTAACGTTTTAACCAGAAGGTAGCTGCTCGAACATAGATTGCTATAATACGCTGTGGTGAAATGGAACTTCTCAAAATTCAATCGTTTCAGCCTCTCCAAAAACGCTATTGACTACGTCTTCTGACCTGACCTCAGTCTCTTCAATCTCAATTTTTCCCTCGTATATCCATGCACAACGTTCTTCTAGATGCCTTTTGATAGCTTTGTTTAAGGCTGCAAACTCCAACAGAAACCCGTCGTGACCATCAGTGCTCTCTAAGTTCAGAAATTTGGCCTCAGGTAGGCACTTGGCTAACTCAATTTGTTGCTCTGGTCTGAATAATAGATCAGTTTCTACACTGACCACCAGTGTCTTTGAAGGAACTCTGCAAAGGACTCTTCGAAGATCTTCTTCGGTTGGTGGATACGACGTTGGTTCAGGGGAGAATTTTGGTGTCAATCGGTCTCGTGTTATATCGTGAGTGTCCATTTTCTTCGTGAGATGGATGTAGCAATTCGCGTCGAAGCGTTTGAGAAACTTGTCAGCCTGGTAGTGTAAATAGCTTTGCGCTGAGAATTCGATCGGGGTTTGCTCCTCTTCTGTGTTCTGGGTTTCAGGAGCGACGCTTCCTCTGTTCGAAGAGGGCGGTGTCGGAAGTGAAGCCTCCACCCTCAGCTTCACAATTCTAGCAGGCTTTCGACTGAATCTTGCCTCAAATGAACATTGCGAGCGGTACGTCAACATTGCAATCATCCTCGCTGTTCTGAGGCCTTTGCGTGGTTGACCTGTCGGAGATGGCTCATACCATCCATTCTCGAATGTGGCATCAGAGTAGATTGCTTGCCGCTGAGTCTCGCCCCACGATATCCCCCAACCACCGTGATAAGCTGAGGTTGTGATGGGTATTATATTCTTGACATATCCTGGTGGAGTACATAGCGGCCACTCAAGCGTGGTCATGCCGCCCATTGAGCCGCCAATCACTGCTGCAACGCTGTGAACACCAAGGGCATCAAGGATGACTTTGTGGATTCTATATTAAATAAGCTTCATTTCAGATCTTAGATATCGTAGAGGACCTACCGAACATCATCTCGAATAGTAGTTTGCGGAAACGCGGGCCCATACGGAAGCTGGGTATCCGGGTTTGTAGCTACAGATGAAGCTGACCCATATGGCGAGCCTAGTACATTCGCACAAAAGATGAAGAATCGTGCAGGGTCCAGTGCCTTACCAGGACCGAACAATGGGCGCCACCAATCCATAGCGTCGCTGCTACCTGTTAAAGCATGGCAAATGACGAGGACATTGTTACGGCCCTCGTTCAATGAACCCCATGATGAATACGCCACGGGTGCGGATGTTATAGTTACATTCGATTCGAGCGTAAATGACGGAATGACAGCAATATTCTTGTTCTCCACAAGTGTCGCGTAGAAGTTGTTGGAGTCGGGTTCGTCGTTCAAACCTCACGAATACATTAGCAGTCAAGTCCAAACCCAGAGGAAGCAATCGTCTGTACAAATTTCTTTGGTTTCCTTCATCTGCCCTAAACTGCGCTGCAAGATGGCTTCTTGACTCATATCTCAAGAGTGTCGATGTATGCAGTACTGAAAGGCTTGCAGAATTGCCAGTCCTACTCTCTAAACGAGGACAAGAACATATAGTACTAGCTTTAGTCACTGTTATTGATTAAAATAAAGAGGTGGATAAGGTTTTAGTTGTAAAAAAAACTTGGACTGAGTTCAGAAGATCTTTTTGAGGAATTGGTCAATGCGTAGTGACTCACGTCCACTATCAAGGGTTGCAACATTTTGATTTGGTATAAATTTATGAAGTATTGCTGCACTGTTTCGAATGCCTGTGCATCTCTCCTGCTATGCTACGGGGCACGCATATGCCGATGGCTTATCATCTTCGGCATAGACGGTCAGCCAGGGTCACACTAGTAAGCATACCTAGCCTTTTTCTTCGGCATCTTAAAGCTAGATCATTCTTGATCACTATGACGAAAAGCCACTCAACCATCATTGCTCTTTAGATCATCAAAAAAAATTCATTCTACCGATTCTATACTGAGTTCTATCATTACAGCTATCATGGCTTCTCAGATCGTAAAAGTCGCAGCCGTACAAGCTGCACCGGTGGCTTTCGATCTCGAAAAGAGCCTTGAAAGGGTTTCCAAGTTCACAGCTCAGGCTGCCGAGGCTGGGGCTGATCTTGTTGTTTTCCCGTATGGTTGAACCTATCATCGACTCTACATCGACCAGCGGGGCTTATTGAATTGATAGTGAAGGTTTCCTCTCTGCATACCCTTGGCGCTATGCATTTGATGCTACAATTGGTTCTCGAGAGCCACGAGGTGAAAGATGACTGTGTAACCCTTTTACTTCATGCGCTGAATGTGACAGGTCGAAAATGGTACGCAAAGTACTACAGCTCCGCTATAAGTATTTCGTCCCCGGAGTTCAATCAGCTCAAGGCAATTGCAGAGACGAACAACGTCTTCCTTTCTGTCGGCATCATTGAGAAAGACCAGGCGACACTTTACTGCACAGCCGTACTGATTGGAAAGGATGGCAAGCTCCTATCCAGTCATAGAAAGGTGCGTTCACAGGTTATTGTCCAACATCATGCTTAGTCTAATAGTTGATACCTACTGCCGCTGAAAGACTAGTGTGGGGTCGTGGCGCTGGAGACGGACTCCAGGTTGTTGATACCGAGCTCGGCAGGGTCGGCGGGCTGATATGCTGGGAGAACTACATGCCAGCGGCACGATTGGCACTATACCAGCAAGGAATCGAGTAACCTTTCGCCGTCCACCGATATCTTACAACGACTGATCATTCATTCAGGATTTACATCGCTCCCAATGCGGATGATCTCCCGAGTTGGGTGGCCTCGATGCAGCACATCGCAAAAGAAGGACGCTGTTTCGTGATATCTGTGAACCAATTCTGCACAGTCAGCAAGTCTAAATAAAGAGAGAATTGCACTAATCCCTAGCCAGGTGTCAGACTTCCCCTCCAACTACCCACCATTCACACCCGAGCACCACGACAGACAGCCTGACGGCTCCGCTTGGACCCCAGATGCAATATTAAGCCACGGCGGATCTTGTGTGGTTGGGCCGCTGGGGGCCTTTCTAGCTGAGCCTGTGTGGGACAAAGAAGAAATCATCTATGCCGAGTTACACAAAGATGAGCTGACTGAAGCACGAGTAATTATTTACTTCAGCGGCACAAAAATATCGGCTGATATGTAACAGATGGACTTCGACGCAGTTGGAAGCTATGCTAGACCTGATATTTTGTAAGTATCACATCTTGTCTGAACACGGGTAGAGAGTTGATTTAGGACTAGCACGTTGACAGTAAACACAAAACCTGCTACGAATGTCGCGTTTGAGTAACAACCTTAACTCGATGGAAATGTTGCGTTGAGATGTAGACAGCTGTAGCGTAGCTAGATGATTTGGATCGCTTCTCAATAAAACATTGGTTTCCCTACTCTAGGTCTTGTACATTTTACCTTGCTACGTGCTTCAGTTGCTCTCGTCGCCCGCCTCTGCCTGTTGAGGTACTTTGGCACCATTGCATGTGAACGATATGAGGCAATAATTGCTCAAGGTCAGAAGACCGCAAAAAAAGTAATGTGTCCAAGTGGCATTGGTCTTGGGCGAGTGGTGAGAATGTTTGCAGACAACCGGCGGGCTCCCGCATTCACTAGCTTCGGCATCGTCGGCATCCAGTCGGCATCTCCACCCAGTCAACCCCAGACTTCACACCACCCCTAACACAACCTTCAACGTGTATCCCACCTAATCTATAATTATGGACTATGAATCATCATTGCTCGCCCCCACACGTTCAGCTGTATTCTACTTGCCTTATCAAATCCTCCAATGCCGATGGGGATGCAGGCTTCAGGGTACAACGGCAAGATATGCTGTATCACTTCGAAAATGCATCTAATGCAGCTCCTTGATGATCTATCTGATCACGATGCCGCGATAACAGCCGCAATTGCTTGAGGATTGGTTGTACGGATGCCGACCGAATCAACATCTCAACCCACGAGTATCTGCAGCAAACTTGCAGTCCTATATAGATCTTCCCAAATTCCAGTAGACCATCATAAAATCATCAATTTATCCATCATCTTACCTTGCCAGGCTACACAGAAGCTCCTCATTACGTCACTGACGTTGTACCTTACCATCTCTTTCCCCTTTGCACAGTCAAAATGGTATCCGGCCATCTCGGAAACGTGACCAAACCCCCAAAGTACGAAACAATTGCCCTCCACGGCGCCCAAGAGCCTGATCCCATCAACGGCTCCCGCGCCCTCCCCCTCTACCAGACATGCTCCTACAACTTCGAAGACGCCGCCGACGGCGCTTCGAAATTCGCGTGGTCAAAAGAAGGCTACGTCTACACCCGAATGGGCAATCCAACGAACTCTGTCTTTGAGCAGCGCATGGCCATGTTGGAAGGGGGCGTTGGCGCTGTAGCTACTGGCAGCGGACATGCCGCGCAGTTCATGGCTATAACATCCATCTGTGAGCCCGGGCATAATTTCGTTAGTACGATGAATTTGTACGGAGGGACTTTTAATCAGGTGAGCTTTCCCCTTTCACTACTATTCTTCCTTGACTATCGTACTGAATAGTCTTAGTTTCGTGTTTACTTCAAAAAGTTCAACATCCCCTGCAAATTCGTCGAGGGCTCAGACCCGGCGAACATCAAAGCTGCCATCGACGAAAATACTCGTGCAGTCTATGTGGAGACAATCGGTAACCCGCAGTTCAACGTCCCTGACCTTGCTGCCATTGCTGAAGTTGCCCACGAAGCGGGCATCCCGCTTGTCGTGGACAATACCTTTGGCATGGGCGGGTACCTCTGCAAGCCCATCACCTTGGGCGCAGACATCGTAACTCACTCCTGCACCAAGTGGATTGGTGGTCACGGCACGAGCATGGGCGGCATTGTCATTGATGGTGGGCATTTTGATTGGAGTAAGAGTGGCAAGTTCCCGTGCATGACGGAGCCGGCGGATGGCTATCACGGAATGAAGTTCTGGGATACATACGGCTTCAAAGCACTCAGTGCCAAGATACGAATGGATGCCATGCGGGATCTGGGTGCCTGCATGTCGCCCTTCAACGCATGGTTATTTCTGCAAGGACTCGAGACGATTGCCCTCAGAGGCGAGCGTCATGTATACAACACGCTTACTTTCGCCCGCTGGCTTGAGAAGCATCCTTGCGTGTCTTGGGTAAACTATCCCGGCCTCGAATCACATCCAGACTACGCTCTCGCCCAGCGTGTTCTGCCCAAAGGCCAAGGCGGTGTCTTGACTTTCGGCGTGGCCGGCAACATCAAGGAAGTCGCTGCCGTCGTTGACAATCTAAAGCTCTGCTCACACCTTGCTAACGTCGGCGATGCGAAAACACTGATCATCCACCCTTGGCGCACAACGCATCAACAGATTCCCGATGAGGAAAAGATCAAGGGCGGTGTAACGCCTGACATGATCAGGATAAGTCTAGGTTTAGAGCACATGGAGGATATCATTCATGACTTTGAACAGGCGTTTGTGGGGGCTGGGTTGAAGAGCGCAGAGGGGTGGACGCCGACGTGGAAGAAGGACATGGCGGGGTCGGAGTGGAATGACGGGACGTTGTATGCGCCGAAACCGGGACAGGAGAATGGGTTGACCAAGGAAGTGGCTGTTAGTGCTTGATCTCACGTCCAATTCTGTGGGGGAAAGAGTTTTCAAGGGAAATTGGACAACTCCTATATTCATCATGTATACGTATACTCTCAAAGTTATTAGCCGCAGGCAAACATAAAATTGAAAGCACTCGTGCACTGCGAGCAAAGTTGAAAATAGAAACAAAGACCCTTTCTCGGTCATTACCAAATTCTTCAGGTCCAATCAAATTACCCCAACAGCGAACAACAAAAAGAAAAACAACTCCACTCGACATTTTTGAACCTTCAAGACTCGCCATCAGCCAACGCATCAACCCTCAATAAACTCCCTGTACACCCCCACACTCTGACAGGTTGGGTTCTGCGGACTCCCCGTAACCCCAACCTTCCACGTCAGCGTCGTATACTCGTACGCATAATCCGTCACGCAAGCGAACCAATTCCGCAGCTTCTCCGGCGGCTCCAGATAGCGCGGCGGCACGACGGTGTCGTCGAAGAACCAAGGGATGTACAGGCAGCCGTCGGCGTCGAAGTAGACGGACGTGTAGGTCGAGTTGCCGGGCATGAGGAGGGGCATGGCGACGTTTGAGGTTTCGTCGGTGATGAAGCGCATGGCTGAGGGGTAGGTGGTGTTGTCAGAGCTGGTCAGGTTCCAGTAGAGGATGCCGGGGGTGTCGATGGGTTGGGAGGAGAAGTCGGTTGTGTGGAAGAAGGTTGTGCTGTAGTTTGGGGGGTCTGAGGAGGTGCCTGGGTAGACGCAGAGGGCTTCGATGGCGGCGCCTTCGTGGCAGGCTCCGAGGGCTGGGGTTGCGGGTTAGTGGTGTTTGTGTGTATCGTCGAGGCTGAAAGGGGGGAAGGGAGGGGAGATTTGTCTTACTTAAGCCATCTATGGAACTGTTGTCCGACTTGATGAAGAGACGGAAGGCATCAGAGTTTAAGTCAAATGCTAAGGCACATCCGGACAGAGCTGTGATTACAAGGCTCGACTTCATGATGTTGATCTCTGTGAGTACAGATGCTCCGGTACCTTGGAGAGTAAAAGCTCTAGACTTCACTGAAAGAGAAGCAGATAAGTAGCGGGGAACACCGCTATTTAATGTAAAAACACAGGGGGGAAAGAAAAGAGCTACATAGTCGCAAGCATCATGAGGTATACCATAGGTGTTACCCAAAAAGACGGTAGAGCGAGAGCAGTAAGTAAAATGACAAGTGGATCCCTGCAGCTTGCCGGAGGAAGCTACCACCGTTACTGGTGAGAAGACCGATGGTGGCAATCCTCACCATGTAGCATCTCAGCATTTACCTTGGCGGGATACAAATGATCCGTCCAAGAGGGGTTCGTGACCCCCGATCATCACGGCGACCCAGACGCATGGATACAGGCAACAGGCTCGACAGCTACGAGGACTGACATCCTCGTTGCGTTCAGTGTGATACTTTCGAGCTCCAAGTCTAGATGGATTGGCTAGAAAAATGCATTGCGAAGAAGGCAGTCCCATCTCATGTCAACGAGGATGCTAGCCGGACATGATAATGCGAAGCGGGGTTCATTATTGCTGTACGACGTAAAAACGGGGACCTGCATGAGTTATTTACAACGTGACAGTCTAGGGCAGTACTACCACAACATTTCCTGGCACGAGAAATTCTTAACATGCGGGTACCTTTGCGCGTGCAACCCTCGTATCCTTGATTGGCCTTCTCTTGCGCAACTCCTGCACACTTGGCAATGGCTGTGAGATATCACTCAGGAGCCCGTGCAAGAGGAATGCGAGACCTAGCGAAGAGCACATGGCTACGTCTGGAACCCTTTCCGGGCGAGTCGTGACCTCGCGTTGCGCTCGCATTGGCCCAGTTGCTTTACACATGGACAGGTACGAAAGTGAAGCTGCTTTCGTGAGTGACGCGAGACGATGTTCAGGCCAAGGCACCTACGAGTAACGTGCCGACGGCCTGGATATCTAGCCAGGTACCATGTCCAAAACAAGTTCCTGGGAGAAGTGGCTGTGTGTGCATGTAGTACTGTCCGGGACATTACGCCTCGACCTGTAAAGTGCTGATGACATCTGTGACCCATTGGAAAATGAAATGGGTGTTGTATTGCGCTCCAAACTTTCTGGCGAGGAAATTCAAGTCTTGACTTTTCTGGGAAGGATTAAACCTAAATTTTCTATCATGACCTGTCGAACTTCCAGCACACGGGTTTCGTTTGTCTAAAGTAGCTGTAGCTCACGTACGCCCTCTACCTACTCAACAAAACTCATTAGCGTTACGATATCGGCCCACTAAAGTAGGCAGATCTCTGAAGGCTTATGTATGAGACTAGACTGAGAAGTTCTAGGTAGAGAAGCAGAAGCAATGGAGAATGGCGTGTAGTGGATATTCATAATTCGATGCTTTGTCCTTCAAGTCACTATATACTTTCCACTCCAAATGCACCCAAGAATCATTCACAGGGAAGGCAAAATTGTGTCTTCATGCAAGAAACCCCCAAAAAAATCCAAAATCCAAAATGCCCTACGGCACAATACAGCTAATGCCAAGCTGATCGTGCTAGTTTTGAAAACGCCGCCGAATGCAAATGCTAGATCTAAATTAGACCTCTAAACGATTGATGCATCAAAGAAAAACGTGAAATGGAAGCTCTTCGATCTCTAGAATCCATTCATTCCGATCAAAATACCCGCTCCAGCAATTGCAGCACCAGCGTGCCATGGATTGGGTGTTGCACCCGGCATGGCCGCGGCTCTTGAATCTGTAGAGCCAAGACCTGATGCGTATATTGACGGGCTGTTGATGCGTCCGCCTCCGGAGCCGACTGGGACGGAGGACACGGCATTGGCGACGATGGTTGCGCTAGGTACGCCCGTGCTCCCGGACTGGATCTCCTTGACGTTTGAGCTCGTAGCGTTGAACTTGGTTTGCGCGAGGGCAATCTGATTGTTGTCGAGGTCATAGACGACGTATGCCGAACGAAGGAAGGTATCGCCGAGAACGGAAACTGAGTTACCCGCAGGACCAATGCCAAGAATGCAGACGGGATTACCACGCTGGTAGCCTGCAACGATAACAAGCTCATTCAGGGGTACGGAAATGGTAGGTCCAGAGAAGGTGAAATCCAAGGAGCCGTCCTGGTTCCCCACGTCACAGTCTACAATTGCTGCGCCTTGTGATTCGTCGTACTGTGCGTTGAACGCGCTGTATAAAGCAGACGCAACGTTATCCGGGAGGTACATGAGCGAGGAGCCGGAGTCGAGCAACACGGCGATGGACTCGTTTTTGAAGAGGGAACCTTCATTCCCGTTTTGGCCCATGCCAGTCAAGGCAATGATGAATTCGGCATATTCACCCTGTTCTTGTACAATAGGCAACTTGCCAAGCGAGCCTTCAAACTTTTCTGTGTCGACGCCACCAAAGAGGATGCTACCAGTTGAAGCGTCCAAATCATTCAGCCACAGCGAGTAGGCATTGGTGTTTATGTCACCGTTATCGGCAAGTTTCTGTGGCAAATTGGGATAGGATTTCTGTCCTGCGCGGTTTACCTGCACCTCATTGATGGTGTACCCGATGCCTAATATACCCTCGGGTGAGGTTGACTTGTACCCAATGCCAAACTGCAGGTCGTCGATGGTCTTGCCGCCGAATTTGAGTGTGTCGGTTGCGTAGTCACCCGACGCGCCCGAGCCGTCCACGTAAGATATGTTGAAGACGCTGCTCACGTAGTTATATGTCGACGAGTCGTTCGCGCTATATGTTCCGGAATCTGCGCACTGGTTTCCTCTCGAGCAGAGCGTTGAGCTGGCTGCATTTGCCCATAGATCACTACTTCCCGTATCGATGTGTAACCGCAAGCTTTGCGCTGGTGTGCCTAGAGAAACGTTTGCGAAGTAAAGGGTTTCGAGGTTGTCCAACGTCTCTTGCACTGTGCTCTGCCGCCTTCGTAACCGGTCGTGGGCAATTGGGTTCGGTACATCGCGGCGTTGAATATCCAGGGAGAAGGCTTTCGGATTCTGGCGCCGTCAGCATAGTTCTTTGCATATGTCGTGGGTGCCTGAGCCGCACCGTTTTGGTGCGGCGACCCATGCCAGTCCCTGGAAGATAAGGCATGTCAGGCAGTCCGGGGAAGCCAAGAGACGCTTACAGCCCGTTGAACCAACTCAAACGCTAACGTCGACGACACTACTTGCGCGGCCAGCGCCAACGACGAACCTTTCATTCTGTCGAGTGTGTCGTATTGGTGAGTGTTGGGGTAATTGTTGCGTATATACAAGCTGCCAGTGGGTGGGCCGCCTCTGCAACCTGACGCCCGACGAGTTAGAGTTCTGTGTGAAGCGGCGCAATATGCAACGGGGACCGGGGTGTGCCCGCAGCGTACTTGTTGAAGAGGGAGCACGACAGCAAGGGACACAGCAGGAAGCCAAGTGAGCGCAAGTGGAAGCGGAATGTCAAAACTAGCCGCAGACTGGCGGTGCAGGAAACTGCCAAGAGGATATGAAAACAGAGCTGAGGGTGCGCGCTGAGGTCTTATGGGCTGGGGGGCAGCGGACGACGACGATGACGCGTATCAAGTCTGGCTGCAAGTGTTTCAAGACCGAAGGGAATAAGCGGCGTCTGGGTGCTTGTAGCTACGTAACCGCGCTTGCGGCCGGGCAGCCGGTCTTATTAGAAAGCTGTGCCGTCTGAGCATGGCAGCATGCCGGCCAACGGGCTTTCTCTTGCTTCTTCTCTCGGCTTGCGTGGCGCGTGGCGGTGCTCTGATGATACTTGTCTTGTCTACTCCCAGGTGCTGTTCAGCCGTGATCGACGCTCCGACGCACTAAGCGCCAGGGTCGTCCGAGCCCTCCGGACTTGCAGAATGCTGTCATGACCACTCGATCTCTGTAGGCGTGCGGCGTCATGCAAAGCAGCGCTTCGATGGACGGATGGATGTGGTTGAGAGGCTGTCCAGGCTGGGCCGCGGGCTGTTCGGCGGCGCCAATGGGCCACGGGGACAAGAAAAGCACATGGGCGCTCGGCACAGCTGACTCCCGGACGGGCAGGAACAGTGGGGATGTGCGTAAGCTGCCGGTCCTCATCAACGCCACTACGCTCACTACGCCCGCTACGCCCACTACGCCGCCCACGGAGATTCCTAAACAAAGGCACAGCACTCGAATCGTCGCCGAGTCATCTGGACAACCCCGCCCCTTCGTTCTCCTACAATGGTCGTCAAATGCGGCGTACAGCCAGAAGCGTTGAAACCTCTTTGAGACATGCGGGCTAAATTTGGCGCCCAGCCTTCAGGAACAGGCAAAGAGACGCGCCGGGCGTCTGCCGAGCTGTGAGCTGTGGCGCATGTACGAGAGCTGCAGTTGCAGGAAGGTGGCAACAGATGTCGACTTGCCTCTTCCCCTCAGAGAGATCAAAGGATGGGCATGTGAGGTCACTTTAAGATTCAACAACAAGTGTTATATGTCCAGGTCTGCGGTCCCAAGCCCAGGCTAATGGATGCGGAATGAGACTTAGCTTGGTCCTCGCCTAATGTGCCACGCTCGGGTTAGTCTACATTCCTCGCGTGAATGGCTCTCGCAGTGACCAGAAAGCCGGACATGAGCAGCTTCGTTGCTACCAAATTTACCATCTAGAGCACCCTTGAGACTAAAGGCATCTAGAGACTTGAGCTCTTCCCAACATCTGAACACTTCTGGGTCCTATAAGAGGAAACTGATAATTTTGTGCAGGCTTATAGCATTTACGATCAGACAGGAAATCCTCATTTCCGACATTCGCGTTACCGCAAGAGAATAGGGCAGCAAGACTGAGTCGGTCTTGATAGTATGTAGTCCGTAGGTCGAGGCTTTCGAGCACTATACATCTGCTAGAGTGATGCCTCCGCAGAATCGTAGCATATGACAAATTATCAGTGCTCATTGTGCTATCATTCAACCGCATTCAGTCATAACCCGTGTACCCTCAACGCCTAGAACTCAAATAAGACCCAATCTGGGCAAATGCATTCAAACGCCCGTTCGCCATACCTTCCCACCAAAAACCCAAACTCGGACGCTTGGCAACTGGGAAACTGCCGCTATGCAAAAAAAAGAAAAAAGACAGGCAAATTAGCATTCAAGAGTGAAGAAGCACCAAGAATGGACAGAAGAGAAATCAAAACATTTCGTGCTCCAAGCCCCCGTACCCATCGTCTCTCACCGTGACTCGTCTTCCGCTAACTCCTTTCGGGATGGAAGGAATAGGTGGCACAGAAACGCCATCCGGTATCACAGTAACCACCTCTTCCTTAGTCGTCGTCACACTAGCCTTCTGCTTCTTAAGCAAACGCGAATTCTTCCTCTTCAATTTCTTCGATGATGATGATGCCGTCCTGGATCTTTTGATCTCTCGCTCCGAATCGAGGGACATGTCGCTATCCGTGGGAACGGGCTTGTACGCGGCAGAATCGTCAGTAACGGCTTTGCGTTTCTTGACAATTTTGCCTGTCTTAGAAGAGCTGCCCGTCGATGGTGGTTCAACTGGCGGTAGTTCGACCACGGGTGGTTCAGCTGGAGGCGGTTCGGAGCGAGAAGGTGGAGAGCGCTCGCTCTCGCTCGCAAAGTTATGTGTAGAGTTTGGCGGGGAAGGCAGGTTCGAAGGAAGGGATGGCACAGCAGGAACTTCAGCATTCAAAGCCAAAGTAAGCTCCCTCCTCGCTTCGGCAAGTTTGTGTTCTAGATTTGATACACGTTTCGACAGCTTTTTCTGTTTATTCAAATCCTTCTTACTGGGCGACTTGTAGAGCGAGGGTGTTTTGGGCGGGGCAAGGTTGTTGGTTGTTACCGGCGTAGGAGTGTCTAGATTCGCATGCGCGGCGGCAGTACCTAAAGGATAATGGTTAGCTAATTTACCTACAAGATACCGAATACATTTGAGGGGGGAAGGTATAGGTGCGTCTGCACATACTAGCTTTGCGAGCGCGAGACACAGGCCGCACAAACACCTTAGGTTTTGGCAATAAACCCAACTCTTTGGCTTGCTGGTACGCAGCCTCAACCTCTCGCTTCCTGTCCTCACCGCCATGCTCTGCGCCCTTCTCGGTGGCTCTCAGCTCCGCACTCTCATTCCCCGCCTTGCGTTTTCCTAGGGAAGAGAAGCTAGCCCCAGCATTGCTCCAAAAGGACGCTACCGCACGCGAGAACCGACCCAGAGTACCCTCAGTGGCCGGTGCGACGGTAGGTGTAGCGCCAATGACAGGTCCAGGCATGACTGACGTAGGCTGAGTAGACATGGAGGTGGGATTGTCGTGAGTACGCGTAATGCCAGCAGCAGACGAGGCAGCAGGGGCATTAGCCTCCTCATTGAACCTATCAATCAACTGGTCCAGATCTAGATCCTTCCATAACTCGTCTGGCGGAGCATGAATCGAAGTTGTTGAATTCATAGTGCCCTCCTTGAACTTTGAAGGACGCAGCGCGGGCGCTATGGCAGACACAGGCGCATCATTCTCCTTGTCGGGGGCCTGGGCTTTGCGCTGCTTCTCCGTGCCTTTCGCCATGGCAACGGAATGTGCCTGCCACACCAGGCTCGCTCGCGGAAATCGTGGGAGATCGAAGATCCGTGGGTTACCGACGCCTGGACCGTGGTGCGGGCACAATCGTAGGTGCAGGCGGTAAGGGGTCGTGGTGTTGGAATGCGGAGTTAGGAGACGCCGCGATGCGCTGTCCAGACGCGACTTTTTGGGCACGAAAGCGCGGTTGCCCGTGCGTCCACGCATTGACATCATGCTTGGCAACTACATCTGGGGAAATTATACGCGGGACTATTTGCGCAGGGGATGCTAGCCTACTTCAATGTTTTTAGCAGAGATTTGGATGTCTCTATGCCATATCTGATCTATTTGCATTCTAAATCAATCCTATCTAGGCTCGCCCCTCAGCCTCAAGCCAAACAACACTCTTCGGACTACCCAATCCCATATCACCAATTCCTACCGTGGAACTCTTCACATCTGGCACCACGGTCACACACTCACTACTGCTCAAGTAATCCGTCTCCCAATTCAGTTCTTCTCCATCGCCTCCTGCAACATGGCCCGCCACGCTCTGCCTCTTGTCTTCACTTTTCGGTGGGATTCTGGCACGTATCTCTACATTGGGTAGAAGAGCGACTCCGGACTTCAGCGGTACTAGCATAATAGGGAACGTGTGCTCTTCATCTTCCTTTGCAGAAAATTGTGCTCGGCGCTGCCCAGCGACAAGCCAAATTTCAGGGTTTGCCTCGAGCGTATAGACAAAATCGATGGGATCGGTAGGCGAGGAGAGGTTGGCAGCGGAGACGAGACTAGAGACGGTACACCAGCGACGCGTGTGTTTTATGCGAAGTTTCGTCATGATCGGCTGTCCCACGACTGCAATTGTTGTGCCATGTGACGACGATGGTTCGGGCGAAGTGAGACACAGCGATGCTGTATGGAGGATATGCGTTTGAGGGATAGAGACAGTTATGATCATGCGACGTGATGGGCAAGGAGATGGTGGCGCGGTTTCAGGGATGGGAGACGTAAGGCCTGGCGGTTTTGGCAGGAGAATCGTCCTGTGATCCTACAGGAGAGTCAATGCTGCTCGAGATTGTAGACAAATTGCGATCTTACCTCGTGCCACTTTTGCAGCCACTTCCTCGTGTCATCCCGAACAATATGCGGCAGGCTCTCAATAATCTCTGACCAGCCCATATCGTCGAACGGCCCCAGGTCAACTTTTTCGAGAAGAGCAACTCTTTCGTACTGGGTCGGGAGTATCCGATGCTCCAACCTATCCGCAAAAGTTTCAATGAGTAACGGCGCAAGCCGGTGAACCGGACTGTTCTCGATCGCATTTGCGAATAATTCCTGCGTGCGATGCAAGACATCCTCATTGAGACATCTATATTCAACAGACAGCGCCAGATTTCCGTTAGCTGGTACTTGACTCTGTCTACGTTGTCGAACATCGGTAGAATTCTTCGTGATCCTATAAGACATGGCCACAGGCTGCCTTGGGAAGACTGTGAGAGGACCTTGAGGAGCACTTGGTGCAATAACCTCATACTCTCCAGAGCCCTCAAGCGAAACGTTTAGGACCTCTAACGGTATTTGGGTCGCTGTCTTAATGTTAAATTTCGAAAACAGAGAAGCATTCTTGAAGTGGTCATGGACATTGACGTCAAGTGGGAGCTCAATAGGTATTGTGAATGATGAGTGATAATGGAACGGCCCATGCTCGGTGAAGTACTCTACCTCAATCTTGACTGTCAAATCCGAAAGTACTGTCTCTGTGTCGTAGGGTATCTTGAGTGTCGCCGTAGCGTCGGCAGGCAAAGAGCCGATCGTAATCACTCCCGGACTCGATTTGTCTGTTATGGAAACATCTCCCGAAACCGATGTAGCATTTGCGGTACGCAGCCTTAGCCCGGCGGAGGCGGACTTCAACCGAATCTCCCCACGCTGTATGTCGTTCCAACCACTTGAGCATTCAATCTCGATGTGCCGCGGTTTGTCAATGTGGATGAAGTGGGATAGATACACTCTTGCCTTGAAAGCCTCAGTGCGCGGGAAGCAAAGAATGCGGTGCTTTTTAGCAGCCTTAAGTGATGTTGCGGAAACCGAGGCAATTATTCCAAGAGGTGTTGTTGCCTCTGTTTTTGTGAAAGGTTCATGTGTGAAGGCGATACGCTTCGCCTGGAGTATGATCTTGTCTGCAATATAAGGTCCGGTGGTGTTGACCTAATGAATTAATGAGTAAAGCAATATTCGACAAGCGATCGAGACTTACATTTGAGCTAACCCACATCCGACAGATACCTCGCTTCACCTGTGGAGGTTTCAAATTTTCAAGCCAAATCTCTTTCCCTTGCGCCGCCGTAGCATGGATGAGTCGCACCTTGACATGGTCGAGCTCAATGTCGTCTTCTAGGACGTGTCTAAACTGAAGTCGCAGTTGGAAGCCATCCTTATTATCAAAATGCCGTACATATGGCTCGACAGAGATATCGCCAAAGTATTTACCCATCTGGTTGTTAACATCGTAGGGGAGCTGTTTAGAATATGCGACCAGTTCATCCAATTGGCCTGTAGTATCAACCTTATCGTCATTCAACCAATCATTGGGCATGCCCTCAATGCCTCCGCTATCTCGCTTCGACGCGGATCGGATAGACTTCCTGCTCGCAGCGGACTTCGCTAGCAAATCGAGAATAGTGCGAACGTATTCGTCTTTACGATTCAACTTCTTGAGACAATGCGCATACATTTTAAGCATCGTAGTCTCGACAGTGTTCCATCTTGTTTCTGCAAAAAGCGACGCCATACGTCCAAAATACATAGCTGCAGCGGCATAATCGCCAAGTTCACTGCGATATCAGAATATACCCAAGCAAAGAGGGGCAGCATAACATACAATCGGAGCGCAGCTAGATCACCAAGAATACTTTCGCTAGACTTAGTCTGTCCAGCAGCCATGTAATGTTTGACTACGAGGTCGCTCAATATCTTCAGGGATTAGCTACTTGCAAGGGCAAGGACGGGAAGCAAACCTCGTAAGATTGTCGGAACTGTTCGATAGATGAGACAGCTGTAACTATTGCCGCTGCGGAGAGCCCAATGGTAGGTGTTGTAAGAGGGGCCTCTTTAGCACTTGTATCTTCTTCATCAGAGTCATCTTTCTCATCAAGGTCCACTTCACTGAGTTCGTCTTTCGAATTCAGCTTTGGTAGTACTGCCATCCAACCAATCTTCCATGACAATGATTGGCCGACATGCTCAATAATGCGTCTCTGCATGCTGATTAAATGTGCTCGGCTGCCAGCCAGTTCTTGCAGTCCGCTTTTGGGTTCCGGCAACGAGCTTTCCTGGTTTGGGGTAGGGCGATCCTGGTATTGCCCATTCTCGAATACTACCTGTCCACTCGCAGTAGGTTGCGCGTAAGGAGGATCTGCCGAGTTCGAGCGCCCGTAATTTAGCGATGATGATCGCGTTGGATGGATCATAGACTTTGGCTCGTTAACGGCGATCTTTTGTTCTTTGGAGCTCTTTCCGAAGGGTAGGATCTTGCTAGAGGACCGTGTTCCTGAGTCACCGACAAATTTTGTGAATGGGAGCGATGATGTTGCAGTCTCTCGCAACACCTGCTCTAGGGCTGCAAACGTCCAAGAGCGGACAATGTTGTTGACTAAGGAGTCGGGGAATTCGGTATTGTGAGCTTTAGCGCTATAACAGTGTTAGTAGCCACGAAGAACTCCCTTAGACTAGGATCACGTACCCTTTGATCAAATCTTCTCGCAGCAGCCGACCCGCAGACGTGATGAAATTCAAGGCTCTTGAGGACAGCTCGGCTAGCGAAAGAAGGTCCTCAGTGTCGCTCGACACTTCACCCGACTTCGTTCCGACGCCACTATCATCCACAGAGCGCTGGATTATACTAGCTCCAGGTCTTGGTTGAAGTTTTGTAGCCAGGTCCGAGAGAGCCGACTGGGAGTTTCCAAGTCTCGACAGAAGCGACATTTGACGCGCGAATATGTACGACCGAAAGTCGAAGATAGAGATGTTGTTTGACAGAATCAGGCCTCTGTAGTCTTTCTTCTGTGCGCTTATCGGCTTCTCATCATGAATGTGCGGTTGAGGTTCTTTCCGACCTCCGTCGTCTTTTTGCGAGGTCTTCAAAATGTCCGACACCTGTTGGTAGAGACTCTCAGTATATTGATCAAGATCACCTCCCTGTGTTTCACCGCCCACGCTTGCTTGGTCCCGTATGATTGTATCAAGACCAACAGATAATTCGTCATATCCAAGAAGGGCGTCTTCAACCAAGCCAACACTCTCAAATCCCCTAGCCAGTCCCTCCTTCAACATGAAGAATGTGCAGAAGTTCCAACCAGGAAGAGCACGTTGTGAATCCTTCTCTCGAATGTCTTCCTCGTATTGACTCACGCGCAAGTCAAAAGACAGAAGGATCAAGGTTTTGAACCTAACAATGACATCGGTCCAGGCCCGCTCCTGCTCCTGTGGGCTTTCGGTGATGGGAGGACTCGTTACTGCTTGATTCGACGGCAGCATATGAGGGGGTACCTCTTCCTTCGGCAGACGCACCTGAGCAACTCGATCGGGGGCGGACTTTGAAGCACTGTTGAAGTCTGCTCGTATTTTCTCCAAGATGGTTGTCGTGCCTCGCGTAAAGCGAGATACAGCACTGGTCTTCTCTTTTTCCCCGGTGGCGGCATTGGCGGACCCGCGAGGCTGACTTGCAGCAGGCGTGTTCGGAATCACCACATGAAGAATCATCCACTCGAAAGCGTCATGATTCTCTTGCGTGTTCGCAGAGGAGCTACTTTGTGAAGGAGGTGTGTGCGTCTTCACCCATTCGCGCAACTGCTTACGCACAGTTGACTTGTAGGTGTCCGAGTCATCACATCTGAAAAGAAACACTTTCAAATAAGGAGTTTGGCGAAGTCCCGGAATCTGGTGCCGCCTTTCCTTTGAAGGCCCTCGGGTATGCTCCGAACTGGTAGGCGTTGATGATGGTTGGCCCTTGTCTGGCGGTACCAGTCCAGGAGAGGTAACACCTGAGATGTGAACAGTATCTGCACTTGGAACAAGGTCCACGTGGAGGGAATCAATGGATCTCAGGGGCCGATTTGGCGACTTCCAATGCAGATTCTTAAGGGGGAACCGAGAGGTTAATTGGTCCTGAACCAGAGGAAAGAGGCCTGAGGGATCATGGTATTCCACTTCAAGTAAATTAGTGGTTCGTTTCAGTGGGTAGCGTATCGATTAGAAAATGCATACCCGTAACCTTCGAACTCGACAGGCCGTCCATCATCGTAGTGTCAGCTTGCTTGTGCCTATCGGCAATCTCTGCAGCACCCAGGGCTGGCGCACCATCTCCAGCTCCGTTCATCAAACACGAACCCTAGAGTTATCCACAAGACTTCCGATAATAAGTAGATCACGACGTCTGGTCAACCTTGCATGGATTGTTTAGGGAATGAATGGGAGCCGTGGAAGCTCCGATGTGCGCTAGTGCCTACCGTTGTCCCGTTTCAGATTGGCGCATCACGTGCTAGTCCTTCACAGCCACGCTATGACCATGCGGCTTTCAGCCATCGCTTCGCTTTTCCGGTGGACAAGCTACTAGGTTCGTTTTCTGCCACAAAGCTCGCATCAAACTGTATCAATTCGGCAATGGCGTATTCGGGCCCAATCAACATAGATGTGGCCAACCCACGTACCGGAAATCAGCCTTGCAGTGCCTCCGCGCGCGTAGAGCCCAAGATATAGCGCGCTCTTTACGCCAATAGCCACAGCTCGCATTCGTCGTATCACCGGATCTAGAGGTAGGATCGAGACAACGTCGCGCACAGGCCGTTTTCATTTGCATCATGTAAAAGCAAGACACGGCCTCAGCATAGCAGCATTGCTCCTACAAGTATTTTCTCTCTTCCAAAAGATCATAGCATCACGTGAAGTTGGGAGTGAGCCTTACTTCGTATTTCCTTTGATATTTAGACCCCCTGATCTGCCCTCAAGATCATCAGGCCACAAAGCTCCGTTGAAATAAGCTTCTATCTACCCTGTGGACTAACCTTGACTTCACTCCAAACTTGCCAAGATGGGGATGGGGAATTATTGTGAGTCCATTGCACTTGAACATGACCCAAGTATCTCATATGATCGCAGCACCCGGTAGCATCTGGTTCTATGCACCTAACAAAGCCGCGCCTATCGTCTTCATCATCCTCTTCTTCATCTCAGGCAGCATCCATGCCTACCAAACCTACAAACACAAATCATGGCGTACAACCCTCCTGCTGCCATGGTCCGCAGCCCTCATGATATCCGGCTTTGCTCTCCGTGAAGCCGGAGCATTCGACACAAGCAATCTTACCCTGCTCATCGCATCCACCGTCCTCATCATGTCAGGCCCACCGATCTACGCTCTCACAAATTACTTCATCCTCTCCCGCATCCTATACTACGTCCCGTACCTCTCGCCTATGCATCCCGGCCGCGTAGCCACAACATTCATCGGCCTCGATGCCGTCTGTGAGATCTTGATCGGGCAAGGAGCCTGGCGCATGGCGAATTCGAGTATGACTGAGAAACAGCGGAAGCTCGGTGGAAATCTCGTCACCGCATCGCTCAGTCTGCAAGCAGCCTTATTCGGCGCCTTTGGCCTGATTGCAGCGCAGTTCCACTACCGTGCTAACCGAGCAAAAGTCCTATCGAAGGACTTACGCATCGTGCTCTACGTGCTCTACGTGTCCGCTTCCATCGTAACGATCCGATGTATATACCGCCTTGTCGAGTATATTGAAGGCTGGGACTCTACAGTCTACAAAAACGAAGTCTTCTTCTGGATCTTCGAAGCCACTATCATGTTCATCAACACCGCTCTACTGAACCTATTTCACCCGGGCAAGCGTCTACCTCGCTCCAACTCTGTCTTCTTAGACCGCGATGGCGTGACGGAGAGGAGAGGTCCCGGTTGGAGCGATGATAGGCCTTGGATCGTTACAACGTTTGACCCGTTCGATATGTGGGGCCTCATCAAAGGAAAGGATAAGGAGACGCAATTTTGGGACATGTCGGATGAAGAGTTGGCCAGATTGAGGGCAGAGAAGAAGGCGAACAAGAGGAGTGTTTTTGGGGCCGCTATGGATCCGTTTCACCTGTGGGGCCCGAGGGGATATATTGGAAAACACCTCTCGGGGAAGAACTCAGCTAGAACGAACGAATCGACTGCGGCTGCAGCTGCTAAGACAGGAGAGGAGGGGAAGAGTGCGAGGGGTGTCGAGGAAGTAGCCTAGTAGCGAATGGAAAGGTAAGTCTGTGGTGGAGGACTTTCATCTCTTCTACTTTGTTTATCCTTGTTTCCCCCTGTTTCGCAATGCAATGGAGTCCTATACCCCTTAACAATTCTGCTCTTTATGTTCTCCTTCTACATTCATCTTTCTAGTCATCATAGACTGTTCTATACTCTCAAATTATCTTCTGATATACAAGCTCCTTAACAATTTTTATGAACAATTGCTTTCTTTGTCTTTTATTGTAGACAAACTGTTTGGTGATGTAATGGTGGATGCCAAAATGGTTCCACAAACAAATCGATATTTCAAGTCCAGTTTATTCAAGCCGAACTATTTTCATATCTTTAACAACGCATCGAATCTTGTACATGCGCCTCACAAAGCCTCAATCGGCCCCAGGAGCATACAAAGAAAAGATAACGCAAAGAGGTAGAGATGAAGAGTGGCACAGACATGAGAGGCCATTCGAAGTGTATTCGGTATCACGGGCCTCAAGTTCCGAGTCCAAGATAACACCCGTACAAGGACAATGAGGGCGAAGATACTGAGAAATCCACAACAGCTATTTGCTGGATCGATTTTCCCCTTCAAATTGTAGACCATTCTGCGAGATACACGCCCCCCAACCTCGACCCCTCCCCTTTTGGATTAATCTGATTGGCCAATACCTCTACCCACCTTCCCAAACAAGACCTCTCCGCCCGCACGCCTCCGCTGATGATTTCCTCCGCCGGAAGCTTGGCACACAGCTTACTACTTCCTCCCTCCAAGCCAACCTTCTCTCTACGGTTACTTTTCATCATCACACCCTGCGTTCTCGCCCGGCGGTCTTTCGCCATCGCTGCCGCCCAGCCGGGCTATCGAGCGTGCCAAGGCTTTGCCCAGAGGAAAGCTTCATTGGAAGAAGATGAGCGGAAGCTTGTTCGTCTGCAGCACGCTCAGTCGGGAAGGGAGCTGACGGCGTGGGCGAATGATAAGAGCTTGGACCCTTGCTAACGGCCGGGATGGCAAAAGATGTACCTGGAATCTGGATGGCTGCTCCGTGATTCATGGACTCGGGTAGGAGGTTACGGGTGATGATGCGAGGTCGTACAGATAAAAGCCATGGCAGCTGAAATGCGCTTATAAGATGATGGTTCCCCGGGGATAATTGTTCCATTGTGCCTCGGTCGAATTCAAGCTGAAAGCTCTCAATCAATAAGCCATCATGAAGGTCACAATTGGCATTGGAGCTCTTGTAGCTACCGCTTCTGCTGCCGTCATTGACCTTGACGCAAGAGGAGGAAACGGGCATGGAGGTGGCCATGGCGACAAGTTCAAAAAGCTTCCACTTGTCAATTCAGTGCGTACCGAATCATTCTTCACATTCGACAATTGCTAACGCATCCACAGAAGAAGCTCCAAGGCGCAATCCACACCGATGCACTCCTCAAAGGTTCTAAGATCCTAGAGAACTTCGCGTACTCTACTCCAGGCCGTAACAGGCAAATGGGGACCAAAGGTCACAAACTCACCACTGATTGGCTCGTGAAGGAGCTCAAGAAGTTGGATGGGTACTACAAGGTTGAGACGCAAACTTTCTGGGATCCAGTGATGCTCAACGGGACCGGAACGCTAGAGCTAGATGGAGTGCCTACGACCGCAGGATTATTCGATTATTCGGCTTCCGGAGAAGTTTCTGCTCCCTTGGTAGTGGTCAACAATCTGGGCTGCGAGGCTGTGGGTCCTACCTCCTAGCGACGTAGAAAACATGACTAATGTATCTGTAGTCAGACTATCCCGCTGAAGTTTCAGGCAATGTCGCTCTCATCAAGCGCGGCTCCTGCGAGTTTGGTTTGAAATCCGCCTTGGCTAGTGCCGCAGGCGCAGTCGGAGCTCTTATCTACAACAACATCGAAGGCCACCTCGAGGGCACACTTGGACTCCCAGGCAGACCCGAGGGAGATTACCTTCCCACTTTAGGACTGAGTGACACCCAAGGTAACGATCTCGTCACGTCGATTACTGGAGGAGCCACGATTACCGCCTCTTTGGATGTGGTAACCGACATTCAAAATCGCTCAACGGTCAACGTCCTCGCGACCACAAATTGCGGCAACACCGATACCACGCTCATGCTAGGTGCACACACCGACTCGGTATTCCGCGGACCGGGCATCAACGACGACGGAAGCGGTACTATCGGTATCTTGGAAGTCGCAAAGGCACTGAGCAAATACAAGGTCAACAACGCAGTAAGGTTTGGCTGGTGGTCCGGCGAGGAAATCGGACTGCTGGGCTCAGAGCACTACGTTACAACGCTTTCGGCCGCCGAGCAAGCCAAGATCCGCGCATACCTCAACTTCGACATGATTGCCTCGCCCAACTACGTCAATGCCATCTACGATGGCGACGGCTCCACTTTCAACAACACGGGTCCCACGGGCAGTGCTGAAATTGAAAGCTTCTTTGAGAGATACTTCGCGTCCAAGAAGGAGCCATACACTGCTACCGACTTCGACGGACGCTCCGACTACGGTCCTTTCCTTGACATCAACGTGCCATGCGGAGGCACGTTCACGGGTGCAGAGGAGATCAAGACGGAAGAAGAGGCTGCGATATTTGGTGGCACGGCGGGAGAACCGTACGATGCCAACTATCACCAGGCCGGTGATAATGCGTCGAATTTAGCCCTGGATGCCTTTACATTACATGCGAAGGCTATTGCAGCCTCGGTGGCGGAATACGCCGTGTCTTTCAAGAGTCTACCGGCGAAGTCGACGACTGCGAAGAGGGGCCTTGACTCGGCAAGGACAGAAGGACGTCGCGTGAGTGGTAGAGGCCATGCTATGAAGGCGTGAAAACGCATCAGCTAGTCACGATGTAGATGAATTATAATGTTTGAATATCAATGACGCCTCTTTCTTCGAAAGCCTCCAAGCCTCCAAGCCTCCCAACCTCCAAATCTCCAAATCTAGCTCCTGGCCACAACCACCTTCTTGTCCCGTAAATCGGATGTGATGAGTATTGATTAGAATCCTTGTGGGTGATTTGCTCGAATCATGTTGCTGTCTCTGGAGTCATCTGTGGATTCCAATAACGGCGCATGTATTGGTATTGCCTAACCCAGCAAAATCATCCCACCATTATCACCCAGTGGAGCATCTCGAGCACGTAGCGACGAGACAAACAAAGCAATGCTGAGGTAAGGAATAAGGGGTCTCCATAATCGGGCATCATCGAAGCTCCAATCGGACTGATCAAAGTGTGTTCTATCACTTATCTCTCCATGGCCATATGCAATGCTGAAGTGTCTGTACAATTGCGGGACTGGCAGCATTTCAACGCCACTCATGTTGGTGTCGAAACGCTGCGTGCTCTGCTGGCAATATACCTATCCACACGAGGCCGGGCAAGCATTGGCGAAGCGACTCGCTCGCGGCCCCAGCGAACGCCTGTATGTATGCGCTGTCACGGGCATCGTGCATGGCGTCCGTTACCGGGCGGCCTTGTGCATGTACGTACCCACCGCAGCCCCGCCACAATGCAATCCCACCCGTCGAGGAAGCAATTGGAAGGAATGCCGCAAGCCCCTCACTCGCAATACATGCAGGCGTCTCGTTTGAGGATGAGCGAGTCAATCGCGAAATGCATGTTCTGCGATGGAATATAGTTGCTGGGTTCGTGGATGTATAGAAGGCTGCGATAATGAGGGCTGCGGGCAGTTGCGATTGGAGAGCGGGGTAGGAGCGAGGGGTGGAGGGGTAGGATCTGCAGGGGCGGGGATGGCTGTAGGCGCGACAGCACCAAGAGCGAGCATGTCGACTTGCAGACACGAACCCTTTGCGCCTTGTTGCTCCCACGTACCTCGCTGCCGTGCTCTACATGTTGTCGAGGTATACATGTTCAGGACGTCCAAGCGTGCTGACAGCGGAGTCGGGGATTCGGGCGCAGTGCGGGGAATGCTGGCGGCGATTCTGAAACGCTGCGATTCTATGGATAGGCGCGGAGCTAGGCCGGGCTACGTTAGCCTTCCGTTTCAACATGGCGGTGAGGCATCACACGTTTTCTAGACCGGACTAGCCATCACGCTGCAGAAGTACCCAGGCCTGCCAGATGTCACTCACGCAACGCAGCACTCCCCGGCGCCTCGAACAGTCCCCGCCCGTCCTTCTCTCGAGGAGCGTCTCTGAAAACGGCCGGAAAGCGGGCCAGGACGGCTCTGTGCAGCGCGCAAATGGGCTGCGTGGCTGCTACGGCTGCTGCTGCATCTTGCATGGGCAGGTTGCACAGCGTAGCACCAGGGCTCGCCATGAGCCACTCTAAAACCCGGCCGCTGCTCGCCCTGCACAGAATGCTAAGCGGCCCCGTCTTGCGTCGGCATTTTGGCGAGAGCCCCGCTGGTCGCTCTCTCGCCGCCGCGGGATGCAAATTGGGGCCCTCCCTGCCTGTGCCATGTCGAGCCATGTCGAGCCGTGCAGATCTGCAGTCCTCGATTCGCAGCGCCTGCGTGCCAGCATCCTGCCACCACTGAGCATGCGCTGGATGACGTCCAACGGCCTCCTCGGCGTTGGCCTGCCTGCTATGTCCAGGCCAGACACCATGCCGGCCGCGGCGTGACGGTCCAGAAGCGCTAGGGAGAGTGCGAGATGAGCCCTCCGCAACCACGGTAGCCGCGCAAGAGAGAGTCGAGAGCGTGGCCCAAACGTAGACGGAGGCTCGAAAAACCGTGGGAGGACAGTGGTGATGAACGAAACGCGCCGGACGGTGCAGCTGCAGGCGAGTAGGTGGCGGCCAGAGGCACAGGATGGTCTTCATGCGTGTCCGGCCTGTGCTGGGCCCCTAGCAGCACGGCGGACGTGGTCGCAAGGCGACAAAGCGAAACCCGCGCAGAGAGACGGCGGGAGCAAGTAGTTGCGGCCGCTGGTTCTGGTGCTGGGCCGGCGGCTGGGGGTCCCGCCGGCAGCAAGTCGTAGGAACGGTTGTTGCCAATATATGCAGAATACCGTCGAGCGGAGGGACTCGACCTACCTGCTTTGAGGTGGCTGCATGCGCCTAGTTCAGGTTCCTCGTCGTTTAAGAGGACCCTGACCCTAAACCACGCCCGCCGTCCGTCACAGCACTCCCGCCGCCGCACTGTACTCTTATTGTATCTTTTTTGCTTGCGCGCGCTGGTGGGCTGGCGGCCGACGGTGACCCTCTTTTTCCTCCGCATCTGTCTGTCCTTTCGAATTCCTGCCCGACAGTGCGCCCATCGTTCTTCAAGCCCGGGCCACGCTGTGCCGCGGCCAGAGCGCTAGGAACCAACTCCCACCGACCCCCAAGCTGCTCTCTGCTCGACCTCGCGACGTCTTGCTCCCACCTGAACGCCAGCACGAAGGCCTCCGAGGGCGTCGCCCGCTGTACCATCTATTGTGTGCGTACTACGCCCCCTCTCCCCCCAGCCGGTGTCATCGCTCCCCGAGCCGTGAGTGCGGCCGCGCCTGCTCCTTTTCCACTCCCCTCACCGCCCAGTCTCCAGCCCCGCGCACTCGAGACGCAACGAGCAACCCTCGCTGACTGGTGCCACGAGCAGTGTATTTGTACCAAAAATGGCCTTCTCCGCCGGCATTGGAGAGCGCGGCGGCCTCAAATCGCCCCGCGAAGAGTCGACGTTCGCTTCCCTCGCAAGCCCGCTGCGCTCCGTCGGACCCCAGATGGGATCCGCGTCCAACGACGCCCGCGGCCAGCTGCACCGCCGCTTCACGACCAACAATATTCCCACCTTGAGCACGCCGCTGAGCCCAATTGGCCAGCAGCGCAGGCAGGCGGCTGAGCCGACTGAATTCACTACCGCGGTACGTATCGCCGTGTTTCGTTGTTGGGTTAGGGGAGATACAGTTGCCTTGCTCGCGCTGTGGAAACTCCAATTTCTATTACGTCTGTTAGCGGCGGTCTCATTGTGTGATGTGGAAAAATTCATGTGTGAACTCATGTGCGAACTCATGTGCTTTCTTTTGCGGTATCGTGGTAGACCTCTTCCCGTTTCTCTGCTTGCACAATACGAGGAATCCAGAGTTGAGACTGACAGCGCGCCAGACGTACCATAAGCTCCAAGTGGTAAGAACACCAAATTCTTCTTCACCCCCGCCTTTACCTATTGTCGTTTGCGCCGCTCCTTCCCTTTACACAATACCTGAGAGAGCGGTGTGGCGCTAGCGGGCCCTCTCCATGGTTACGACGAGCACAACAAAAAAAGTTTCCGCAGCATTTCTCTCATTAGTTGCTTTCTCCGTTTCTCTCCTTCACCAGACCTCTCTCTCTCTATCTCTATAGCAGTCTTTGTGCGCTTTGCTCTATTGAGATTTGGGCTTCCCATCTTCACCTCCGCATCTCTATTTTCCGCTAGCATCACGACCACGCTTTGCTATTTACGTCTCTACAGAGTCGCGTGACTTGGTACGTTCTTTACTGACTTTGCTGCTTAGCTTGAGAAGAAGAAGCTGGAGTACGAATATTTAAAGGAGCAGCGGCGTCGTTTTGAGGCTGAAATGGAGCTCATTGATTTGCAGTCTCGTCGTGACGAAGAGGAGATCAATCGCCTCTCTACTGACATCAAGTACGGCAAGCATAGCCAGCCGACTACTCCGCCCGAGTTCAGCGATAACAACGGTTTCCCAACTTCGCTCTCGCGTCCAAATCGCTTCAGCATGTCGAGCATTACTCCGGGAATGACCACACCCCGTGGTAGCCGCTCCGGCTCTCAGCTCACCTCTCCACCGTCTGCTCCTGCACAAGGCAACGGTTTCCTCCCGTCCAAGTCCATGCCAGGATCGCGCCGCAACTCTGACGAGGACGGCGACAGTGACGACTTCGACAATGACAGCTTCACTCCGAAGAGCCCGCCAGTTTATCGCAAGTAAGTGCACTCCTCCTTCACCTTGACGTCCCACCCCAGCCTAGTCTCCAAGTCTGGGTGAAATACGAAAACAGGCGCTCGGGCCTCCGGCGCTACAGGCCCCACCTATATACACGCGCTCCCGCATTCCTCACCCTCTGAAAACACAGGACTCTTACTAACGACCAATCCGCCAGTCTCAACCGCATGTCGATGCCAGTCACAAATCGTGACCACAAACTTCGTGACCTTCCGGATCTGGCCTCCGTACTTGGCAACATCAACACCACGGATTACCTCTTTGGGGACGAGGAGGCCCATCAGAACCCAGCCGCTTCTCCCAACGTCAAGTCGTACCTCCAAATGAACACTACCGACGACAAGTTTCCAATCCTGGTACGTAGAAACGGTAATGGTAATGGTGTGGAATTGTCTGCTTCTTCCGCCGCACTTGATCTTGCGCTTTCACAGTCGCCGGGTCCGGAGGGCCAGTCCAATGGTTGGCCTCACAACTATCGCCACCACCAAGCGCAGCAGTCACTTCCTACTAACACCCTCCGCAAGGCTTCTCAGGCTGATGAGTACGATGCTGGTCAGGCTAATGCCAATGTTGAGACCACTCCCACCAAGTCTGTGGCCGGCAACCGTCGCTCCGTTGAGTTTGCCTTTAGTCCGATGGGCTCTGCTTCCAAGCGTTCGAGCTACCATGCCAGCCCATCCAACGGCATGCCCAAGTTGCAGCAGTCGTACTCCACCAGTGATGTCCCGACTCTGAAGAACGGTGACGGGGCAAACGGCGTCAATGGCACTGGCGTCAACTCTCACGCAGAGCAGCACCGCCAGAACCACAACGCTAGTCTTGGTCGTATCCCGCCGAATGCTCTCAGCAACCGCCACAGCCGCGAGTTGTCTGCTGGTTTCAAAGAGCAGGAGTATCGCCCAATGCAGTCCGGTCTCCACGCTAGCGCTGCTCCTTTTGGCCCATCCATCACCTCACCGGGCTCCATCAATGGCTCTGGCAATGTCAGTGGTGTTGGTTCGCCGAATGGATCCCAGTTTCCCACGACTGGTGGTCCCAGTGGCCCTTACTATGGCTATGGCATGTCAATGCTGAACAACCAGATGGGCGGTCTCTCCATGGGTAGCCCTCAACTTGGTGGCCCTCCTACCTACAATCCCAATGGCATGTACGGAACTACTGGCGTTCCGTCTTATGGCTTCAATCCTTACGCCACGTACGGTAACAATGGTCGTGTGCAGGACAGTCAGCAGCGCGTCATCCAGAGCCGTCGCCTTCAGAATGGTAAGCAGTATTGTTACCTTAACGTTCTCGGATGCATGCTAACTTCTCTTAGATGCCAATCGTTTCTTGAACTACGATCTTAAGACCATGCCGCGGTCCGAGATCTACACGCTGTGCAAGGACCAACATGGTTGCCGCTTTCTACAGAAGAAGCTGGAGGAGCACAATGAGGAGTACTTGCAGATTATCTTTGAGGAGACTAATCCCCATGTGGTTGAGTTGATGACTGGTATGTCCTCTATCCTCTATCACGATGGTGTCACTGACATGGCTAGATCCATTTGGCAACTATCTCTGCCAGAAGTTGTTGGAGTTCACCAACAACGAGCAGCGCAACACGCTTGTGCGCAATGCTGCGCCTTCCCTTGTCCAGATTGCTCTCAACCAGCACGGCACTCGTGCCCTTCAGAAGATGATTGAGTTCATCTCTACCCCGGAGCAGGTTAGTACCGTATGAAAACATCCAGCTCAGCATATACTAATACCATTATAGATCAAGATGATCATGAATGCACTAGGCGACCAGGTTGTCGACCTCATCCAGGACCTCAACGGCAATCACGTCATTCAGAAGTGCCTCAACCATCTCAAAGCTGAGGATGCGCAGTTCATATTCGATGCAGTCGGTGAACACTGCATTATTGTGGGCACCCACCGTCATGGTTGTTGTGTCTTGCAGCGCTGCATTGACCATGCCTCTGGCTTCCAGAAAGTTCAGCTCGTGCGTCGTATCACGGCCAATAGCTTCAACCTTGTCCAAGATCCATTTGGCAACTACGTCGTCCAGTATATCCTCGATTTGAATGACCCCAATTTCACGGCGCCGCTGTGCATGGGCTTCCAGGGGAAGATTCCCGAGCTTTCTAGGCAGAAGTTCAGCTCCAACGTTATCGAGAAGTGCATCCGATGCGCTGACGCGAACACCAAGGCGGTGATGATTGAAGAGATGATGGATCCTCTCGAGCTTGAGAAACTGATGCGCGACTCTTATGGCAACTATGTTATCCAGACCGCCCTTGAGTTCGCTCCGGCGGATCTGTGCCTTCACCTTATTGATGCTATGCGGCCGATCCTTCCTGCCATCCGCCAGACCCCGTATGGCCGTCGCATCCAGAGCAAAGTCCAGGAGCGCGAGTCTCGCCTTGCCGCCTACACTGGCCGTACTTCTGGTCATGTCTCGCCGCACACCATGTCCACCACGCAATCCCCGGAGACCGCTACTGCTTTTGCTGGACAAGTCCCCGGAACGGCTGGATATCCAGCTCCGCCCATGTACACTGCCTCCGCCAATTATGGCAACAACATCGCGTCTCCTCAGCCGCACCGCATGTCCAACCCCCCGCTCCCAAATCACCTTCAAAATTCTGTACAAAATCAGGCCTATCAGCAGTATGGACTTGCCCCATCCAACAGCATGGGCAACTTCTTTTAAGCTGATGGTCTTGACGATTTTACGACCTGACGAACGACTCACGGCCGGTCTCGCTGAAGTACGTTACATGGACGTCGCTGCCAGATCCTCTATCACTACCAGTTGTCAATCCTCTCACTAGTACCAAGGAGGCTTCTTCACGAGACGGGATCTTTTTCATCTTCCACGATCTTGCCTCCCTGGGATGCAGAGCATTTTGTCGATCTATTGCTCTCTATCCCAGCCAACTCGAGTGTCGGTTGGCAAGCCGTTTTGTATAATACACAAGCATCACAGCAGAGCCTGGTCTGTCATGGGCATTGCTACGGGCGCTATCACGGAATGGTCTTGCGGTGAGCTTGCACCACCTCGCTGCCGTTGACACTTTCATCATCCTTTGCATTCTTTGTACCCCTAGTCTTCGGCATATTTCTTTCCCTATTGATCTTTTATTCGACACGATTGACAGCACTTACTTTCCATGACTTCCAATCATTGTTTTAGTCCTGGCACTCGAAAATACACCACACTGCATCTGTAGTCATGCGAAGGCGGCTCTTTACTTGATCTCTGAAGGTTCATTGGTCACGGTTATGGCTCATGGTCATTTTTTTCCTTTCATTCTTGATGGACCAGACATGTGGATGATATGGACGGCGATTCTTGATCTTGGAAGGCTCACACAGTCTACGCTTCGATTACGTCCCTTTGGCGAACAAAAAGTCTCGGAAAAGTGTCGCTGTCTCGGTGCTGCTGGACTTTGGCAGCTTCGCTACGAATCGAATGCGCTGCCTGGCAGATAGTAGATAGTGCAGTCAATCCAATGAATCCATTGACCTGGTATAAAATATTTGTGTTACATTTTTGATGGTGCACCTCCCATGTAGACGCTATACTTGGTGTTGAGAGGACGGCACTTTGAGTGGCTGGAAGGTTGAGCAATGAGATGGCACCGCCAAGCAAGGGGTCTCATGGAGCCCGCCACCTTCCGGTTTGGAAAGCTATGATGTACGCATTCCATTCCTAGACGCCCTGCCGTCCTTGTCTCGCTCGCTGCCGCCGCCGCCCTGACACCACACCCGCAATCCAATCTATTTATTAGGCAGCACCATATCTACCTTCCCACCTTCCTCTTCGCACGCTCACGCAATCGCATACGCAATACCCAAGACCCGTCATATCACCTCATACCACAACACTTAAGCTAATCGCTACCGCCACCTACGACGTACGATATTCAACATGCGCTTCGCTCTGTTCTCGCTAGTGGTCGCATTGCTCGCTGCGTTCGCCATGGCTGTCGCTCCGCTTACGCCAGTTATTATTTCTTTCCCGAAGGATGCACCGGAACATTTGCTAGACAGCGCAAAGAAGGCGATTATAGATGCTAATGGGAAGATTACGCACGTGTACAGTATGTCTGTCTCATTTACAACCCTGGCGAATCGTTGAGAAGAGGAAAAGGAAGACGAGTATCGCGAATATGGCTTTGCGATGAGAGTGGCGTGAGCTGACATTGCGTACAGCCATCATCAAGGGCTTCGCTGCTGAGATCCCTGAGAGCTTGAAAGAGAAGATTACCACCCTGAGCACCGAATACCCTGCGCTGATCGAGAGTGATGGGCCTGTGCATACGCAAGGAGATGATAAGAAGGAAGGCTCAATGGGCATCTTCTAGGGTGGTACGAGGGCATAGGAAGGGGCGCGAAAGGGATGATGAGGTGAACTAATGCAATCACATTCCGTGACTGACAAGCACCTCGCATGCCTGACTGGAAAATGGGTGGTCTATGGCGTAATGGTGGTTATAATGTCTCGTTTGGATTGGATATTGACACTCGCTCAGCAGTGGACGGGGGGCGCATGGAGTATAGGGCTACAGACTGTAGGGCTACTGGGATTCTATATGAAAGTAATGAACATTTGCTGCGCAGACTTGCACTATCTGGATGTCTCGAACTACATATTCCACTGAATGTCTTTGCGACTGGGAGTGACGTACAGTAACACGAGTCGAGCCATGGCGGCCATGACAGCCGGCCGCACAGGCATTGGCGGCGGACCCCCGCCAGAAGTGGTTGAATTGGGCGAGCGTGTTTGAAGGACGCGCTTCGTTTCAGGCATTACTGCAATATCATGCACGCCATCTGCTGCCCCTCCGCGATCTTCGAGAACGTCGCCCTCATCCAACTCGTGAACTCTCCCAAGGTGCATGCAGCCGGAGACCCTGCAGCTGCGGAAGGCGTCGACGAGGTGCCGCTTAGCGTGGTTCCACAACCGAGCATCATCGCGTTGGAGCATCCACCACCGGACTCGCTATTATTCCCATAGTACCGTCGCCCGCTCATGATGCATGATAACCGCTCGCTATACACTCGAATACGAATCATAACAACTACTCTCACTCGGGGCTGCTAAGCCCCGCGACTTCAACATGGATGATTTCAAGCCCGAGCTTCTGAAAGCTCTCCTCGAATGGGTACGCGCGCTCCCCGTAGCTCTACACGCATTGGAGGGTAGCTAATCAGAGTGGAATATTGCAGGTCAACACCTTCGATCTCCCTGCCAAAGTTACAGCATGGAACCAGCTCGAAGACGGCCAGATCCTCTGGCAGATACTAGGCGACATCGACGCGGACTACTTCAATGAGTCGCTACCCAACCTCGACGAAGGCACCGACCGCCGCCGGTCCATCGCGGACAGCTGGATACCTAAGTGGCAGAACCTCAAGCATATTGAGCGCGCCGTTTCGGCGTACATCCGGGAAGAATGCAACCAGCTCCCTGTCCTGAGCAAGCGCATGATACCAGATCTCAAGACAGGCGCAAGAGATGGCTCTATGATGCTGACGGCTAAGCTGACCATGGCGGTGCTGGTAGCAGCTTGCACTTCACCCAAGAGTGGCCAGAGAATGCTGGGGGTAATGGCCCAGCTGGGCAATAAGGCTGGCACCATCGCCGAAGCGATACAGGAGCTACAGGCGCTGGACAGACGCATGGCTGAGCTCGGTGTTGATCAGGAGCTGACCCCCGAGCCCAATTTGTCAGGGTATAGGACGCCCACACGAGCCGTTTCGGGCGCTTCGGCTGTAGGAAGAGACAATGAGCTAGAGCAGGAGGCTCAGCTTTTTGAGGCAAACAAGGACAGGCATGCTCTCAGGTCACAGCTCGGCAAAGTTCAGGAAGAGCTGCAGAAGGCAAAGGGAAGAGTCACGCAGCTGGAGGAGGAATTGGTCGAGGCACGGCTACATCTAGACGATCACGGCGCGAAAGGGGCTTCTTCAGACGAGGTCGAGCGATTGCGAAATGACTTGCTCCGCGAGCGGCAGTACATCGATAGGCTCGAGCAGGACCATGCCCATGCCAAGGACGTCATAGAGAGCTTAAAGAAGCGGACTGCACGGTATGAAGCCGAACACGATGCGAAGCAGGAGCTTAAGGATCAACTGCAGTTCGTCAGGGCGGAGCGCGACGAATTAGAGAAGAAGTCCAAGGCGAACGAGAACCTAAAGAAGAAAATTGAATCTCTCTCTAAAGAGGCTAAGAATCTCGAGCTTGTTCGTCAAGAGCTGCAGGAAGCTAGGGAGCGGCTGCAGCAACTTGAGGATGTTGAAGAAAAGTGTGCAGCCCTCGAGAAGGTCAACAAGGAAAATACGCATACCCTTCTCAACTCGGAACAGTCTGTCTATGAAGAGCAACAACGGCGTAAGAGGCTTGATCATGAGAATCTGCTGCTTATGAAACAATTGGAGCAGACGAAGGAGCTGCAATACAATGCTGAACAGGCGAAACGCGAATTCGAAGACCGCATTCGAGAGCTTGAGTCGTCATCTCAGGCTAGATCGGGAGGGAACCTTGAGGATGAACTCAACCATGACGAGAGCGTGGATAACCTCGAGGAACCACCTGTCAGTGCGAAGGCGTCTATGGTCAGCGCAGATTCGATTGCGCTGCAACAGAAGGTTGAGATCTTGACCGCGAGATTGAAGTCTATGGAGGCCGAGACTCTGAAGCAGATGCAGGAGAACCTAGGCCTAAGATCGGACATGATGACGAACAAGGATGAGGAGAGCCAAAGGTGCATTTCTCACATAATTTCAAAACCTTAGCTAACGTTCACTCGCAGACCTTTCCTAGAACAAGGCCAGAAGCTTCAAGCTTCAGAGGCGGAAAATCAGGAACTTCGACAAAGATTACGCGACAAGGACCTCCAAGTGTCGGAGCTACAGAATGAGCTCAATAAGAGTATGTACCAAAAGGTTCTTGTAACTACCTAGCTAACTCGTGAAAGAATCCGATGTCGCCGAAGACGTAAAGAACGAGAGCCTTCAAGCTGAGAATGATCGTCTACTAGCAATACAGCAAAAGACTAACGAGAAGTTGCGTGAATTAGAACTCGCAAAGGACGAGTCTAGAAGTCTCCTCTTACGTGCTCTTCTAGAGAAGGACAACCTAAGTCCAGAGCTTCTGCAGATGAAGAAAGAGGAGACATTACGACGTATACGAGATCAAATTCAAGGTGTCATCAATGCGCCTTCAGAAGCACAGCCAAAGGTGCTCAACGCTACGTCTTCCGAGATTGCGGATACGGTGCTGAAGTCGCAAGAGGAGCTCGATGCTGTGACGAAAGTGAGTATTCGCCAACTTCATTCAGATTCAGAGTACTCTACAGGCGAGAGACGCATCGATCCGTTCTATCGGCCGCAGAGAATTCCTACGATGGATGCATCACAAGCAGGCCCGAGGCTGGAGGTGTCAGATTCAGCAGCTACGCTGTTTTCAACGCCGTTAAAGGACGCAGGAAAGGCAGATGCGCTTGAAAAGTCAGCAGTGGAGTTATCCGCTTCACCATGCAGCACAACCAAGAAAAAGGTGTCTTGGAGCGACAAGCTTGCTCAGTTCGTGGGGAAGACCGCGCTTCCAAGTGAGACAGCGATCAGACATCCGATCCATGGTGTGGCAAGTTTGTCCTGTGCCTGGCATGGTCGAAGAGTATACTTAGCTGCCTGACATCATTTGTTCCGTCCTTTCCTCCCCTTCCAACACCATGCTGCCCGAATTCTAAGACTTTTGATGATACAGGTTGCTAACTGGGATATAGGACTTGGAGGCACAGAAAGCGACGAGTGAGAGCCTTCGCGAACAACTTGACAAAGCGAAGAAGGAGACTGCAGAGAAGGGCTCGGTAGGTTCAGGTCTGCTTTCTCCCATCACACAACGCCCCGGAAGGCGCCATTTAACTTTGAAATTGTATACCTTCATAAGTGCATTTAGCTAATACAGTGTAGGTCGAGCTTCAGCAAGAAGTCGCAAACCTCCGCCGCGAAAACAAACTCATCACGTCGGCGTGGTACGACATGACATCGCGACTGCAGAGCAACACAGTCATATTACAACGCAAGAGCGAGGCACCCAGGAGCTGGCTGGGCAAGCAGAGAGCAGCTGTTGGAAATGGGAACCTAGTAAGCCATCACCATTCTACATCTTGCAGCTCCATCGTGAGCCACATCAGAGCAAAGGGGAAACGCTAAACAACATCCAGAACCGCGCCAGATAATGCCGAAGAACAACTGCATGTCCTACGACCGTCGTGTCGCTCGATTCGTAGCCCTCTTCCCTTCAATTCGAGCCGCTGCGTCGTCCTCCCTACAACGCTATTTCCTTTAAGTACAGTTATAATCTAGCGACATCAAGGCATACGAACGCGGGGTTCACTCCGTGGTATGCATCGAAAGGTTTAGTAGGACTTGAGCTTATGATCGCGACGGGCTTCAGTGGAACCTTTCCTAACATCATTTATCATTCTTCACAGTGACTACATTACACGCTCCATGTACACGAATTCTCTTTTCACGGTCATCCGTCATTATACCCCGCCTCCCCTTCATTGTTATCTGCATGTCGAGGCGTTTCGTACATAGTTTTGAGGCGAGGGAGGGTGTTCTTTGATAGAACGTGGGAGGTTTGCATAGCGTGTGTGATAGGAATACGAGTGCCCTTGACTTAAAATTTTGCTTAGTCTACCGGATTGTGTTTGTACATGTTTCTGTGAGCTTTTTGATATGTAATGGTTGAAGAGGAGGGGAATGGGGTGGAGTGGGGAGGGGAGTTGGAGATTGAGGGGATGGTGACACCCGAGAATACAGAGTGAAGTCTAGACCCTTTCAGAATGAAGCACACAGTTCCTCCCTTTGAACAAGGCTAAGAATTGCGGAGTTAAGGGAAGTGTCACGCGGAGATCTTGACTCATAGTTGAGGCAGGACAGGAGTCCTTCTTACAGTGAGTAGGCATAGCGCATTAGATGCTAAGATGCGACAGCGTCATGGGTGTATACTGAACGTATGTGCGTCTTCGTAGAGAAAACTATGCAGCGAAGGTGGCAAGTCTTCTACATCCCTTGCAGTGGACACAAACGAAACGGATCCGACCTCTTTGCCTCCTGCCATTCGCATCCATGCCACCTCCTCAGGATTCTGTTCACGCTACGGTGACACGCGTCAGCGTATCGACCCTCCTCACGGCAGAAACAATCAAGTGATGGCAAGTTTTGGCGGTGGAGCAGTCCAACCATTGGGAGACACGTCAGTGGTGAAGCCCATCAGATAAGTTGACCATGGAGGATACGTGACGACTGGCAAAGATAGCAAAGATAGCAAGTATATTGGACCCCGCTCCTCACAAGTCATCAACTACTGGTGATGCTATTCTTATGATCACGGCATGCCTAGCCTTTGAGCTTTCCAATACAGATACGTGAGCAACGGCGCATGATCATGTCCGTCATTCGAGAATACGGTACTATGAGAAGGGAATGTCCGGTATGATATGATGCGCTCCAGGTTTTCGGTTCTTCTCTTCATCCGTGCGAGCTTTTGTGACACGAGACAATCCCAGGCTAGCCGTAGTATCAATTATCCCGTCTATTATAGAAGGAGACACTACACGAAGAGGGGGAAGCTTTGGACCCCGCTTCGAAAGGAGTGCTCATTCATCGAAGCGGGGTCAATCTCTCCAACTGAACTGGATTATATCAAGGTTTTTTAGCATTCGTGTTTCAAAGAACGGGTAATAACTAGGCCTGCTAAGACTGGCAGCGCAGAGTTCAGGTGATGGACCCCGTCCGTCGAGGAGCTGGGAATTGATTGCTCTTACTGCACATGCTATACTTTGTGAACTAAGGGGTCGAGGTAGACCGATTCTCGCAACAGGATTACACGGCGTCCCTGGAGCACTTTAGCAGAAGAGCCGTGGTTGTTTTGGCAAATGAGTTGGAGGCGGTCGATGGCTACCCAACGGCCTTGAAACACATGCAACTGCCGGGAAAGTCTCAACAGATGAAGGCTCATGTATAGTCACACGAGTCTTAATGTCGAAGTCCAGATGATGGATCCAGGTTCTGTCGAGCCCGGTGTAGTTTCCCAAAGGGGAAGATATTCCCTACCAGTCTGCCGGTTGCGGAGAGTGTACAGACACATGTCGAGATGGCAGGAAAGATGGACCTTGATGGAGGCAGATATCAGGAACGGCTCCTACCAGATATCTAGGCCAACGTTCGCGTAGCCTAGCCTCGATGGCCCTGAAGCACGTGTGCTTTAACCCAAAGATATCTAGTAAGAGCAAGGGTCGATATCCATATGGCAGGTCGTCGGCGCACCCCCAAGTCGGTACAAGGCCATGTACCATTTCCAGCGTCCGCTCCGCTCTATCCGCTCGAATCGATGGGGTGGGGCAGGCGTCCGTCATGTGGACATGGCTCGCTCTCGGTTACAGCTGGCAATTCTCTTTCTTGTCGAGGTTAGCGGCATCTATCTAGCCCTAAGATCTGCGCGATGCCGGGCCCAGTCGACAAAGTGACATAATTCTGGGAACCGCATTTTCCCCTTGACCGCTCAGACGCAGATTCAAGGGATTCCTGCGACAGCTCATCATGGGCCCGGCCGGCACAGGCACGCGCACGCAGGTTCCCGCGTCTCAAGCAGCGCCGGGCGTGATATGTATCTGCATATATGGCCAGTGCTATAGGCTGTTGATCGCCACGACATTTTGGCGGAATTCACCCACCGTTTTTCCGCTACCAAGACGAGTGAGAGTGAAGAGAGAAGGTTCCAACGGTCGCGCTAGCCCGCTTCCAGTCTAGCCGTCGCCGCACACATTCTCGCGGGACAGATATTTTTCTCTTGAACTTCCTCTCCCCGCGCGCCTCTTTCTTCTCCCACATCCACCAGCTCCTCGCCTCTCAGCCCCTCAATTGGCCGAGTTGCTTCTTGCGCAGACTTTCCCGTTGCATAGTTATTGTGCGACACGTTGTTACCCTTCGATATCCCCTCTTTGCCCGTCAAGGTAAGTCGGCGCGCCACTCTGCATGTCACCGTCCATGAGGTACTCACGCGTTGACAGCTCTAGCTCACCAGCCCTATCCTCGGCATGGATTACCAAGCTCCTCAAGGCGCCGGCGGCCGCGGCTGCTACAACTGTACGTTGGGACCCCAGTTTTCCCCATTGCGAACTCCTGTCGTGGACGTCAATTGGCAACTCGGCGCCCGTCGCTGGGAAGCCAACGTCATGGGTACCAATCCGACACGGAACCTTAAACCGAACTCTCGCGTCATGTGACCTGGAACCACCATCATCCCCTATATGCACAAAATTGCTTGTGTCCCCTTGCGCTCCATTCACGGGGACGGCCGTTTCATTGTCGCAATTTCGTCGATTATTCACCATGTACATTTTGCTTACTATGAACCAGGCGGAGACCCATCTCACCGTGCTGCCGACTGCCCCAGCAAGGGCAACCCTACCTGCTACAACTGCGGAGAGAAGGGCCATCTCAGCCGCGAGTGCACCGCTCCCCAGGCTGAGAAGAGCTGCTACCGCTGCGGTGGAACTGGCCACATTTCGCGCGAGTGCACCAAGGACGGCGGCGCCCCCATGGGAGGTCCCGGCGGCGGTCAAGAGTGCTACAAGTGCGGAAAGCGGGGTCACATTGCCCGCAACTGCACTCAGGGCGCTGGTGCCTATGGCGGCGGTGGCTACGGAGGAGGTTACGGTGGAGGAGGCGGCGGCGGCTTCGGTGGTCCCAGGCAGACGACTTGCTACTCTTGCGGCGGTTTCGGCCACATGAGCCGTGATTGCACCCAGGGCCAGAAGTGCTACAACTGTATGTCTACACTGACTATATCATTTGAGTCCTTTGCTAATCCAAAAAAGGCGGCGAGGTTGGCCATCTGTCGCGAGACTGCCCGTCCGAGACGGCCGCTGAGCGTGTCTGCTACCGCTGCAAGCAGCCTGGACACGTTCAGAACGCTTGCCCCAACTAAATTCCACTTCTTATCCGTCGATTGCTCGGTCTGGCATTGATTTTGCAATGCGCCTACACCCTCCTCTAGCACACTGGATCGGGAGTTTCGCCAAATTAATTGAGCCCACGATTAATGAGCCATCGACGACGATTACGACTTTCCTTCGCTGTACATGTTCTCATTTTTGCGGCCGTCAGCCGTCTTTCGACCCTTGGAACGCACAAAAGCATCTGTCATCTCCCGGCATTATTGGACTCGGTTCTTGACCGGCTGGCCCCATCGTCAAGAGAAAGGTTTAGTGTACGGAATCCGAAACTTATTTTGCGTAAGGTGGAAGATGGGAAGGGGGGAGTGGATGGAAAGTTTGAAGCAGAGCAATGGGAGCTGTTGGTCGGTTGATGTTCTTGACCTCGCTATCGTTTTGGATGCGGTCAATGAAAAGTTTTCGAACGCGGAGGAAATGGTTCTCGTAGTTAGGAAACTGGAATTGAATATCATGTCCACCATCGTTGGATATGATTTCCTCTCCCCAAGATCGCCTGTGCCATTGCGATAACTCGATTGTCTTGCGCTTGCTATCCTTTCATCGCCTCCTTTGCCTTCTCCAGCAGCGATACCACTTGACCACGCCCCCCACTCTATTCACCCACTGCAGTCCTACCCTCCTCCCATCTCGCTTGCCCTTGGCTAAACTCAATTCCAGCACACGCAACGGCCGACGTTGGGTGAACAGCTGACCTATACCATGCCCGTGCTAAGACTTTCCTCGCGCCTCCGTCCTATATCACCACTATGATATAGTACGTCGTCGAGGCTGCGTAACCTATAGCACCACGGTATTATAACGGGTGGGCTGCGGGTCGGGAACAACAGGGCCAAAAAACCTATAGCACCCGCGCCATTATAGCCACCGCCTTCCCCCACCCCTCCCACCCCCCGCCGCCTAAATTGAGGGGGGGCTTCGTGCATATGCATGAAAGTAAAAAAAGGGATAGAGAGACGGGAATGTATCCTGCAGGGGGAGAAGGTTTTTTTTAATTTCGCGTTGCGCCCGAGGTGCGGGCTTTGCTTGCTTGCTTGCTTGCGTAGAAAAAAGGTTTCTGGAAACCGGTTTGGGTGGCCGGGGACCGGTTTGTCGGGATTTTTTCCTTTGCGTGGAAGCGGGTGGATTTGTAATGCAGAGGAGTAGTAGGAAGATTGGACGGGGGGTGTTGATAAGAGAGCGTTTTTTTGAATAACTTTTGAGAGCTAGATGGGTACTTTGTAGTAGTAGTGTGAAGTAGGCTAGCTCGTAAAGAATGGTTTCTTTGCTTTGGTCCCTCCTCTTCCTCGTCGTAGTGTAATTCAGGTGTCGTCGCTTGGTTTGGTATAGGTGGAAATAACTTTCGCCGAGGAACTTGTTTTGCCCCGTCTTTTTGATAAGGAGTATTTCGTGCGCTGTTTATAAATCAGTCTGTGGGAATGGCTTTGTTTTTGTTCTTGTTTCTTGGGTTGGAGTAATGGAAGGTTTTTTTATTGTAGCACGTATACAAGTCAAGCTTCGGTCTTTCAGTCAGTCTTCTGTGCGTCGATGTAAATGTTATATTTGAGAAAAGTGTAGGGCCCATGCTACTTGTCGCTACTACGTAGACGGGAAAGAAGCGAACTTCCGTGCGATAGTCCCGAAGAGACAGTCGCAGTTCAGGCGAGTCCGAGGAAGTTGCAACGAAGGTACTCCATGCTAAAAATGTCTTCTCGTGTCGACGAGCCAGTAAAAAGCTCTATTCATTTGTCTGCAGCCGTGCTGGCGGCGCTATGATTCTTCACGTTCATCTCCTTCATGCACCAAAAGGCTAGGCTAGCTGCTAATTCGGAAGAAACGAACGGGTCTAATTCGAAGGCGGAAGAGAGGGATTGGAACAGTGTCTCATACTGGATGACTGATGCCACTTACTTCACTATCGATGGGTTCCCAGATATGGCCATGGTCTTAATCTTTGCTTTCATCGTCGCCGACATAGTAATAGTAAGAAGATATATGGCATACTCCAGTTCTCACCATTTACCACATTCACACTCTTTGTTGCCATTGCCACTTGGTCATTAAAGAAAAGATAACAAACGACGGCAGATATGATGACACCTATCGTTTACCATCCTTATTGCTCCAATATTTCCTCAGACTCGCATGCTTGCCAGTGCAAAGTCGCCTGCAAAGTACGTCATGGGCCGGGAAACGAAGTGTTTGGTTAAAATATTTGGCTCGTGAACAGAACTTAAACCATTATTATCGGAAAGATCATGAGTATTTAGGTAGGTGCTTGGGATTACGGCCTGACCGCTAATGCAGGAGATGGTTCTAGGCATTTTTCTTCTTAAATGCGTCCATGGTGAATCGATAGTCAATTGGAATTGCGACACGGTTGATGGTAGGCGGGCTTGAGAGCGCTCTGCGAGCAAGAATAGCTGCTTTTTAGAATATATTGTATAATAACATTATTACAACCTTTTCAAGACAGATCGTTCTGATGTTATCGGAGAATAGTCAGAGGTGATGCCTCCTCATTGGATTAGACTTGGTGCATCTATCATCCAGAATATCTCCCAAGGCTCTCTGAGGTGGCTTGAGATAAAGTCTCGTGTGAATCAAGTATCCTCCAAAATTTGTATGTCTTTTTCAGTGAATATACTCTCCTCTGATAGTAGTAGTCTATCAATAGACCTTAATGCTTCACGTGCTGATGTAGTGCTGCGATAACTCTGGGTGCACGATTTACATGGAAGGGGTTGCATATTATTCCAATATGTCGTGTTATGTATATTACATTAGCGATACCTTTAGATGTATATTTGAAAATACCGTTGGATAGGCCTATGTTGTCTACTTGTGGTACTTGTTGTAGCGATCATTTTAGGTAGCACGGGCCAAGCTAGCGCCGCGCTAGTTTGATCGACACTGACAACCAAAACACGTCCCGCCGTCCTTCGAACACTGAACAAGCGACTACCAACGCGTCGAACGTATCCGATTACCGCTGTAAGAGTCCAATTACAGAACAACACTATGGCGCCCGCACGAAAACGCGAGAATCGCGGAAATCAGTTCTACGATGTCGGAGTCCAAGGAAGGTAAGGAAACATAAACGCAGCGCAAACACGCGTAGTTCCTGACAAATTTACCAGGAAAACCGGCATCACGCTCGAAGACAAAGGCCTACGCGATGAGTATGGCCTGGAACCCATTTCTGGCATCTTCTCCTCCCCACAAAAGTCTCCTCCGAAACGCGCATCTTCGAGCCGAACCCGAGGAACGATTACAACGTCCGAGGCTATGGATATACAAGAAAGTATGTTCTTGACCAAGAGTCGCGCGAACCGCATAATTCAGCAAACGTTTGCAGAGACTAACACGGAATGTAGGCCCAACTCCAGACTTAGCCACCTCCGCCGCCATTCTCCGCAATAGCCGCACACACTTACCCCCGCCCAAAGCGCGATCACCCATGAAAACCACCCTTGGGTCTTCACCCCGCCGTCAATCGTCCATGGGACCCCGCTCACGGGCAGCAAAACCTACATCAAGCCCCGCTCGCGCAACATCAACATCGCCTCCTGCAGTCAACCGACTACTCGACTTTGATCAGGAAGAATCTAGCTTGCAGGAGACGCCTGCACTGAGCGGCTCCGGCCAGCGTCGTTTTTCTGGAAAGCGGCGTGACATTTACGAGATTGAGGCTTCGCCAAGTCGGGATCAGAGTGCCCTGCTCGAAGAATCCATACAGGAGGAGATCAATGCATACGATGACTCGGCAGTGTTCAACGAAATTGCTGAGGATAGTTACGCTATGGACGTCGGAAACGATACTATCACTGGCGCTGAGCCCGAAGGTACCATTGACGTAGAAGAGTCGGAAGTCATCGAGGACCCTCCAAAGCGAGCAACTCAGAGGGGGAGAAAGCGCAAGAGCGAGGCTCTAGAGTCAGCGGTAGAAGAGGAGCAGGAAGCACCCAAGACGCGGAAACGTAAGCCTACATCAGCGCAAGCACCTGAGGCTCAGAAGAAAAGCAAGAAAGCTGCGCCTGCGCCGCCCGCTTCGAAACGACGATCTAAGCGAGTCTCCGACTTGAGCGTGGAAGGAACAAGCGCTCTGTCGGACTCCGTAGAGGAACCTTCAGAGCTAGTTGAGACCCAACCGACCGCGCCCAAACCAAGAGGCCGGCCGCCGAAAGCGGCTTCACAGCATGACAAAACTGGCCCCGCGAAAGCGAAAGCAAAACAGAAGGGGAAGTCGAAGGAGTCTGAAAAAGAAAATGAAGAGCCTGTGTTCAAGAAACCTAAAGCAATAGCCAAGCCTACGAAGAAAGCTTCTTCTACGAAAGAGAAGGAATCAGAGAAAGAAACGTTTGAGGGTGGCAAGCTCGTTGATGTATACGGCAGGCCTATCTCACAAGCTGACATCGAGCAAATGTCAACAACCTCAGTCGGTTCTAGATTTGGACGGGGTCGACACTTGTCCGTATTCCGTGAACTGGAAGCAGATTCTGTTGCACGCATCGGTCGCACTGGTAGGCATCGCGTAAAGCCAATTGACTTTTGGAAGAACGAATCCGTTGTGTATGACGTCTCGGGGAATATGCAGTCAGTCGTGAAGAACGAGGAGCGGGAGCCGGAGCGCCAAAAGCGCGGCGGTTCTAGGCGAGGCAGGAAGCGAGGTCTTGCGGCAATAGAAGAGGAGGAGGATGCTGATCTTGAACCGTGGGAAGAGCAGGATGGTGTCTTTGTGGGTATCTACAGGGAGTTTGATCCGGTCACAGAAGTTACTACAAACGACCTCATCGAAACCAGTATGTCGTTTCGTCTGAATTATCAAAGCATCGTATTTACTGACTTGTACAGATATTGCTTGGGCGCAGAAGGGCATCAACCCTGTTGACGTTGCGGACGCTTCGTTTAAATTCACCAAACTGGCATCTGCAGGTGACGAAGCCTTCCTAAGCTGGGGCTTCATTGAACTCCAAGCCGATCAGATGAAGCGCACCAAGAATTCGCGGCGTATGCACATGGTTTTCCATGTTCAGAGCGGTGCGGTGGAGGTCAAGATCCACGAGAATGTCTTCACGGTGCATCGAGGTGGTGTTTGGCAAGTTCCTCGCGGTAAGTGACCCACTTTCTCTCAGTGCTTCTGTCACTGCATTCGACTATCCGACTCTCCCTCTCGTCTGATTTCCCTGAGCCAACCTCTTTGCTCCTTGCATGTATCCGTCTTTGTACGACGGCAGTCGCTTTATGCTTATCACCCGGTCCGACGATGGCTCGCGCGAGTCTGCATATCGTGTCCCTTCCACTGCATTCTCGCGTTGCGCATTGGCACACAGACTTGCATCGGCTGAGGACAGGGGCAAGCGAGGCTTCTTCGCTACATTGCAGATGTGGCTGGGGCTCTCAAATGTCGTGTAACCTGCGGCCTGTTGGGCGAAGGTCTGCCTGGCCACAGGCGCACAAGTCAGCTGCGTAACCATCGCTTACTTCCTCTCCCTACTGCACCTATGCATGTACCTCCAGCGACGCCCGTGTTACCTTGCATCACGAGTTCCGATCTATTGTCTCCATGCTTCTTACTTTCTCGTGCCGGTCATTAGCGTGGAGCTAGCCCTGTAAGATCTTGTACTAAACTATGGTTCACAGGAAATACGTACAGCATCAAAAATGTCGGCTCCAGCAACAGTCGTGTTTTCTTCGCGCAGGCTTTCGAGACGCAGGCCCAAGCCTTTGATTGAGACATTCGATCCCCTTTCCGCTAAGCCCCGTCCGTCTCGGTTCCGCCTCTACTAGGTGCTCCTACAGGGAGGCGGTGAAGAACGCCATCTAGCGGTGACGTCTTTGGCGGCCGGGAACCAGCAGTCCACCGATTGTCCTGGTCACGTTGAATTCGAAGGTTTCCAAGATTTGTGTAATGACGCTCCCGAGATCACGGTTTCTTGATTAGCATGATGGGCGGTCCTGCTCAGCCCGTGTTCGTATGGCTTAGTGAGGGCTTCACTATTTTCATGGGTCATGTTGTATGTTTAGGATGTTGGGAAAGACGACCGACATGTGTGCCTGAGTAATGACATGATAGAGATTCTAATATTGTCAAATTGTGGCTTTGAAGCTCGGACTAAGCCAAAACCGTTTGCGAATTGACCTTGGCCACACTGCCTCCTTTCTGATTGTATCGAGCCGATTCCTGTAGCATTCTAGGTTGTTCTTCCATGTACCACTGTCCCTACTTTGGATGGGCGCCTCCAAGACCTAAACATAGCATCTCTTCACCGACTTTCAGCCTTCTTGACCGCCACCCATGATTCCCAGACCCTGACAAGCCACAGACACCTGCTCTGTCCCCTTTCGGATGAGACTCTTCCTGTTTTGTTCGAGTACTCTGCAAGAATGCATCATTGAGGGGTCCCGAGGCTATGTCGTACAGACGTATAGCGAGCGAGGTGCAAACAGCGAGGTCCAGGGTTGCCTGCCATACACCAGATCGCCACGGACAATAGAGTGATGCCACAAGGTACGACCGAACCTTGGGTCTACACAGTATGCAGCATCTCGATTGTTGTCGCGACGATAGCGGGACGGTCTACTGCGTATGTTGTATGACATTGGACGAGCGCAGGGAATGTCCCGAGTCACAGAAGAGGCGGTGGAGGAGACTATCCATTGGACATGGGAGCTTGGCAAAGAGAAAAGGGGGAGTCATAGTGGTTTGTTTTCTCCGCCATGGTAGAAACGTGTCATGACAACAAAGCTATGCCAGTCATCTCATCAAGCATGATTCAGGGAAGTACGTCGTCTGGCACAGGCACATACTATCTGCGCAGGGGGGGCAACAAACGAAAAGGTGACACCTCAACGTCCGTTCAGAGTTCTGACAAGGCCTGACGCCAATGCTGTGCGATGCTGACGGCCGTAAGGCGGCTACCCTCTCTGCAACCCAACCCGAGAGAACTCTCCTTTAAAGGCTCGTGCAACCGCATTTGTGACTTCCGTTAGCGTCTTTTCTGTGCGACTGGTTGGGCTGAGCGAGCGCCGGAACTGCGGGCGTCACGCCTCAAGTGCCCGCTTCCCCAAATGTCGTGTAACAGTGATGAGCGGTGCGAGTGGAGGACCCGCAGTTTCACGGCGGCACGGCGGCTTTCAGATCTGTTTTCGATTTGGGGCCCTGGTCGGGCTGGGATGTTGAGGAGTCAACTTCGTCATGCGGAGGACGGCGCTGTGCAGGAACTTTTTGACGGGAAGATGCAGTGGGTGAAGGGTGGCTGGGAACGGAGGGGCCATGAGCGGTGTGAGGCGGTGTGGATGCGTTGTTGGCGGGCTTCGTATACCGGTGAAGACGATGTTGTGGGTGAATAGGGGGTTTGCGGAACGGATTTTGGTTTTGTATCGTGAGTCTGGAGTGGTCTTAGTGTTGTGTGACCTTTGATGATTTTCTGGCGCCAAAGTGACAACGAACGAGGCCATTCTGCAGCGTTATTGACAAATCAATGGTTCAAGCTTCACTTTGGGGCTTGGATGAGCATATGAGTATATCGCAGCTGCGCAATATCGGAGCTCATCGAAGACTTGGGAAGATGTGTCCTTCAGCTTGATAGTGTCAAGTGGTGGATGGTGGAGTGATACATGCAGGTAGATGGCATACTATCATCACCTATACGTTCTGGACGGCTGCAACAATTTTTCGAGAGTGCTTTGGCAGTGAGTTCTGGATTGGCTTCTTTGCATTGTGTAATAGGCCAAATGGAAAGATTCAATGGCACTTCTTCAGTTCCAAATCGCACCGCACAAGTACTTGCTCACTCACTGCCTACAATACGCTTCCATATTTCCATCAATGCTCATGGGTTTGCCAGCGACCGCATGAAGGACTCATACTCTTCACGAAAGTCTCAAGCTCATTCGTTGACCATCTCTGCAGTCACGACAACACAACACACATACACGAGCAGCGTTCCTAAAGTTTGAACGAACCACACGTGGACCCTATCCGCCATTCCGAACTTCGGCCCGAGAGCCCCAACAATCCATCGCAACCGCGTCTCATCACCAAAGTCAAAAAAGAAGCCCCCAACTTTCAGGCACCCTCTCCATCATTGCTGCCCAACAAGCGACCCAACTTCAGGCGCCGCGCTCCTTGAAATTTCCCACTACAGCCGCGAGACCGCCTCACTCCATAATCTCATGGCCCGCCTGAAAAGGAGGAGGGGGCTACGTCAACAGTAGTTCTTACCGCCCTGCTGCCCCATAAACTTTAAAAAGTGTCTCCACAGTTGCGTAGGGCTCTCCGTTCGGCGGGACTTCTCCCAAACCACCATGTTCTCGATACGAGTCATGTGGCTTGAGCGCTACGGACACTACTGTCGCTCCGCGCCTGGTCGAACTGGCTAACTTAGTCGGAGAAGCTGGCCCGGTGAGTGAAGCGGAGGGACGGCGTGGATCCAGTGTATTGGTGCGAACATGCGTGCCCCTTGGAGCGGAACCGGACACCAGCTATTGTTGGAAGCCGCGAGCTTTTTCAGGAGTAGTCTTGTTCGTTGATCTGACCGAACAACGACGAGCGATTATAGTTCTTGATCTGGACGACAGCCGAACCTTTGTACGGGTGCAAGAGAACCGAATGAAGGACGTTATACCTAAACCACTTGATACTGACGAAGAGGTTCTATAATCAGCACGGCTCCAGTCATTATGGCGCCATTCCGAGTCGTGCGTTGAGGGAAGGTCATGGTTCAACAAGACTAAAGTTTCGCTCTAGGATTCCGGAACCGAACTTTCAACGAACTCTGACGCTAGAAGCCGTCTTCCAACCTTCCATCGTGCGTAATCCGAATGGTCTTGATCCGTCTCAGCTGCCGTCCGGTGTGATGCGGAAGGTGTACCGTAACAGCCTCTGCTCCACTGTTTCTCCTGACGGGGAACTTGCGAATCTCATGCCGTCCACGCGTTCGGCCCGCAACCACCGGCGATTGATTGAAAAAGAGGTTGGATTGGACTGGACTCTGTGCAGAAACGGTGTGGGACGGGACAGAGAACCTGGCGTTGAAGCCGTGTTTCAGGACGTCTGCATCGACCAGAGTCCAGAGGACTACGATCCCAGAAATAGCTCGGCGGCATCAGAGGCTATATACGCGCCCAGGACATCGCCTGCAACGCCCGTCACGCACGCGTCTAGATGGTAGCGCCGTGCAACTTTTCTTCGACGTACGCTGTCGTCTCACGACGAGTCAGTCGAGGGCGCGAACAGGTGGGATTGCAGGCGACGCTACGCTACTGTTACAAATCCTTCTCGAAGCACACGCCGAAGTTCTCGCTTCTGCGAGACATAGCGTTTTGCCCGCTTTTGCATGAAATTTTGTTTGAACATGTTCGCAGGGCAGGGCAGGAACGGGTCCGATGACAATTGTTGCTTGTGCGGGAGCAATTGCGCCGACTTTACCCCATCCGTTGTTGCCATCTCATTCCATCTATCCGCCCTTTCGGAGGTATTGCCCTCACGCGAGCATCAATTCCAAGCGCCTTCCACAAAAACCTTCCATTTCATGCCCAAAACCGGTGCCCCCCGCTCCCATGCTTTCCGGGCCTGTCACAGCATATTTCCCCTCCCTCAATTTGACATTGCCCACGTTGTAGCCACGCCATGCCATGGAAAAACCTTGGGGGTTTGATCTCTATCGCAAACCGCATCGTATATAGCCTATAGCATAGCAGCAATAGCATTCTGGAAGTGTTCGCCCTATCCTGCAGTTTCGCTGCGCCCAGGCCCTTCCCCCCTAGCATGAACATGTCATTTTTGTGCAGGGATGTGGCCTACCACCACCACACACACGCACCTACGCACAAACAATCCCTGCTCCAATCCACGTTTCATCATCCTCCCCCTCCTCCTTCATCATGACCAACGGTGCTTTCGAGAAATTTTCGAGGAAAATAATTACATGCCACGAGCGCGCCCCGGCGTTTCTTGGCCCGGGAAAAGGAGGAGCGCAGGAGCAATCCATGGGACAAAGACAACTTGCAAGGCCCCCCCCAAGCAAACGTTTTCATGCGCAAGGGTCAGAAAGCCGAAGGCGCTGTTTTCCTTGACTCGGCTCGGCTGTCCTCTTCTTTCAACCCCTGTGTTGGCGCGTAGTAGGTAGACTAGTACACATGACAAAAAAGTGAGGCTTGTGCTACCAGGGGTCTGGTGTGGTGATTGCCGAGTCACCAAGGTGCAGGGCCTCGACAGCAAGACAGCAACGCAGCGGGAATGCTAATAGCCTCGGTCTAGTCTAGAGAGAGGGTTAGGGTGACAACTCAACTCGCAGCAGGGCGCCACGTAAGGTTCGTGGAAAAGCGCGCCGTTGTTTGGATACGTCATCAGCGGGTGATTCACCGCCCTGTGCACGCGCATGGGAAGCCCTGTTTGTGAATTTGGTCTGTTTCCGTTCGGATGAGTGGGAGGAACGACTGGAGACGGGAAGGGAGAGCAGCTTGAGTTGGTGTAATGTGTAGTCTACATTTTTTTCGTAGCAGTGATGCGAATGAGTTCTATGTACCGTAAATGCTTGATTAAAAACATGCTTGTAGAGTGATTTTTCTCTGTGCTTGCTCGCTCGCTCCAAAATGCACAAACGTCTTCGAATAAAACCAAGAACAGGTGAGAAAAGTATATCTAAAGAAACGAATATGAATGAGTAGGAAAACGCTTGCAAATGCACAATCGTGATAGCTGCCGCCAATGTGTTGTATCGATAGAAGCACAACAAGAACGCAATAAAAGCAAAAATCCAAACGCTATGATGTTGAGACGCAATGAAAGTAAAGCAAATATGAGAAGGAAGAAGTCCACCAGCAACAGACCGCCCGTGCTAAATGCCACAATCGTAGAGCCGCTCGATAGACCGATTTGACGATGATGCGATGCCGATGCCCTTGTCCATGCCGTTATGCAACCAACCTGGATATCCCGTTCCCGTTCCGTGCCCAGTGTGTCGTAGTATCCATCTTTGCGCTATACATCGTCCATATAATATCCAAAATCCTAAATTATGTCCATGCTCTTTTCCGGTCCCTGCCCGAAAGGTACAATGCCCAACCTCCTCTTCTGCTTTGTTGCGTCCACCTGTATCTCCATTAAAAGCATGACCATAATGCCCATGCTATGTTGGGGGTCACAGCTTAGAGACGTTTGGCGAAGCTCAACTTAGACTGGCACTCAAATGCCCACTCCAACACGAGCGTACCATGCGATCAGGTCGATTAGGTCGTCGAAGGCGGAGCTTCACCGCATGGTTGTTCTGTGTCGTCTAGCTCCTCTCTCTTTACGCTCTTCAGGCTGCCCGTACCACTCCGCTGCGATGATCGATCCGGGCTTCTACCTCCTTGGCTCCTCGTTTCCAGGTCTACCTTCAATGAATCGCTTGCTCCACTTTCCCCCTCACGCCTCCTCTTTCCGAAGGGTTCACCTAATGGACCTGCATCGCCCTCTCTCTTGATTCCTGACTGTGTTTCAGGAATAGGCGCAGTTCGTGCTCCGCTTACGAGATCGGCCTCGGACTGGGGGTGTATCTGCGGGAGAGTTGGGCCGAGTTGAGGTGGTACACTAGATCTGGATTTTGCGTCTGTCCGTCGTCTGCTCAGAGAGCTATTCCTCCTTCGGCCACCGTGGCTTGAGCCGCTCTCAGTGCGTTGGTGATACGAATGAGTTGGTCCAGGAGGAGGTGGTGGTGGCGGTGGCTGATGTTGTTGTGGAGCTGGAAGAGGAGGGTGAGGCACAAGTTGAGGCGCATTTGTGGGTGTAAACCCATGGGACGGTGGTGCTTGAGCTGGTGCAATGGGCGCAGTAGGCGGTGAACTAAGACTGGTAGCTGAAGGGTGTAGTTGAAATACGGGGGCGTTCGCGCGAGCGCTCATCTCCTGTTCTCCAAGCTGCCAGTGCATCGACTCAGCCGAGCGCCACGGGATGCCCATTTCCGTGGCCACCTTCTGCCACATTTGGTCCTTGAATCTATAGGTCATTGTCAGCACTGTATCGTCAATTCACGTCTCAATAAACACAGTCGCATACAGGGTGTGCTCGGGCCGTGCAGTGTAGCACACAGCGAGGAACTCAGAGGGAGGCTGTTGCATGACCAAAATGTTCGTGATACTGCCAGTGAGGCTGCGACGTGTGATGGCCGATGTGGGTGTTCTCGTTCTACATACCGAGCGTAAAGCCTCGCAAGCTTGTTTTTCTTCTCCTCATCCCAAACAGCGCGTTTTTCCAAATAGTTTTGGTAGCGTAGACGGCAAGATATCGAGCTCCTTCCAGGTAGGCGTTTTGCAATGTCATCCCACTTCATACCTTGGCCACGCAGTTCGATGGTGAGATTGTCTTCTTCTGGCGTCCATTTAGATTGCTTCTTGGCGGGACTTTCTTCTGGCATGGGGGTCTGCGAGGTCGCTCTCTTTATGATCTGCGATGGAGGAGATCCATTTGAGCCTGGGGGTCCTTGAGAAATTGGGCCAGAAACCGAAGGTCCAGAGTACAGAGGTCGAAACTGCGGTGGTGGTCCGGGATCCGGGTGTCGATGGAGCTCCGAGATGGCGGGAAGAACTGGTCCTCCTTGCATCGTGGCAGTGGGCGTAGGCCCTTGAGTCGAATAGGCGGTGGTTCCTCCATAGGCTGGGGAGGCCGTCGCATAGGCTGGCGACGCAGCAGCGTGAGCTGGTGAAGTGCTTGCGTACGCCGGGGACTGGGTGTACGCTGAGGGAGCGGTAGTGTAGGCTCTAGTTGCCCCAGTAGATGCGGAAGCTACGGAAGTCGAGCTCTTTTTGCTCGAGGGAGACTCGGAGCCCCGAGGCTCGATGAGTAGGTTGATATCCACGATAGGCGAGGTGGACCGGCCTTGAGCCAGCCCATAAGTTGTTAGGAATTACCAAGGGGCTCTGACCTACGTCGGGCTTGATGAATTGAGATGGAAGAGGTGCGACCCAGCAGTAGATGGATGGATGGATGAGTCGAGGGGCGGAAAGTTGAGCCACAGCAGTCGATGGATATCAATAAACGTGCTGCACCCTAGCGAAACCGGATCAATACGCGCACCTTGGCTATTTACCGGACAAGGTGCGTGTCCACAGACGTCTTGACGGAATGGAAGCCTGGCACGCAGACGCTGTGGGAAAGCAGCGTGAGGTGGAGGCGCGGCGTTGGGCTACTAGTCAGGCAGAAACAGATGGTGCGTCGACACGCTGTACGGTGACGAACGGACAGGATCCAGAGCGGAACGGGACGAGTGAGTAATGAGTTGTTTGGACAAACAAGGCGAGGATGCAGAAATGGTGCAGGAGAGTGCAGTGCTGGGTTACGGACGGGAAGCAGAGGGACGACGGTCGGACGGACGACGATGTTCGAAATCGAAACTAATGTGCCGATGTATGTCGAAGGTGACCAGTTGCGCGGTACTTTGGTCAATACAAGATGTGAGTGGTTGCCGGTGGGGAGCTATTTAGGAAATGGGACAGGGCAATTGGGCAGGGGAGTGAAACATTGGCGACCAATGGGTCCTCTAACGGCAGGCAAGCATAGCCACTAGGTGAGCGCAAAGGATTGGGGAAGAGGAAAGCGTCGTGTTGGGGAGGAGTGGATGCAGGCTGCGAGCGAAGAACTGGGACTGAAAAGGTACTTGGGAGCATGGATAGGTAAAATAGAGGGAGTTAGTGTGCCGGACGTGTGCGCCTGTAATGCCATGCAGCACCTCGGACGGGCGCTGGTGGTGCCGCCTTGCTGTCTGTCCGCGGTAGGGTACCGGGGTCGCGGATTAGGATGCACCCATCGGCGTCGCTGACTTTTGACACTGACTACTCTGTGCTTCACGCTGGCATGGCTCGACTGTGCTGGCGGCGCCACTGCTCGCTGCTGGGATGACCCACGGACCCTGGGCGAGGCAGGACAGCTGATCAGGGAGCGCTTCTGCCGTCGATCTAACGAGCATGCTGCTAAAAAGAAAGAGCCAAAGTGCCCAAATTACTAACGTTAGCTGCAACAAAAAAGCAGACACCGGTAGCAGGGCAAGCCGATGACGTGTCCCCCACTCGCAGCATTGCGGACGCTGGAGCTCTGGCTCTGCCCTTTTCCTAATTACTTCATATCCACTTACTCGCTCGTCTCGGCTTGATTTGCTGCCCTCCTTGTGCCGTCAGGGCCCAACGGGCTGCAGAACGGGGCTGCAGCGCAGACGCCAGTTCAGCGGCGCCTTGGAACTGCTGTCACTCTGTCATGATCATCGAGCCCCGTCGACATCACGTTCGGCTCGACGAGGGTTGCTCGGGCGATGCAGCGAATCAGGGGCATCGAACCGTCTCAGGGATCATAGAGCTTCGCTGGCCAGGGCCGGGCTCGGGATGCAGAAGCGCGATGACCTGGCGGAGCGCGGCGAACAAGATCTGCACATCCTTCGCCCTGCCAGTCCGGTTATCTGACGCCAAAGAGTCGCTACCGAAAGAAGCCTCGCGAACGCTGACTTCATTATGGCGGTGCAGCCGTGGTGATGTGTTCACGCCCAAAAGCTTGACCATGCCCCGTCCGGCGCTGCCATCGCGCATTCATGCCAGGGCCAGCCCCCCTCCCCAGCGCGCTGTCGTCTCCCCCCCTCCTCTCTGCCACCTTGGACGACAGCAGCCGGCGGCCGGCGGTGAAGAGCGGTGAACTGCGGTGAACTGCCGGGCAGATGGCCGTGGCGCTCTAGCTTGGACATGCGTTGTTAAACAAGAGCTATGCACTCGGACAGGGCCCTAGCGCCGGCTTCACCCACCTTCGAGAGCGCTTTTGTGCCACCAGGCTCCACGTGAGGCGACCTGTCTGCCGGGCTTGCGGCTGTGCTGGTGCGTTGTCTCGTGCTCACGGCCACGTTGTTGTCTTTTCTGCCGGTCCTTGATATGATATCAGACGGGACGGCTCCCCCGGCTGCACCACGGCGAGCGCTCTGCTCCACCCTCTCCGCCATCCGCCTTGGACCAGACCGGGCGGCGCGCGACGAGTTGCCAGCAAAGTTGCTGCGCGGGCGGGCCTGCCGTCGTATGGGCGGTTGCATCACGGCCGGCGCCCGTTCAGGGATAAATGACGATGCGCATAAGGCGGTGAAAAGCTGCCTGATTCACGCCCGAACAGCGCGCATTTGGGGGGATGTTTGAGAGCGGTTTGGACGGGGCGCTATCGGTGCTAAAACACCCGAGCTGCATTAGTTCGGCGCGGAGAGTGCACGGGGACAGTGTTCTGTGAATAAAGGCTCGACGGTGGTGTGTTCATGTTGGCGGGCGCGTCCGTCCTTTGATGAAGGACGGCGAACACGGCCAGTGGTGCACTCACGGCGGCGTGCGTGCGGCTGCGAACCGATTCTTCCACGGCCCCGGTCACAGGCTACGACGACCCGGCTAGCCGTCTCGGGCTGCTTGCGGCTGCTGAATCATGAGCGTCGATTCGCGGCCTTGCTGTACCAGAGGCTGCGTGTCGCAGGCGCCCAGCAACGTCTGGCTGGCCGTGGGCGCGCCTGGTGCGGTGCCGGCTGGGAGGGCCCATCTGGGGTAAGGTGTGAGGGCGCTGCCTGCTGTGCTGTCAATCCTCCCACGAGCGGCAGCCGAACAGTTCATCATCAATCTGGCTGGATACGAAGGAATGCATCCCGGCGGCCGGTATTTTTAGTGAGCGCTGCATTAAATTGGCGGTGAAGGCCGTCATCTGCCAGTTGGCTGTTGGAGCAGCTGCTGGTGCTGGTGCTGGCAGCACGGCGGACGGTGGCTGGCCGGTGCGGGCGTGCTCGTCGGCACTATGTGCTATGTGCTATGTGCTATGACCTGGCGGCGATTCATCGCTGCCATGGCCCGCCGGCGGTACCTCGCTGCTCTGGGTGCCAAGGCGAAGGGGGTGACGGCCAGTAGATTGCTCGTCACGGCACCGAGATGAAGCTCGCGCGTAGGCGTTGGGCCGGCGACAAAAGCAACGAGTGGCCTGCAGGGCCCGCGGCACCAGACGACGTCGAAACGGCCTAGGTACGACGGGGCGCATGTGAGCAGGCGGGGGAGACGTGTTTGGGAGTTTGCAGGCGGGCGTGGGGTGTGTTTCCAGGCCTCTGACGGCCTTGGGGGCGTGTGGTAGCAGTGCACGGCAGACGATGTATGTACATTAGGCATGTGGGAGACGCGCGATGCGTTGTGTGAGGCGTGGGGGGCTGCACCACCGCATGCTGTGCTGGGACGCTCACGACAAACAGCCCTAGGCCGCCTTGGCCTCGTTAAAGCTTCCCCTCTGGGCCCAGCGAGGTTACACACAGATAATTCTCCGTCAATCTGAGGCAACCACACCAGCCCTGGGCCTGCGTACCATAGCGACCTGTCGTCTCTGAAGCCTGCACCCACCACCACCACCACTACCACCTCCTCCTCCACCTCCTCCACCACTACCGCGACTAATCAGTCACTCGGGACTATTGGACCAGCGCAGGCTCCCGCGTCCAACACGTCCCGTCTTGCTTTTGGCCAACTGCGTTTCTGTCAGCTGCGACCGCTAGCTTCGAACAGACGCCCAAAATGTCTCTCCAGGCCGCCGCAGACGTTCCCCTGGTCGTTAGCTCCGCCAACTCGTCGTCTGAGCGCCGCATATCCCCATCATGGACCATAGCCCACCTCAAGACGCGCCTGGAGCCCATCACCGGCGTCCCGGCCAGCTGCCAGCAGCTCACGCTGCGTGTTAGCTCGCAGCCGCCCGTCGCCATCGCCGCCGCAGACGAGGAACAGACGCAACTCGCAGCTTTCCCGTTGCAGCGAAATGCGGAGATTACCGTAAGTGCAACTCGTGTTCATGCCGTTTGTATTGTATAATACTACTGGCCTTGTCCCTGAAGGCCTGACTTGCTGTCCTCTCCCGAGCTGCCACATCGTATTGTTGAGAACACCCTTGGGCTGTCCCGGTCAGCAGCCGGCGGAGACGCCCAGTGCGATGCTTTCCTCGCCGCTGCATCATGGGCTTGCTTTTTGGTCGTCGACCGGTTTCTATGAGGCTTTGAGCCTGACCTGCAGCCCAGACATGCATCGCTGGTGACCCACAATGCCCACAGCCCCCTCTATCTTTGTCCCTGGCCTCGCCAGATTCGCTCACTGATGGGCTTGGCGTGGTGACCGTATGCTGGAAAGCAATATACGGTTATCTGATCGCGCTCGATCATCATGAATCCCAGACCCTGCGAGCTTCTGGCTTCGCCCTGTCGTCGTCACTGCCATCATGCTCCTTCCTTCTTTGTTTTGCTGAATTTCTTTTTCAATGACCATCCATGATGGCATCCGCCTTTGTCCGCCCCTGCATATGCCTCCGACCACACCGCTCCAAGTCAAATCTCTCGTGAATCTTATGCGGGAAACATGCAGTACAATCAGATAAGGTTCAGTTCTGACCACGGTCTCTTAGGTTGACGACACCCGCCCGCCCGCGGCCCGCATCGATTTCTCAGATGTGTCGGCCGTACAAAAGTACACGATGCCAGACACAGAATATGAGAATCGGACAGACAGTGTCTTAGCATGGAAGAAGGCTCAGAAACTTGGCCGCTTCGATCCGAACGCGCCGACGATCGAGCAGCAAAAGATCCAAGCCTCGGAACGCGAACTCCAGGAGCGAGGTAAGTGCATTGTCGTTTGATCATGCGTTCGCCATCTCGTATAGCTGTGGCAGCCGAAGAAAAGCAAGGAGGAAAAAACAAAGCCAGCACTAGCCGTGACGGTTGCGATTGCAGGAGATGCTCGTGCGAAGCGCCAAACCACCATGCTTCACGTATTGCCAGAAACGGACGCGTGCATGTCTTCAGTCAGCGGCCTCGGAACTTGGATGACAGAGCGGCATTCTGTGTCTCATCCTGCAATTTGACACAGGTGAGATCCTCGCTCCTCCAACGACTTGACGCGAGCAGTCAAACTACGCAACACTCTTTCCTTACGAGAAGGGTAAGGACTCCTTCCCGATTGGGCGAGCTGCATACAGCCCAGCCAAGCGGAGCAACCGTGTGACGGAGTGAGCGTGAATTGCGCCCAAGTCACCAACCGAACTCTGTCTGCGCCATGACAAGCATTACAACACTCTGTGCTTCTTTTGGGATCTCATGTTCCCAACCCTCAGGGCTCCTCGGCGATCCTGTTCCGCATCCACGTTCTTGGAATCCGCCTTCTTGATCCTGGTCGGTCTGCGCGACTTCTCTCTCCGCGCCACCAGCCGCCTTCTGGACCAGCTATCTTTTTGGGCAGAAATTGCCACTGGGAGCACATCACCCAAAGTCAAGGCATCCAATCTGAGATGGCATGGCTCAGTTCTGTAATATCCGGGCGTGAAGCTCTGCACGACGCGTTTCCCAATTGTTTCGCTGCTGCAGCCATGTATGCTTCGAGGAACAACCCGTTGCGTATGTGCATCAATGGCAGCCAACGGCCCGTCCGCAAACGAGTGCTGCGCATCATTGCTCCATCAAGTGGAGTCTCGAGCGTCTCCTGCAATGTCTCCCGCCGGCTACTTCCCCGTCTGCAGGTCAGCCTCATTCCCGGAATGGCGCCCAGCCACGTGCTATTGGTGTAACGAACCGCGCTCGCCTCGAGTTGTAGGCGCCAGACCTTTGCGCCTCTTGAAAAGGGGACAGAATTAGAATCTGGCGTTGCATTGTTGCTGGAGCCCAATCCATTGAAACCTTGCTTGCTCATCACACATTTAGCTTGGCGCACTTACGAAGCAGTCAGCTAACTTTACTTCGTCAGGTCTCGCTCTCGCATCGCGTGTTCGTCTTCTCCCCGAGTCAGACGCTCGCCGAGGTACAATTTCATATCTTGGGCCTGTACCCGAGATCCCAGGTATAGGATCTTGGGTAGGAATCACACTCGACGAGCCCACTGGGAAGAACGACGGCACAGTCAAGGGCAAGCGGTACTTTAGCTGTGGCAATAACTGCGGCGTCTTTGTCCGACCCGAGCGATGCGAGGCGGGCGACTTTCCACCCCTCGACCTCGGGGATGAGGACATGGAGGAGCTGTAATGGTTCTGAATACCAGCAAGAAGAGGTGTAGGATCTTCCACGAGTCGGAAATCATCTTTGGTGGTCTTGAATCATGACGGCCCGAATAGCCAGAGCATGAAGATGGGCCTTAATTGGCATACTATTGCCGCATCAATCACGCATGGGGTGCTCCGCACGCTTCACTAGGGAGTTTTTCTCTGATGTGTATTCGTAGCATTGCTCCTGGAGACAGGATGCCCCTGATGATGATTGCTAATATCGTAGAAGAGGACTTGAAGTGTTGAGGTCAAAATCTCTCCTCCACTTTGTAAGTACTATGGCAAACGATATAGTCAAATCACAATATCAGCCATCTTCACATGCACAGCGCTCTGATTCAGTGCTGTATGTCTGTCAAGCGTCTCATTCTCAGGTTCCCCGCTTCTTCTAGCCAATGCTTCTGTACGAATTTTTTCGATGCGTGCAAAGGATGCCCTGTATCTCAATATCCATAGACTGCGACCTATAGTTTTCATGTCCCCTCGAAAGGCTCCTGAAGTGGCAATGTGACAATATTTTTTTTTTCAAGGCGGGAACAAACCTCGCCTCATTTCGCCACGCTGCACTCTCTGCCACGTCTCCATTCCCATGCACACAGGAGCAGCTTTCCCATCAAATCAGAACCCTTTGGAGTGTCCCCTTTTCGCGGCACCCTTTTCCCCCCTCTCTCCCTACTCGTCCTTGATGCCCAACGGCCATGGCTCGCTCGTCTTTTGTCAAGACTTGACTAGATGACCTAACATGCCATCTCTCGCCATCTGCCCGTCCACCCACCCACCCACGCTACAACCAATGGCCTGTACAATTCTCCCCCAGCCAAATCTATACTCCTCCCCGCTTCGCAGATAGTCTCATCGCACACCTCAGCTCAGTGCATGTGCTACTTTCGACATGGGCGTAGACTGCACTACCTTCCCTCAGCTTACCATCACAGACTCGAAGCACGTCGTCTCCTCCTCCTCCTCCTTTCCAAGCACCCACCCCCCTTCCACACACCCCCTTCGATCGACGTCCTACGCATACTCCTCCTCCCAATGCTTCCGGGCACTACATGGGCGCCGCGGCTGTATACATACATACCTCTCATCCCGCTCGATAGACAGGCGGAGCAGTATCTCAAGGAAGGAAGGGAGGAAGGGAAGGAAAGGTATACATAAGGTTATGTGCAAGCAATGGGCACGACATATAGACCTCCACATATACCGTCCATCGTGGTAGGCCGAGTAGTCTACGAGGGAAATGTGAGTTCACCCTCAGCTGAGACGCACATGGACATGTATCTACACGACTCCTGGCGTATATGCATGCACACAGCACGTTCTTACGGCGTAGAATGCTGAAAAGGAAGATTTTAGAACGGTATGGCATGGGACAAGGACAGGTACATCTATGGATAACATGCAGGAGTTGCCTTCTTCGATGAACACGAGAGAAGTATCTGGCCTGTAGCTAGGTCGTTCTTGTTTGGTACATACTTGTACCGCCCCTTAGACCTACTGCACAAAGTCCGCCCGCTCTCCGGCGAGACGATCCTCGATGCTGGAACCGTTACTTGCGCTCTTGTTCGTGGGGAACGGGCTGGGTGTGAGCTTCGGCGACGAGGCACTTACCGCGGCGTGGTTGCGAGCGTGTCACTTGCTATCATGGCTGCTTGTCGTGAGAGGAGCACTTTTGCGCTACACTGAACGAGGTGTTCATCGTACTTGGGTCTACGCGGTCGTTGTTTGCTTGAGTGATATCGGGCGGCTGGCAGCGCGTTGGTCTCGAGTCGCTTGAGCTGCGCGTCTTGTTTGTATAGAGGGCCCATCAATAGAGTCTAGGGCTTTGCTCCGCACACTACTCTCATGCAAGAAGACACGGGTTTGTCAACATCGTTGAGCATCAAAGTGTTTGCTAAAGTGTTTGCTAGATTCTGCTCCCTATATACTGAGTATCTATCTAGGGTATCTCACGCAAAATCATACACAACAAGCGCCTGGCTACCCTCCGATTTCTCCCTCAGCACAATAACGTTCTGCTCATCGAACCCAACCCACCCCCGACTCACGGTCGAGTCGTCATAGCCCTGATCAAGCGCAAGGCGGAGCCCTACTCTGCGCGGAGATGCGTCGGTTGATACTTCTTCCGTTTCTTGACAAAGCTTCGATGGCTGGACTCTCACGCTCAGTTCGCCGTTTCTCGACCGCTTTCTGTTTGATGATAGAGCCATGCCGCCTTCGAGGTCCCATACACGTAGCTCGTCTCCTAAGCGACTGACTGAGACTGCTTTTCCTCGCATGCCAACGTGGGCACCGGAGACGGAAGATGTATGTCCCCATAACCGAGTCCCGGAGCCTATCGACAGGGACGAAGCCGTTGACTTCACAAGATATAGAGAAAGCGTATTGTCCGGATGGGCGGCTAGCAAGTAGGGATGTGAATATGACATCGAAGTTGGCTTGCAATTGCTGGGTAGGTTTGCTGATGTCGATTCTCGTGTTACTCCTGTCAGCGGGGAAGATGAGCGGGTACATGGCGATGATAGAGATCGCTGTCCGGAGAGTGTGTATGAGTTTTCGTCCGCCGCTGTTGCCAAGCGGGATTCAAGGAGCTCTCCACCGTGTGTCAATTGCATCTCTTGGATGCCCACAGTCCAGCCGGACAAGTAGGTTGGTAGAGCGTACGCAATAGCAGCTGCGATGCTTGTCGAGGTAATCCGGATAGAAAGTGATACTGGGGGCCATACAGTGTGTGACCTGAGGGAGTAGAGAAGCTGCGGGGCTTCCAGAGGCCTGCTGGATCTTTCATCGTCGTTGAAGACATACATTGAAAGTAGGTGATCCTCCGTCATTGTGAGAAGATACGGCGAGGCATATGCTATAGCCGAGAGCATTCCGTTCGTGGATGGCGGATGTTCGAAGAGAGACTTGAAATCCCTCTCCTTTCGCCTTAATGAATACACCTTGAATGAACCATTTTCAAACCCTATGACTATTCTTTCGTCTCTTGTATCCGTATCTGATGTGTCTATAGCCATTGAGGTCGGCAATTGCGGAGTATCTGTGCCGTCCTTCAGCAGTGGTGTGCAAGCAAGTAAATCTCGTTCGTCCCGAGTACTCCATGCTCGCAATCCCGATATAGAATCTGCAGTAAATATGGTGCTGTTCGACATCATGACAAGTAATGGCGGTTCGGGTGGGCGCTCTGCAACAACGATCTCGCTGACCGCACATTGTCCCTGCGACCAGTTATGTCGAAGCCTGTATTGTTGTTTCCAGTTTGTTTCCCGTCCACTACGAACAAGATGCCCATCTTCCAGCCATTTTGATAACTTCGACGAGTAGCGCAAATGGTCCGAGGTACTGGGGGTTTCTTTGATGCCGGGTATGCGGGCGGCGCGGGGGAGCACGAATTGCCTATAGTATGAGGCTTTCCAGAGTTCTGAATCGACGGCGAGACGGCTGAACTTCTTTGACACCCTGTATTCGAATTAGATTACAGCAACCCGTGGGACTAAGAGGTGCTTACCGTTGACATGTCAATAGTGTGGGAATCGGAACGAACGAAAGGACGCGGACGAGGAGCTCGTCGCTTAATTTCGAGATTCGGTCAGGCGATAAGATTCGGCGCACCTTTGCGGGCTGCTTGCTAGGGTCATCGTTCTCCCGCGCTCGCTTCATCGTGAGGTGTAGCCGTCCAGGAAGGTTGACATGGTCGCCCTTCGGAATTATGGAATGTAGGCTCCGATGCCAAGACGTCTCACCCCGTGACTACGCGCTAGCACCACGCGTCTCTTCCGCGGTCTTCTAGGTACCGACACCGCACCCTTTACAATTTTTAACAGCAGTACCGATCACTAAATCTCATGAATGGAGTTGAAGTAGCCGCAAATCTGTATAATGGCGGATCTTGCCTCATGTCTGGAAAAGAATAAGGCCCTCTGGACGCGTGTTTATGATGAAGTCATCGCGCCGGAAGTTGAGACGGAATGGAAGAGAAGTCTGCATCCCGTGTCTTTAGTGATGGAATTCAAGTTAACAAAAGTCCAGGAAGTGAACAGCATGAGAAAGAGCTGAAAACAAGTATGTGCGCATCGCCTAGATTATCCGCGCACGGCACTCACAAGAGCAGAGGATGAGAATCAGCAGATCTTATTTGCCCATGTCAACGACGAGATTATCAAGAACGCACGCTTAAGGGAAGAAAATGAACGTCTTAAGAAGCTTCTTCAAAGACAAAGTCCTGGGGCGACATCCTTCAATCAACAATCGGAAATTACCACATCTAACGCTACTGTTCCTATGAATGAATATCGCTGTATCACAGACAAGTATGATGAGTTAAACAAACGGTATCAAGATTCCGTGCAGAGGCTGAAATACCTGGAGCGGAAAAATGTTTCTGTCATGCAAAAAAACAAGGAGATGAAAGATAGTGTGAGAGCATGGCAAGAGTACTGTGATCGGCATTTGGGAAAGCAGAAGGTCAAATCGGAGGCAGAACCAAACGGGGATCAGATGAGGGCATTGACGACTCTTGAAGCAAGTGACTCCAGGCCCGGGGTGCCTTCTAGTCCCCAGACAATCGGAGGGCGGACACCGCGGTCGCTTCTTCCTCTACAGCACCCATCCACAGCTCCGATGACTCCTCTCGCTAACGTCACATTTCCGCAAAATCATAGCTCAAATAGATCCGCAGACATGGGCAATGTGAGGGAGGATGTGGTGGCGGAGGCAACAATAGAGAGTGCAGAACTTGAAGAGGCCGAACAGCACTCCCCATCTCTCTGGGAACAAAGCACAGCTTCTCATGCAGGGCTCAACGACTCTACTTTTTCAGACCACACGAATGCCGACAGAATATCCTCAAGCCAGACCACCGAAGATGAAGTCGCCTTCCAGCACAACACTTCGCTCCAAAACACCAATCCTATGGACAATGATGACATACCAGAGGTGGTATCTACAAGATCACTGAAACGAAAACGAATGGAACCTCCAAAATTTAAAATTCATACGTGTCACGGCCCATCTGATGGTACTCTAGCAAAACCCATTCGCGTGAAGGAGGAACGATTCAGTAGCCCACCATTAGAATCAGTCACTCATCAGCTCTCGCGTAAGGAGACGATGGACCTCGATGAATTGGGACCCAATGTGGTTTTGACACCACGTCGAAGGCTTAAGAGAACGCATTCCATTCACTCTAATGTGACAGGGACTTTGCGAAATCAGCGATCTAATAGTGCACCCTTTGCCGATCCTCCCGTTAATTCAGACCCTCGGGTAAAAGTTGAGCATACCGAGGGGCCTCGCACGACAAGTACAGAGCTAGGAGACCTGCGATCAATTAGTGAGCCAAATGCCGCTCTGCCACTGTCGCCTTTGGACCCGAATGTGCTGGCCAAGCCAAATGAAGGTGCGCCTAATAAACGCATCAGAAGAGAAGAGCTTCGGCAACAAGAGAAATTTCACATTCTGGCAGAGTCGGGTGAATCTCTACCGCACGATGAGAATGCTTTCCAGCGACCACCGAATCTTGCACGGGCCCATCTCAATGAACGCCTTAGAGCTTCGAAGAATGCTCAGACGCCAATGAAGAATATGCACTCAACACCGAAGGTATCCTCCGCAAGAGCTACTGGCGCCCAAGCTATCTACACGCCCTCAAGCAGCCGATCGACTGGAACTTCCTCTGCCCGCTGGATTCAACGCAAAAACCCATCTTCCGAACCTCGCACCCGTTCTCGCCCAGCACCCACCACTGATGGCCGCCCAATCTGGACCATGACCAATGACCCACTCTCAGAACCAACCCGAAAAGCCGCAGCCCCTCCAAAACAAGAAGAACAAGCTCCTCTCCGCAGGAGAGCCCTGGACCAGCTTACGGTCCAAGACTTCAAGCCCAACCCCAAATACAACCAAGGCTACACCCACGCCTTTGCCGAAACAGTCCGCAACCGCGCCGACCGCATGTGTCTTCCCGGCTGCACAGATCCCTCTTGCTGCGGCTCCACCTTCCGCACGCTCGCATCCGCTCTGCCTCCCCTTTCCCCGTCGTCCGCCACCCACCTCCTACGCGACTACCTCGGAGACGCATACGACTCGTTTGGGCTCAGCCAAATGGAGGAAAGCGAGAAGGAGGAAATCGTGCTGCAGGCAAGGACGCGGCAGCTTGCCAAGGAGGCGGGGAAGCACAGGGAGAGGTTCGAAGGGAGGAGGAGTCCACCGGGGTTCTGGAGGGTGGATTTTGCGGACACGCAGGAGAGGAGGGCGGAGAGGGAGGAGGCGAGGGAGATGGAAAGGGGGCTTGTGAGGGAGAGGTGGTTGGAGGCTATGAGGGGTGGTGGGAGGTGGATATTTAGGGATGAGTAAGTGTGAGCCCGTTCGGGGATTGACATGTGTGTGTGTGTGTGTGTGTGTGTGTGTGTGTAGTCAAAAGAATGTGCGATCAGCGAATGGGGACGAGTTCGACAGAACGATGGAGAGGCATCATGGAGAGGCATCAAACGGGGTCAAAGAGGTACATAGCTAACCCAAATAACACTCGGCCATTCCTGGCCCCCCGTCTAGCACATTTCTCTCGATCCGCTCTCACAGCTGTAGGACCCCTTTGACAATGATGCTCACGATGGACTGTAATCATCTATTTACTCATTAGATACATGCCTCACCCCACTCTTCAACACCTCGTATTCAACCCCTCGACCGTCCGACGGCGGCGCCCAAGGTGCAAACACGACCTTAAACCAGCGACGCCACTTGGATATGTTGCGCTGCTCGTCTTCGGTCCACCGGTCTTGTCCATTGACCGTCGCGACGGGAGGCCTGCTAGTGTATACGGTGTGTTTGATGAGGGCAATGCGGCATGCAATCTGGTTCGTCCAGACAAGACCGAGCGAGGGAGTCTTGAGGAGGTGCTCTGGGTCGGAGCGGAGGTCGCCCCAGCCCGTGAACCAGCATTGCTGGTGGTCGAGGGCCAAGGGGTCTGGCGAGAGCAGCAACTCTTCTGCTTGTTGGAAGGGCTGGGTGTAGGGCTGAGGAGTGCTTTGGCCTTGGCTGCTCTCGGACGTAGTTCGGGAAGGCGCTCTCGAGAAGCGGTCGGCTACCTGGTTGGCGACTACAATGGCAATACCCTCGGTGCGAGCAAGGTCCCGCAGCAAAGCACCTACCTGTACGAGCTGCGCACCTCGTTTCGCCATTGATGCGGCGCCATCGCGTGCGTCTTTTTTCTCGAACTCGGCGCGATAGTTTGCAGCGATGGAATCTAGAACGACGAGACCCACATTGTGCTTCTTGATGGCCACCGGCAGCTGGTAGCGCAGTATGTGTTCCTGGGACTCGAGGTCGGGTGTCTGGATGCTCAATATTCGCGATAGTGAGGGCCTGTCCTTGTGGGGAAGCGAGGCGAGGGACGGATGGGTGGAAAACAGCTGGGTCAAGCGATTGGTAGCAAGAGGGGCTTCTGTGGATATGTAGATGGCCGACCTGGACAGACCGAGCGGCGAGGGCAGCTGCACGGCGAGCAGTAGGGTTAGAAGGAGCTGCGTTTTACCGGCGCCACTGAAGAAGTCAGCTTGTTTGGATCCGAGATTGGCAATATCAAGAAGCTGCGGACGGGTGATCTGTGCGTACCTCTCGCCAGTGACCTCTACCAGGTAGCCAGGACGGATGCCGCCCAAAAGAGAAGCGTCAAGCTTTTCATCCAAGGTGCTTATTGAGCTGACCGCACCCAATCCATCGTTTGCTGAGGATGCATGGCCAGAAGCAGACAGATGGTTATTGCCGGAGGGTTCCTCTCCCCCGAAACCGAGGTGCCGGTGCAGCGCGAGCACAACGCCCTCTACCAGCCTGCGCAGGTCGGCGGGCGGCAGCTGGGCACGCTTGGCCACATCGGCGGGCTCGAGGGTGATGAGGTCGGCTGTGGTGACGAGCGCCTTGTCGAGCGAGGGCAGCAGATGGGTGTACGGGCGGGTGTCGAAGTCGGGCAGGACATGCAGCAGGTCCGTCATGGGGGCATTATCTGGTGATTTGCGCGGCTCTGCGGAATGGCAGGCGCAACGTGGTCCCACGGCCTGGGTTTTCGCTGGGTGGCTTGGGATGTGTGGATGGAGTTTTGTAGCGTCGGCCGGGTGCGCACGTCACTCACGTCTCTCACGTCTCGGCGCGTGGCATGACCGGCAGCGGCGCGACGCGTGAGGGCGTGAGGGCGTGAGGTGGTGAGGTGGGCCGAGCTGACTAAGGCGGGCGTGGTGGTTGGCGGTTGGCGGTTGGCGTGGCCTGGCCGTGGGGTCGTTCCTTTGCTCCGCGCCGACGTCACCAGCCATCCGAAGCATCCTCGAACTCGCGGGGGAGGCGTGACAAGGGAGCCCACGCCCACGCCCGCGCCCACGCTCACGCCCACGTCCAAGCCTCCAAGCCCCAAGTCCAAGCCCTGGCTCCCCCGTCTCCCCCGCGGTGCCTCTGCGTAGCTCTGTGTGGTACAAACAACCGCTGCGTGCCCAGTTGACTCCATCAGCCCCCCCCTGTATCGCTTCCCCGCAAACCCTGTGATGTCGTCCTTGTGCCTGTCTCTGTCTCTGTGCCCGTACTCTGCTCGTGCCCCCCTCACCCGCCAACATGACGGCATGAACAACGCCTCACCCAGCACTCATCGCTCCGCAGGCTTCCCTCGTGCACGTCGTGGCGAACAAGCAGCGTGTTCCTGCACCCCAGGCCCCCATAATAATCCGATTAGCCGGCGTCTGGGCTGCCCGTCGGACGGCGCCTCTCTTAAAGCTCACCCTACCACGGTCACTTCCATCTGTCCGTAGCAACTGACAGCTGTCTGCCCAGCAGGGTTCCTAGTACACCTCGGGGTAACAGTCTTCCCTCAGCGTCTCCTGTTGGCCGAAATTGTCTAATAGATGCTCGAGACAACGCCGCGGCAGTCCTTTTCCGGCACCTTGCTCTCGCCCACCGTCTTGGGGGGTCTTCCATGTCGACGGCATCGCTGATAGCGTGGTAAGCGCACTCCAAGTCACACTGACGCTCCCAGACCCAGCGGCGGATACTGCCCGCCTCGACCTGCTGTAGGCTCGGCACTACGCGGTAAGTCGTGCACCTTTCCTCTACCTCGCTATATGCGGGCCATCTTCCGAGTCGGCGGTCCGCCATCTGCTCCTTGGATCAACTCGTCCGCGTCCGTAATTACAAAGCCCATCGCCCGTTTCACATGCTCCCAACCCAAGCCTTGCGGGGAGTACCCGCCCTCTGCGACTTTCCCCATTCGTCCAGTCCCGTATAAGAGCCCTCTGCGTTCCTGTACTGCCTCCCTTCTGGCGACTGCTCGCCCCCATCCCAGCGTAGCCCAATGCCGGACTACTGCCTCCAGGATTGCCATTACTTTTACCGCAGCGCTTTGCGGTTACTCTCCATTAGCACCTTCATCTCGCCGCTCTACGCTTAGCTAATCCCCTCTTCATCATGGCAGTCCGCACCTTCACCCGGCCCTCGTCCCTGGACGACAAGCTGGCATCGGCCACCATCAAAATGTCCACCTCAGAGCTGAACGGCTCTGTCCGCTCAGAAGCCTCCGCCAAAGACAGCCAGGCGTCCTTTCCATCCGAACTAAAAGACCCTCTCGGCCACCACACGAATCCAAACTCGAGGCCCGGCATCACCTTTGCCCACCAAGATAAGCTTCCGAAACTTCCGATCCCCGACCTCGACAGTTCGTGCAAAAAGTACCTTGCCGCTCTCAAGCCGCTGCAGAGCCCCAAGGAGCACAACGACACTGCCATTGCTGTTCAAGACTGGCTCAAGTCGGACGGTCCTCTGCTACAAGACAAGCTCAAGAAATATGCCGCCGGCCGAGCCAATTACATTGAACAGTTTTGTGAGTATCTTCAGTCTCCAAATTCCCATCTACTGAATGTCGATCTTTCGAACCACCATCGAGATCCGTCTAGACCCAGGTCTATAGATCTGATATGTTCTAAATCCGGCCTGTTTTGCTGCAACTCGCGCAGATGGGAGCACGCGCTGACCTGCCGCTAGGGTACGATTCTTATTTGAATTTTGACAATCCGGTGGTACTTAATCTAAACCCCTTTTTCCTACTGGAGGACGACCCCACCCCAGCCCGCAACAACCAAGTCACTCGCGCAGCCTCGTTAGTGGTCTCAGCACTATCCTTTGTGAGGGCTGTCCGCCGAGAAGAGCTGCCGCCCGACACCGTCCGTGGCCAACCACTGTGCATGTATCAGTACTCCAGATTGTTCGGTACCGCACGAATACCCACCGAGAATGGCTGTCAGATCGGTCAAGATCCTACCTCGAAGCATATTGTCGTCCTTTGCCATGGCCAGTTCTATTGGTTCGATGTCCTCGACGACAATTCCGATCTTATCATGACGGAGAAGGACATATCTCTTAATTTGTCCGTCATTGTCGAAGATGCCTCCCAGGTCCCCATCCGCGAGGCCGCGAAGGGAGCACTAGGTGTCCTAAGCACCGAGAACCGAAAGGTGTGGTCCGGCCTCAGGGATGTCCTCCACAGGGAAGAGGGTTCGAACAACTCGGACTGCCTAAACATTGTCGATTCCGCACTATTCATCCTATGCTTGGACTACACCGAACCGCAGACGGGCGCAGACCTGTGTATGAACATGCTCTGTGGGTCGAGCAAGGTCGAACAGGGAGTCCAGGTTGGCACATGTACGAACCGCTGGTACGACAAGCTTCAAATCATCGTATGCAAGAACGGAAGTGCAGGGATCAACTTTGAGCACACGGGTGTAGATGGTCACACTGTCCTTCGCTTCGCGTCCGACGTGTACACGGACACCATCCTCCGATTCGCGAGGACTATCAACGGGAACGCCCCCTCTCTGTGGGCATCGGCCAGTCCTGATCCAGCGAAGCGAGATCCAGATAGCTTCGGCGATGTTCAAACTACTCCGCACAAATTGGAGTGGGACATGATTCCCGAGCTCAGCACTGCCTTGCGATTCGCTGAGACACGACTGGCAGACTTGATTCAGCAGAACGAGTTTGCCACCCTAGAGTTCCCGCACTACGGCAAGAACTTCATGACCTCCATGGGCTTCTCGCCTGATGCCTTTGTGCAAATGGCTTTCCAGGCTGCCTACTATGGTCTGTACGGTCGCATCGAGTGTGTCTACGAGCCCGCCATGACCAAGATATATTACCATGGTAGGACAGAGGCGATTCGATCCGTCTCTGAGGAGTCGGTGGATTTTGTCAGAACCTTCTGGGGTGAGCATCCTGCGGCTGCAAAGATTGATGCCCTCAGGAAGGCTTGCCAGAAACACACCGCCATCACTAAAGACTGCGCAAAGGCACAAGGTCCTGATCGGCATTTTTACGCATTGTACTGCATTTGGCAACGAGCAATTGACGAAGAAGGCGCTGAGCTAGCCAGCAGTGATGGCTGGGATTCCACTCGTCCTTCCAGCCCTGATGCGGTCAACTCATCTGTCGGATCTCCACACCGTAATTCAATCCTTTCGGAGAACGGCTCTATTAGCAGTTCACCCTCCGCACCTGTGCAGCACTCGATGCCTGCTCTTTTTGCGGATGCTGGATGGGATAAACTTAACACGACCATCTTATCAACATCAAATTGTGGTAACCCCTCACTTCGACAGTTCGGTTTCGGACCAACCTCAGGCGAGGGCTTTGGTATCGGTTACATTATCAAAGACGGCAGCATCTCCATATGTGCATCGTCCAAGCACCGCCAAACCTCCCGCTTCATCGATGCCCTCGAGTCTTACTTCATCGAAGTCCGAAAGCTGCTTCGCCAAATCAAACGCCGTGGAACATCTGCTGACAAGACGGCTTCGCGTGCTCGTGAGGCAGAAGACCGCCCCAAGGCTGGTAGAATGAAGAGCCGCGGACGCATTATCGTGAGCGACGGAAAACCGCAGACGCCTACCTCGGAGGAAATTACAGACGAAGAAGACGACGGTCTTGGTGGATGTATGGCTCCCCCTTCCCCTCCCTTACTACGCATCGATTCCGTTGCGAACATCACCCTGCGTCCTGCTGCCCCTCCTACACCTCCCCACTCGCCTCCATTTAAGCCCCTCACTACTGTCCATGTCAGCTCTCCACGACGACCGCCCATAAAAACGTTTCGGACGCGGAAGTGCACAAGAGCGGTAGTGAGGCAGCTTTACCCGAACACGTTTTCCTCCTATTGAGTCCCCTTCGTCGGCACATATTACTCCTTTTTCCTGCACATACACTTTTTCCATATACCCCCTATAGAGAAGACTTCATTCCACTACACCATTACACTGCATTTTCCCCAATTCAACAACGCCGATGCACACGACCGCTTTTTTTTTCCCGCTATTTCATTCGCTGATTTTCCTTTTTCCTAGATGGCTTTTTCGACGCAGGCCTACTTCTCTCCGCACTCAAAGCCAAAGAAGAAGAAGATCCCGGCGACGAACAGCGCGATGTCATACGGAGGAACATTGGGAGGAGATTAAAGTTGGCAGAGTACTAAAGATGGAGGTATTTGGTGGGACATTCTTGTAGTATCGGAGGTGATATCCGGAAGACTTTGCTTGTGGGCACTGTTGTTGGTACATTCATTGCTAAGAAGGTGTGGGCCATCAATTTGCATAGTGGGCGCTTTGGGTCCGTCGATTGAGCGAGGAGTGTGGGAATGTCATATGTAAATGATTATACTTTTGTACATGCCAAAAATGGCCCAAATTGCACTTTCATCGCTGTCAACGGATGTTATGATGAACTTGCTGTGTTGTATCCTCTCATTTTCACCTCATCATCCTGAATGATTTTGTGAGTAAACTTGCACGGCATCTATGCTCTGGTCTTTTTGACAGCAGCCCCGTGTCGTCATTCTAGTCATAATTCCAGCCCACCTCAGACAGACAAGCTCAATAACTTTTCGTACTAAATGTTCTGCATCAAAACATTTGTCCCTACGCCATGACGTATATCGTACAGCTAACAAATCGGCAACACAAGTATCCCCGAAACATCGGAAACGCTACCACGAAGCCCTCGGAAACCTCGCACACACAACACACGCGAGATCCCGTGAGCAGAAGCCGTTCCGTCGGGTACAATCGAAAAAAAAAAAAGGTTCCGCCCGCAGAATGGCCGATGGCGGGACGAACGACCCCACCTACCCACCTACCCACCCGCTGCTGACAGCTCTCGTACGCAACCCGGTCGCATGCCAAAATAACGTGGGGCCAAGGTCCCGCAAGCTCGCTCGCTCGCGCATATAAAACGCTCCGAAGCCCGCGTTGCGCGTCCGATGCAGAATGCTAGGTAGGCCAAGCTCGGTGCACTGTACAAAGCTAGCCTTTTTCGTTTCCGCAGCTTCACGTTCGCGACCTATTCTTGTTTCCCCGATTGCGCGAGCAAGGTTCCAAAAGGAATTCGTCTACGGACAACAACAACGAAAGAGGTTGTTTAGCGTCGAGAGTGCTCGGATGATGGCGGCGGCTTTTGAGCGGTTGATTCGGTTCGAGGGCGGGGATGGGAAGGTGTATTATGGGGATTTGGGTGCTGAAGTACCTACGCGGGAGATTGAGGGGAGGACGGTCAAGGTGGTTGAGGGGAGTGTGGAGGATGGGTTTAGGAAGACGGAGGCAGAGGCCAAGGTGTCGAAGGTAAACTCTTCCCTTTTTCTGTTCTTTTCTTTGCTTGCACTTCCCACTTTTTGATATGCTAGACATGAGACTTGTAGTACGATGACAGCAGAGCAATTCTCCTTTCTCATTGTTGCGTTTTTCAGAAAAGGAACGAGGAAAAGAGATAGTAAAAAAGGAAAAAAGAGAACTGACAAAAACTACCACACAGCTCCTCTCCCCCCTCCCCAAAGTCCACATCGTAATGTGCGTCGGCCTAAACTACCGCCACCACGCTCAAGAAGCCTCCCTCCCTATCCCCAGCTACCCCACAATCTTCACCAAGCCGCCCGACGCCATCGCAGGCCCCCTCGCCCCGATCTCCATCCACAAAGACTGCCAATCCATGCTCGACTACGAAGGCGAACTCACCATCGTCATCGGCCGCGACGCCAAAAACGTCCCCGCGGCCTCCTTCGCAGACTACGTCCTCGGCTACACGGTCGGCAACGACGTCTCTGCGCGCAACTTCCAGCTGCCCGCCAGCGTCTCGGGCGGCCAGTTCGGCTACGCAAAGTCGTTTGACGGCTTTGCGCCCATCGGGCCGTGCATTGCGTCGACGGCCGTGATCCCCGATCCGCAGAAGCTGCGCTACTGGACAAAGGTCAACGGGGAGAAGAGGCAGGAGACGGGCACCGACGACATGATTTGGTCCGTGGGCCAGATTGTGGAGCACTTGTCGCGCGGGACGACGCTGAGGGCCGGCACGGTGATTATGACGGGGACGCCGAGTGGGGTGGGGCTGTTTATGGAGCCCAAGGGGTTTGTCAAGGATGGGGATGAGGTGGAGATTTATGTCGAGGGGATTGGGAGTCTTGTTAATAAGATGCAGTTTGAGTAGGGGGGTTGGGGGGGACTTTGGGATGTGATAGATGGATGTGAGAGCAGAGACGTCAAATTTGGCACGGGCTGTTTGCGTTGCTTGCTGATGATGGACAGAGTCTTGAGATGGCTTTCTGAGTGGCTGTGGCTTGGATTAGAATCAAGGAATCTTCGTAACATGTATGGAGTCGATAGATTCAAACCATATATTTGCATAGTACTCAATGTAGCGAATGCATGAGCATGAAAATCCGAATTTAGATTTGATATCAATCTCCAACATGCGTTCCACTGCGGATCTTCCTGAGGTACATGTTCCACCGAATCTCGAAAATAGATATGCTACCCAACGCCGCACGCCATGCTAAATGCCAATTCAATCGCCATAGGGGGCGTGTCACTTCGTTGGAACTGTAAAAAGCTGCGGTTGCATGTTGATCTTGCTCAGCCGCGCAACACAACCAGAAAGCTGGAGCAGTGTTTGCACACCTTCGAGGATGCGCATGTGTGTGAATCCGATCTCCTATTTGACATCAGTCATGATCTCGTGCGTAGAGTTGAAGCAAATGTACCTTGATAAACTCCAGTTTTGCATGTTCGCTCAGAGAATCAATCGTCTTCGTAACCTTGAACATGGTACTAATGATGTCGTGACAGCTATACCCCAGGTCCCACAGCTCATTCAAAGCCGTGAGCGCATCGTCTACCCTGCACTCATGGCACGCTTTGATCATAGCCTGAACTTTGATCGGATGCGGGCTGTCCACCACCCTGAATACATTGTCGCCGTTCACGAAGCCAAACCCTGCGCTCGTAGATTGCAAATTATTGATAGCCTGGCGCATGTCGCCCTCGGCAGAGAAGACCAACGCAGCAATACCATCGTCGGACCACTCCACATCCTCCACCACGCAGATCTGCATCAGGCGCTGGACGATTTGGGCATCGGTGAGGCGCGCATAGCGAAGGATGGCGCAACGAGATTGCAGCGGCTCTATGATTTTGTTCGACTGATTGCAGGCAAAAGCGAAGCGTGTCGTCGCACTGTAGATTTCCATGGTTCGTCGAAGCGCCTGCTGCGCTCCGCTCGTCATGCTGTCCGCTTCGTCTAGAATCACCAGTTTCTGCCGCCCGGCTGGCAGCGTGACTTTCTTCTGCGCAAATCCTTTGATTCGGTTTCGGACTACGTCGATGCCACGCTCGTCCGAGGCATTGAGTTCCAGCACGGCTTCCTTGTATGCATCGCCGAGCAGCTGCCTCGCAAGACAGAGTATTGAAGTCGTCTTTCCGATACCCGGCATGCCTGATATAATGACGTGCGGCATGTTGCCATCTTTCGCTATGATCTTCAGGCGCTCAATTGTCTCTGTGTTGCCGACGACGTCGTCGAGGAATATGGGGCGATATTTCTCTACCCTGGAAGACGTCAGAGACAGTAGACTTATGGAGTGGGGAAATTCGGGCGCAAGTACCATGGCAGCTCGTAATTTGCACCTCCGGCTGCATTGGGGTTTGGCTTGATGCCGTTGCTGGCGGCAGCTTTTGAGGACTCTGCTTTTGCCATGGTGGGTGTCGGATGTCGTGGGGTAGACGCGAGACGCGTGAGAGCAATCAACCACGCTTTCACGGGTCCATTTGCGCTAGACCAGATATGGACAGTCAAGCGAACAGCATTGCAAGTCTCTTGGATTGTAGGATGTAGTTCTATTATCTAATCTAAAAATGAGTGGACTTGACAAGCCCTAGGTATCTAACCAGTCATTGTCACGTCGCTATTGCCCACTTCTCCATTTGATGCCTGCACATCGACCGGGTTGAGCTTGCTCAAGCAGCCGGGGCAGTTGTGGAGTACCATGTGGCAGAACATATCACAGTCGATGCAGAAGTGGCTTTGACACACTCTGCATTCATATCGAGCGCTCTCGCTCGCCCTCTGCTCTTGCCCGTCGTCCTCGTCTACTTGCCGCTGTCCTACCGGCCCATCAATCCTTTTACTTGTGGGGCCGTTCTGTTTCCCCAAGTCATCACCATCATCGGTGGATGGCGGTTCAGGGAACGGTGAGAGGCAGCTGACGCATTCTCGACTGCCTGTATCTCGCGCGCGCGCCCAGCTTACTTCGGCCCAGTTGCGAAGGGGAAAGAGGTGATGGTAGCTTCGGGCGAGATGGGTGGAGAGGAGAAGAGTGAGTTGACAGCTGGGGCAAGTCACCGGGAGACTGCAAACTTTCGCTTTGCATCTGGAACACGTGTAGCCATCCGATGTCAAGATGCCGTGACAAGCACACATGGTTGGGGTATCCTCGACAACGCGCGATGGAAAGCCCATCATCATGAGAGCTGCTGCTGACTCTGGAGGTGCGCTCAAGTGTGCTGTCTTGGTGGCGCGGACTACAGGCGGTGTTGTCGTTGCAAGCAGAAGCTCACGCAGGAGTTCTTGATCTGTAGCAATGACATACTCGCTCTCGTCGCCGGCATTTGTCCGGCTAACAATCTCTGAACAAATCCTCAATCGGGCGCTCATTCCAATTATGCTGACTCGTATCCGATCTCGTATGCAGGCTTTGATTGTGTGGTGAATGTCACCCGGGTCGAGCGACAGCAATGAGCCGAATACAACGATAACTTCTCTTGTTCCGTGGCTTGGCGTATGATAAAGCGTCGCTCGCGCTAGTTCCAGCGCATTCTGTAAACTTGGTGATCCCTTGGGTTCTTTAGGTATGTCTTGAGGGTTCCGCGGGGAGCGAAGCGCTTGTATTGCAGCTATGTGTTCTGCCGGGTTCCCTGATAGTTCTGATATCCGTATGCAAAGTCCATCGTGCATGCCTAGCACGCTGATTTGGGAGATGGGATTCTGTTCGAAGAACTCGCGGACATATTCTTGTGTGAATTTGATCATGACGTGGTACCGACTTGGTCGCATGTCTTTCTCTAGCATAGCTTCGGATAAGTCGAGGACGAGAACGACATGCCGAATGATGCCACGTTGGAATGGCTTCGTATCTTTGCGTAATCTGTGCCAAACCAAACATTAACTTGGTCCAGACGTAGAGGTATGGTAGCGGGACAAGAGCAGCTCTACGTACCTCTTCCGTTTCCTCTCCTCCTCTATCTGTTGCAAACTCTGCTCTGTCACTGCATCATCATCTACCTCCTCCACTGCTGGGGTATATTCAAAATCCTCTATTGGTGTGCTGCCTCTCCGCGCCCAAGCTTGCGCCTTCCGCTCTGTCGCCTGTCCTTGCGCCCTTCTCTTCCCTGCTGACGGAGCCCGCGCTGTCGACTCGCTTTTCGAACCTACATATTCGTCGTCGGAACCGTCTTCCCCTTCGTACTCGTAGTCTGAATCTGCCATGGGTGGCGCAGAAAGCTTTTGGTGAAGCCTTGGGCGAGCCGCTTTGATCTCGCTTCAAGGAAGCAATAGGGTTCATGTATCTGCCTAGATTACAGGGACTTCGAGCTATAAAGCTCAGGTGAGAACGGTTCTTCTCGTTCGAGTGATTGCGGTTTGTGAGAAGTCTTCAGGTGATTGTCTATATTGAATTACTCGTGGTGACGTCGCGAGCTTTCACAGCCGAAAACGTCAATAGCACTTCATGGAGGGCCGAAGCGCATAGAGTAGAGCGAAAGGCGCGACATATGCTGGCGTGGACGTTGTAGGAGCTGGTGGGTGTGGTGTGTCGAGATAATCTGGGGTGCGGTCACGAATCAGATGCACGAGTAAGCTAATCGGAACGCATGAACACGTGATCATCGCCTCATAGCTTTGCAAATCCCGTCACGTCAAGGTTGAACTGCGTAGCATTCACTGCACAAGCAAGCACGAGAATGATTTGAATCAGAATTGCTGGTATTTCTTCGTCCAACTACATTATGTGTATATCGTGAACCAGAGCAAGCATGGCGTCCATCCAGAAATAGCTCCCAAGGGTGGTATATCGCTATGCTGAAAAGATCATGAAACATTACAATCACCGTACCTCACTTTTCTCCTCCACATTTACCTGCTTCTTCTCCTACGAATAGGCTGCCGATCCTGCTACAGTAGGCATTGGCCAATCGTCTTCAGTGATGCTTGACCAGAAGGTCCAAATTAGTACTACTGCCAACAACGTAAATAACGTTTCAAAAAGGCCTCCGTTGATTTTGCCATTGGTGCCGGTGCAGATGTGGACGCTCACAACGTATTGGAAGATTTGTCCAAGAGCGAAAAGAAGTGCGGCGCCGAGAAGATACACTGTAAGAAAGGTCAGATATTGGAAGTGAAACTGAAGGGAATTACGCACTCATTGGCTTTCTCTCTCCGAGGATCCTAAGGACAAGGAATGATTCGAGCAGGAAGAAGACGACCAGGAAAATCAGAGGTACGAGCTGGTACAGTGTGTAAAGTGAGTAGCTGCGATTGTTGCCAGTCAGGGTGGAGTCCCAGAAGCCGGTCCAGCTGAATCCTGTGTCAAGTGCAATATATCCGACACCAATGAATATAAGAGCGGCGGAGACGAGCATAAGCCCGAGCGACACTGGCGTGCCGTCATCGAGGAGCTGGTAGCCAACAATGCCGTTGAGCATAAGGATCCATAGAGTTGCGACAATGGCAGCGATGTGGACGGCGACAAAGGCCTGTTCAGCTTGTCAGCGACATTCTGCCTGTTTTAGAAGGAGCCCGTACCTTTCGGACACCACTGTCTAGCGGAAATCCGCCGACGGTGAAGATCTCACAGATCTCAATGATTGCATAGCCAAGTAGGAATAATTGCATCTCCCTGGTCGCGTGTCAGCGCTGACTGTGATGAAATGAGATGGGACCAAGTCGTACCTTCTCCCGACAGCTGCCTTCTTCCGTTCAGACCTCCACATCAGGAAGGCGGAGACAACAATGGCGATACCGGCAAGTAATATCGAACCTAGTCCCGTCAACAAAACCCAAACACGACTTTGTACCGCATCTACTGACCCAAGTTTGCCAAACGTCGTCCTCCGCTCAACGATAGACCCTCGAGAGTGCAGCCTCCCCATCCCGTACCAGACTTGTTGGTGGACGATTGATCGAATAGCTATTTGCGATTGGGTTAGCGATGGTCGAGCTAAGGACGGAGCGTGGGAATCGGGTGATGCGACATACATAGCAAACTGTGGTGAGTCAGTATACGTCTCAATGGAGGGGGAGACATGCGCGCATGGAGCGATTCGTACCTGGCAGTGTGGACCACAGATTCCCAGTGTCGCGACAGAAGTCTGCGAAGTTGCCATAGTCTGTGGGCATGGCGGGCGATCGCCGTGGGCGCGTAGCCTCGTGCAGCGGAGGAGTCCTTTGTCCGGCGTGGTTGTTCAAGAGTCAAGGCGAATTGAGTTGTGCGACAGGCAGCAGGTGGGTGCCGGTCGCTGAATGCGGTAAATGTCGTGAAAGTGGAGGAGATTAGGTGGAGGAGGCGTGATGGAGGTGATGCGCTGGCTGAGCCCCCGTGGCTGAATTGAAACAGGATTGCTGTTGCTGGGAGCCGGGGTGCGTGGTAGCGCCGAAGAGAGTTTGGCGGGAGTTATAGCACTAGCAAACCCGCACCAAAACGCGGCGCAAGGCTGCGGAGCTGTCGACGATGATTGCAGAGGTTGGCAGTGGATGCGGCGAAGACGGGAGGTCTGGGGTGGATGCAGCGAGCGGTGCGGCGCGGTGATTGATGACTGCTCAAAGAAGGAAGCTCTCGGGGCGCCCAGCCATCAAACAAATTGCTTTGACGCGGACTGCCCAATCAGGCGGCGGCGGCCAGTACCGTTTCAGAATCTAAAAAAGGGGCCGTGCAGCAAGGCGGGTGGATTGATGCAGAGGATGCAAATAAGCTGCGTTCGCAGAAGCCGACCCTCACCTCCACACACGTCGGCGTACTGGAAAACGCGTTGCGCGTGCCCTGTGAGGCAGCGAGCAACCACCCAGCGGCACGTCAGACGGGACGGCGCCACACGGCCTGCATGAGGCTTGACTAGGCGCTCGCAAAGGGCTGCGATAGATGACCTCACCCGGTGGAGCTGGTTATGCCCGAGGCGCGAGCCGATCGCTGTTGCTAGCACCCTTTGCCTTAGCTGCCATGGTAATCGCTAGCCCTTTCATGCGCCTTTCACCAAAGCATCCCTTTCGCCGTGGAGGCAGCCAAGACCCTGGGGGAGAGATTGCGGCTCATGCGCGTGCAGCAGGGCCGATTCCGTTTCGTTTGCCGGAATGCCATCAGATGTGCGACACGAGAGGCCATTGCTTTCTGTGTCAGCTCGGACGATCGGTTCGCCTGGCAGGGCACACGTCTCCTAGATTTAAATTTGCATGTCCCTCGACGGGAGAGTCACGTGCCGGGAGCGTGAACGCCTGGGCAGTCACCAGCTCTACTTGTCCCAGGCGGGCACAAGGTCACGGGGTCAATCCTCACGAGATCCTCGCACGCGGCCGGCTTCGGTCCTGTGGTTGGTAGTACTCTGATGCGCAGCTTTAGCGTTGGTGAGAGGGCATCGTCAACCGCAGGCGAGGGGTCTGGCTGTCGCAACGGCTTGGACTTGCAACAACTCTCTGCCCTTCAAGCACCATCCACCATCCATGTACGTGGGGGAGCGATGCCAGATGTCACGACAAGCATCCTCCAAGCCAGCCCGCGAGTGCTGGGATATCGCATGCCGCTGTTCGTGCCTTGGATTGCCCAATCGGGCACGTTCACGTGCACCCACTGCATTGGCGAGCATTCCTGCTTGCCCGGTAGCAGCCGCGGGAGACGCAAATTGCCCGCAGTAATCAGATCACCGTTTTCGCTCAGCGCAAGCAGCATCGGCCAAAACCACCGCCTGTTGCAATCCACGCGTTCCATCATCGTGCAGCGCACCGCTAAGTCTTATCGTGACCGCCAGGGCCAGCTCGGGCCGAAATACTCCAGCCTTGGCACTCCCGCTGACAAGACAGGGAGCGCAGCTCCATGGCATGCGACTACTGCCCGCTGCACCTCTTCTGATCACGATAACCTGCCCTTGTGGTACCCTGTCCCCACTTTGCGCTTAATCCTCCAATGTGACCGGCTTTACCGCCTCTCTTCCATCCGTTTCCTTGCCTTTGGGTCCGGTGACGTGCCGTAACCGCACCGCTTCTCTCCCATATCTGATTTCGGAGTCGAGGCTGCTCCAACCAGCCTACAACCTTCAAGATTCCTTCCCACTCATACAGCAACAGGAGGCCGGCCAACATCCCTCTCCACACGCTCTCCTCTTCAGCACGCCAGCGCGACGCCGACTCTGCTTATCTGCTCGAGGACAACGGCAAGGAGAGCCCACGCTCCTCGCTCGATACCCCCGAATCAGACTCGGATCTCGAGCTTTGGAGTGATACGGGCGATCTCGTCGACCAGCTCGCTGATCAGGAAGACCCTCTCCGCATTCGCCTGCGGGAATCGCTCGAGGGTGTTGCGCCCGGAAAGCACCGCCGCCATCAAAAGCGTGTCCACTACGACTCCCAGGACGGCATCGACGAAAAGGCGGGAAGCTCGCGGGGCATCCGCAAGGAGGACATTGAGATACCTGATCCGGGTCCACGGACAATCTCAAAAGCACACAAGATCCTAGCCGCCGTCATGGCACCCAACGATGGCCCCTCCCGTATTCACGGGTTGCATGGGAAGAAGCTGATGTGAGTTGGGATGGAATTATCCTCGACCACCTGCACTAACCGCTCTGGACAGCTACTTTACCAGTGTTTTCGTATCATTAGGTGTCTTCTTGTTCGGATACGATCAGGGAGTCATGTCCGGTATCATTACGTGCGTCCCCCACCCAGCTTCCCTCGCCCTCGTCATCATCTGATAGCTGTGCAGAGGCCCCAAATTCAAGGACTCCTTCGACCAGCCCACCAGTGCCGAGTTGGGTACCATGGTTGCAATTCTAGAAATAGGAGCCTTCATATCCTCACTGCTGGTAGGCCGCGTAGGAGATCTACTGGGCAGACGTAGGACAATCTTTTGGGGTTCCATCATTTTCGTGCTCGGTGGCGCCTTCCAGACGGCTGCAAGTGGTATGCCGTTGATGTTGTTGGGCAGAATCGTGGCTGGTTTCGGGGTTGGCACCCTCTCCACCATCGTGCCTGTCTACCAGTCGGAGATTTCTCCTCCGCACAATAGAGGCAAACTTGCCTGCATTGAATTCTCCGGGAACATCACAGGCTATGCTGCTAGCGTTTGGTTTGACTACTTTTGCAGCTTCATCGACAACAACTGGTCCTGGCGGCTGCCGCTGCTCATGCAGTGTGTAATGGGATCGCTTCTTGCAGCCGGCAGTTTACTTATCTGCGAATCCCCCAGGTACTTATCTTCTCATGCACTAGAAGAATCTCACTGATGGAGAACAGATGGCTCCTCGACAATGATCATGATGAGGAAGGTATCGTTGTCATTGCTAATCTTTATGGAAAGGGTGATATCCATAACCCCAAAGCGCGCGAAGAATACCGGGAAATCAAGATGAATGTACTTCTCCAGCGTCAAGAAGGCGAGCGATCGTACTCGGACATGTTCAAGCGCTACTACAAGCGCGTCTTCATTGCCATGTCCGCCCAGGCCCTAGCGCAACTGAACGGTATCAACGTCATCTCATACTATGCCCCTCGCGTGTTCGAGGAGGCCGGATGGTATGGTCGCCGAGCTATTCTGATGACAGGCATCAACGCCATCACATACTTTTTATCTACGATCCCTCCGTGGTATGTCGTAGATACCCTTGGACGACGGAAGATCCTCCTGTCTGGAGCTGTAGCCATGACCATATCCCTTTCTGCCATCGCATACTTTATCAATATCCAGCTCTCATGGACGCCCAATGCAGTCGTCATCTTTGTCATGATATACAACGCTGCGTTTGGAGCGTCGTGGGGTCCCATTCCATGGCTGTATCCACCTGAAATTCTACCACTTAGCATTCGCGCAAAGGGCGCAAGTTTGAGTACCGCCACCAATTGGGCGTTCAATTGGTTAGTAGGAGAGTTGACTCCGATTTTGCAAGACACTATTCATTGGCGTTTGTATTTGATTCATGCATTCTTTTGCGCCTGCAGCTTTGTCATTGGTATGTTCTATGCTAAGAGAATGCAAGCAAATTCTAACATGGTCGCAGTCTGGTTTCTTTATCCTGAAACCGCAAATGTTCGTCTTGAAGACATGAACTCAATCTTCGGAGACGCTACGTCAGTAATGCCAACGCCACAGACCCTCGCCGAAGCGGAGTCATTGTTCAGTGGAAGTGCTCGGTCTCCGGTGCCCTCACTCGATATCCGAGGCGGGCGTACGGCTGACAGTGCTATCCCTGGCCTTGACATTGACCCACCAGATGATCTTGAGGGACAAAACAGCAAAGCGTCCAAAGAAGCTGAGCAGGGTGAGGGTATTGGAGGTTGGATTTCGAACATTGTAAAGAGAACGAAGGGTAATGGAGAGGGTGACAGCTCTAGCGGGAAGTATAAACGCATTGGGCAAGACGATGGTGAAGAATAAGCGTGAGCGTTGAGCTTTTCAGCATTTCTCTTAGGTTTGTTGCATATGATTAGAGCCGATCGGCGGACAGCATGCTATGATATCCTCTGCAAAGCGTGCAGGATTTTGGAACGATAGAAGGCGTACATTGTGAAATACTCTGGCCTAGCGAGGAAGTATAGAGGGCTTAGAGGTATATTCGAATCGAGTGGTATCACTCTTTGTCCAGCTCTGGGAGCGAATTGTAGAAATGAACAGAAAATCAGTCACGGCTGGACCCTGAGCGCTGCATGCATGCAATAAACTGATCCGTGGTCATTAACAGTAAACGCATGGGCCAAGCCGACAGTCGACCTCTCGACTACTATGTGTCAAGAGCCACCCTGCAACATTTACACAACACTGGGACAGCCAGTAACATGGATGGTCTGAGCCAGGATAGGTAACCTGGACGTTGGTGAGGGTCGTCTCACGTGAGGCAATGACAGGTGTTCCTTCCTGCGGGACGCGACCCCCTTGTCCTCAGGTAGCCTAGCGCGGCATTCGCCCTTGCGCTCAGCTCTAATATGAACTTTTGGATTTCTATTTCCGTCATCCACCTCTCCTGCCCGACCGCACCGCAGAGGCAGTGAATTGTGCCATTCCGCGGGCCTTTCTTTGAGCTCGACTTCCTCCGGGATTCTATTCTCTTTGTAATATCCTTCTCTTCTTCCCTTCGTTTCCGGCGGTAGCTTTGGGCCATCAGCCTCACTTAGCCCCCGAGTATCGAGGACCGACACCGAGATCTCTCCTGACCTGCGAGACCGACGTATACTGTTGAGGACGAGTACGGCCGAGGGGTATACAGCATCATGGCATCTTCTGGACGTACTACAGGCGTAGATGGCCATGCGGAGGAGCTCCGGAGGAGAAATGTCGCCGGCCAACAGTCGACCACACCGGTCGCGGCACAGGCTCCGGTGTCAGAGAAGTCAAAAGAGAAGGTAAGCAATTCTAGTGCACGCTGTACCATGGAATTGACTGACGTCCTGCCAGCCTTTCAGCATCGTCGGCTTCCTCGACGAGTGGGAATTCCTATGGGCCCCGCTGATATTCACCGCACTTGCTCTCTTCACGCGCATGTGGAAAATCGGCCTCTCCCCAATTGTCACTTGGGATGAAGCTCAGTATGCAGCACTCATGTAGAGAATTCGGCGCGCTTCTGACAAGATATAGTTTCGGAAAGTTCGGTTCACACTACCTGAAGCGCGAATTCTACTTCGACGTACACCCGCCGCTCGGAAAGATGCTAGTCGGTCTTTCGGGATACCTCGCAGGATACAATGGCTCGTTTGAATTCAAGTCTGGAGAGACGTACCCCGAGGAGCTTAACTACACTTTCATGCGCCTTTTCAACTCGGTCTTTGGTGCTGTCTGCGTACCGTTTGCGTACTGGACTGCGAAGGAGCTGAACTTCCGCCGGCCAACCGTCTGGCTTGTCACTATCATGGTCCTGTTTGAAAACTCATACACTACCATCAGCCGCTTCATTCTCCTCGATTCCATGCTTCTATGCTTCACATTTACAACCGTATTCTGCTGGTCCAAATTCCATCGCCAGCAACACGACCCCTTCTCACCTGAATGGGGCCTATGGCTGATGATGCTCGGTGTCTCGATTGGATGCGTATGTAGTGTGAAGTGGGTCGGTTTCTTCGTCACTGCTTTGGTCGGGCTTTACACAATTGAGGATCTGTGGAACAAATTTGGAGACCTGAAGATGCCAAAGGTATGCAATTGAACGATGTTCATACACATCCACGCTAACAAATGCAGGTCGAGTTGGCTACGCATCTGGGTTTCCGCATCTTCGGTCTCATCTGCATTCCTATGGCGGTGTACATGTTCTCTTTCTTCCTCCACTTCCTCATTCTTGAGAACAGTGGCCCTGGAGATGCACAGATGAGCTCTCTGTTCCAGGCCAACCTCCGCGGAACCGAAGTCGGCAAGGATAGCCCTCTTGAAGTTGCCTTTGGATCTCGAGCTACCTTGAAGAACATGGGATACGGAGGCGGCCTGCTCCATTCTCACCACCAGACTTACCCAGAAGGTTCTCAACAGCAACAAATTACCTGCTACCATCACAAGGATGCCAACAACGACTGGTTCTTTTATCCCAACCGCCTGCAGCCTGAATATCAGCCGGAGGAGGAACTCCGATTCCCAGGAAATGGCGACACGATTCGCTTGATCCATGCTCAGACTGGCCGCAACCTACATTCCCACAACATTGGCGCTCCCATCACCAAGGCAGACTGGGAGGTTTCTTGCTACGGTAACACTACTGTTGGCGACACAAAGGATCATTGGAAAATTGAAGTCGTTCGTGATGCCGCTTCCAGGGACTACTCAAAGATCCGAACGCTCACGACCGCTTTCCGACTAAGGCACGTTGACCTCGGATGCTATCTCCGCGCTGGCAATGTCAACCTGCCACAGTGGGGGTTTAAGCAGATCGAGACGACTTGCGTAAAAGAGAACAAGCCTCGTGATGTCTACACTCACTGGAATGTTGAGAGCCACTGGAACGATAAATGTAAGGTTGACAGCGCTTTACGTCGTTACAATGCTAATGGAGTACAGTACCCGCCGGCGACCCAGGCTCATACAAGTCTCCATTCCTCCAGGACTTCATTCATCTTAATGTTGCTATGATGACATCGAATAATGCTCTCGTCCCCGACCCAGATAAGCAAGACGATCTGGCTTCCCAATGGTGGCAGTGGCCAATCCTGAACGTCGGTCTCCGTATGTGCGGCTGGAATGATGATAGTAAGTCGATGCAAATACTCTGGGAGATTGCATATGCTAACATTACCTAGTCGTCAAGTACTTCCTTCTTGGTAACCCAGCTGTCTATTGGGGCAGCACCGCCAGTCTCGGTATCTTCGGCCTCATAGTCGTCTGGTACCTCATCCGTTGGCAACGAGGTTACAACGACCTCAAGCCCGCCGATATCGATCACATCCACTATTCCGGTCTCTATCCTGTTGTTGGCTGGGTCCTTCACTATCTCCCATTTGTCGCCATGGGCCGTGTTACCTACGTTCACCACTACTATCCTGCGCTCTACTTCGCTATTCTTACTGCGGGCTTTTGCATCGACTGGACTACGAGAAAGCTGAACAAGCAGATCAATTGGATGCTATTTGGCGCGCTGTACGTCCTTGTCATTGGGTTATTCTGGGTTTTCAGGGCAATTTGCTTTGGGATGGTTGGCCCGAGCAGTCAGTGGGCCCATCTCAAGTGGTTCGACTCTTGGAGGATCACAGATTAAGAGAAGAGAGAAATTACGCGAAGACACCGTCCCACACGCTTCCAGTAAGCTGAGCATGACCATGCTTAAGCAGCAGACATACCGGTTCACCACCGGTCCCGAACAATGAGAGACAATGCTTCTGGTCCTCATTCTCACAACAAACATACATCATGTAACATTACTCTTACCTTCCGTTTGTTCTTCTTTTTTCTTGCTCTAGGGAAACAGGTTTTAGAGTTCATTTATCGGCGGTAGGGTACGGATAGCAAAGGTGTTCGAGGAAGACAAGTTTTTGGTGGGCGGCTAGGTTGGATTCTATCCCCGTTGATAATGAATGCCAAAAATTCTGCTCTACAAATTTGAGCCCTGAGTCATTGCTGCTTCTGTTGACAGTGCCCAAATTATTAATGCTAGATCAAATACCTCGTTGACAAGAATCGAAGCGTTCATAATGCCTGATCAAATACATTGTTCTCGTTACAGTGTCTGGACCTGATAATCAAAGCCCATGTACCTAATTCTGGGCCGTCCCCTCCGACGAAAGCCCCTTCCCAAAAATTAAGTCAAAGACCAAGGCCCATCCCCGCCGAATACCAAAGTTGACCAGATCATACTCACCACCAGCCTTTGCTATTGCTCTCTGATACCTAAAACACAAAAAGTCAGCAAAAGACGCCCTCAACCCACCTACTCCCACCACAAAGAGCAAAGAAAAGAAGGATTCACGTACGCTTCCCTCTTCCAAATCCTCTGACACCACTCGGCCAACTTTGGATACTTTGCCCTATCAAAATACCCCCGCTGATCCGCAACCTCCATTCCAAAGCTCATGTTCAAATCCGCAATGCCCATTGCATTGCCGCTGAACCAGGGCTTCGCCTCGCTCAGCGCATCCTCCATGACCTGGAAAATCGCCGCCAGATCCCCCATGAAGCGCGCCGTCATGGGCAGCGCCATGAGCTTGAAGGGCAGGTTGAACGGAAACGGCGCCGTCTGCGCGGGCTCCTCGAAGAGCAGGCAAAAGCTCACTTTCATGATGAGGCTCGAGGTGCCCAGCATCGTGAAGAAGGCATCTCGGCGCCTGTCCTCTTCGGACTGGACGTCGAACATGCGCCCGCCGTACGCCTCGTTGATGAAGGGGAGGATCAGCGTCGACTCGGTGAGGACGCCGGGGTCGAGCTGGATCGTCGGCGGGGGGGAGCCGTCGAGCGTCTCGAGGGTTAGGATGGGCGACTTGCCGATGGGGCAGACTTTTTGCAGGCCTGCGTTGTCGATGGAGCGCGGGTAGGTGATTAGTTTGTAGGTGAAGGAGGGGTTGGCGAGGGCGACTTCTTCGAGGGCCCAGAGGCAGCGGTGGGATTGGGAGTGGGCTAGGTGGTGCAGGGTGGGGATTGTGGTTTGCTGTTGTGGGGATGCCATTGTTGCGATTGTTGCAATTGGGTTTTCAGTGAGGCGTTTGGGTGGAGGTGGTATAGGGCTGGTTGCCGGTGAGGGCTGGTTGCCGGTGAGGGCTGGTACATGCGCAATTGACATGTGGGCAATGGGGCGTAAGGAAGGAGCGGGAACGGGGAAGGGTAATTAGTGTTCGATTGTATGATTGGCTCATCACCTTGGCAATCTTGTTGTCTCTCCTTCCCTAAATGCTAGGGTGCCCTCGTGCCAAAGGGATGCCAACATTTTGAGAAAGGCCCCCAGTCTTCTGCACGTCCGAGTGTTCAATAGGGTCGGGCGGTGCATGCTAGGGTTCGCGCTGCTAGCTGCATGCGGAGAAAAACAAGCGAGGGCATGGACATGGATATAGACGTCTCACGGCGTAGTACTTTCTTCTTTCGGCCGGAGTAGCACTTGCGTTGGACTGTCGTACCGGACTACACAAAGAATTGCGCGAGGCTCTATTAGAAAGAACGTTAAAATGCGCGAGAAAATAAAAAGTGCTATGGTTTAGTTGCAAAATCGTCGAGACATATCAGAAGGACAGAAACATGATGCATCAAAACTGGTATCTTACCAGACTCCAAAACGCCTTTTTGCACCCTTATCCCATAGACTGATCGCGTGCCGCATTGCTCATATGACGGCCCATATCTGGCATACTGCCCCGAACTCTTTCAAGTGAACACGGGCAAGCACCAGCCGCGTCTCTGTCCTGAGCCCGTCATTTCCAAAATGTTTTCCATACAAGGCTGTAGAATCATGAGAATCCCGAAGTCGTACCCCCTCCCGAGCTTGAGAAACCCCCGGAGTTCGAACTCGAGTAATCCGTGCTTGAATAGTTATTAGAGCTTGAATAACCAGTACTGGAATAATTATTGGAACTGGGGAATCTAGAATTCGGCCCCGAGGTGTGGCTGTTGATCATCGTCGGCGAAGAAGTATACGGAGGGGGGAAGTGGTTATGTCCATTGATCTGCGGTAGCGGGATCCCGTAGGGATTTCGAGGGGGGTTCCAACCGGGCGGAGGACAGCAGCCTGGAGGTGCTGGTCGCTGGGGTTGCATCTGCATCTGCGGCTGGATTTGCGGTTGAGGCTGAGGCGGAGCTTGCTGGCGTATTTGCGGCATGCATGGAATGGGCGACATGGTCTGGACTAGGGCAGGAAGTGCCGGCGCCATTTTATTGTAGTCGGGCCATGTATGCTCAGGAAGATTTGAAAACGCCTTCCCAGAGGTGAGGAGTAATATGTAGGAATCATTGTTGAACGGGAACAGGTATACGCCCTGCATATCACATTAGCATCTCTGGTTATTCCAATGCAGCAACTTCACCCTGTACTTACCGCAACCCCCGAAAAGTCCTTGCTCTCTTCCAGAAACTTATTCGTTCCTATCATTCCATCACTCTTATGCTTCAAGTCCCAGCTTCCGCCTCCCTTCACCGTCCTCATGAAGTAACTTCCATCCGCGCCTAGACTCACGAAACTTGGTGCTTCCGCGCCATCTTCTTTCCACAGGGTCTTCCATGCATCTTGAGTGATGAGCCGCTTCTCGACTGCTTTTTCGAGGGCTGGGGGTAGATTTGCCCAGGAAGCGGAGGTTTTGTCGTGGGCGTAGTAGGACTCGTAGGGGCCAAGGGTGATGGAGAGGGTGGCGAGGTCACGTATCACGTGCGGGTGGCTGTGGTAGAGGTACTCTGTTAAGGGATTGGGGAGGTTGTAGTGTCCTGAAATGTGTGAGTAGTGATATATTGGCAATACCATATACTTTCAAGCAAACAACGCTTGACAAGTAGCTCCGAGAGAGCTTCTAACCGGCAATGTTGCTCGGAGACGGCCATGCAAGCCTACAATGTTGTGCCATATCGACATCAAGCATGAAAACGAACGGAATTCGAAAACACAAAGTTAAACTTACTGCAAAGGACTTGTCCATCGTGATCTCGATAGCTGATAAAATACGTCCCATGATCCCCCAGCGCAAATTCGATGACGTCCTTTATAGGCGGCTGCTTCACAAACAGTGCTTCTACATCTGGGGGAAGATTATGCCTGTTCTAAATGTCAGTCTCACGTCTAATTTCCTCGAATGCGATATGCCCCTTCCTTTCACTCATGCACTTGGTTAACAACTTGGCTGCCGACGTAGCCGATCAAGCAGCAAATCTTTCGGCATGGGCAGACTTACCAGGCCCAGTGTGTAGGACTATTAAAGAAATATGCCTCCTTTACGCCCATGACGAACGTTACGAAGATCGTCATGATGATAGGCGCCTGGAGTAATGAAACGTAGCGTACAGCTGAGATGGACGGAGGGGTTAAAAAGACTTCAGAAACGGTCGAAAGGGATGCGCTAGATGTCAGGAGCAGAGAAAGTATAAGAGAAAGTATAGTAGACTATCAAGCTTGCCCAAGTCAGGAGCGAGAGAGCGACTGTAGAGGGTGGGCTTGGAGAATAGCGCGCCGTAGATTTCTGGGTGAGATGAGGCTCAGCTCACAGCCCCTCCATCCCGTATTCGCTAGGAAATTCCCGACTAGCATCTCTAACGTAATTGCATGACCGACTGCACGTCAGATCTGGCACCACTGCACCGGGAATCAATACTTAGATGGATATAATTTTCATTGGAAGAATCTGATGTTTCGAACATAAGCCTCGAAGCCCTGACCGTAGAACTCATCACAGAGCAAACTAATACCCAAAACTCCATGCCCTACGAACGCAAAGCGCTCATGAATCTTCGCACCATGAATCTTCGCACCATGAATCTTCGCACATTAAACCGCAATTCTGGCAATGGCACAAGCCACCCAGATAATCCTTAAACGCCGCTTTCCTTCCTGGTATCTCGACTGATACAGCCTAGGCGAGCCCGCTGTGTTATGCGGATCGGACGTCCTCCTAAGTACTCCATCCCCTCCAAGTCTCAGCACGCACTCAATCAAGAGAAAATGGAGGACCTACCTATTGCCCCTCCGTCCCGGTAGAGGTGGCGGAACGGGAGGGTTTCCATATGCATCAGTACCCAACTGCGCGCGGCAATCCGGACAGTACCATTTAGCGCGGCGAGCGGGAATGTCCTTTGAGGTCATCCCTACGCATTCGAGGTGGAACCATTCCTTGTCGCACTGGATAGCGTTAGTATGATTGGGGGCAGAAGTGGAGTATACTGACATTATTATCACACGAGATCATTTGTCCATAGCTGACATCATCACAGATGCAATATCTCTCCTCATTCGGGTCGATCTCCTCCATTGGCTCAGAGTCATCATCAGCCTTCTTCTTTTTCTTATTCTTATTCCCCTGTGCTCGTTTTACGTTCGTGACAGTTTTCTGGCCATCTTCGCCAGCAGTGATGTCGCCCTTTGGGGGCGGCTTCTTACGCGTGCTCATGCGAGTGGGTGCAGCAATAGCCGACTGGCTGAAGATGCTGTGCCGCCGAAGCTCACGCGCTGCCTTCTCTTGTTCATAAGGTTTGGGCTCCTCGCTCTGCGCTTTCGGTGTCGGAACATGACCACGCGCAGAACGGGGCCGTGTCGGCAAAGTCGGATTTGGTAAGGCGCCATCTGGCGCAGGAGTCATGGCTTTCTGTACTTTTGTAGGTACTGTAGCCGCGGGAGGACTGACGGTCTTTGGAGCAACAGACTCTCTCCTAGATCTGGTAGAAGCCGCTGTCATGTTTGGCGCTAGCGCGGTAGGAGACTTTAATGGGTCGGTAAGGGATGGTTGGGTGGGCGAAATTATTGGAGTATTGTGTCGGCTTGTAACTTTAGAATGTGCTCTCGTGGCGGTCTTTGGTGTGCTTGGGCCCGGAGCAGCAAGTGGCACTGTCGTGGTTTTTGTAGTCTCTGGCAGTTGTGTGTTCGCCACTAGAGAGGGCGCCACGGAAAATTGAGGGTCTGACGCAGTCTCGGGAAGAGCAAGCTGAAGAGTGCGCTTACGCTTTGGATCCGGAGGCTTGGTGCCACTGTCTTGTGATGCTAATGATGTCTCCCTTGTCGCAGCGGAAGGGCTCTCGGCCGCCGGGTGAGGGGAAGCCTCACGTTTACGTTTATTTGAGGACCGGGTAGCCGACTTTCTCGTGTTGGGCGTGGCGAAACTCAGTTCCTTCAACCCATCAGCAGCTTGAGTGAGGGTTTTCGAGACCGCCTCGAGCTCATGAACATCCTGCATCGCTCGTCGGCGATGCGATTCTCGCGTTCGTTCCGTCTTTTTTGGGTCCTTGGAATTCCCAACATCTGTACTATCCCTTTCTATATCTTCTGGAGACTCGATCGACTCAGGTATAGTTTCTACCGGCGTGGGGGTAGGCGGAGCAGCAGCTGGAGGTGAAGCAACGGCCGGAGGTGAAGCAGCGGCGGGGGGTGGAGCAGCAGCTATAGAGGGAGCAGTGGCTAGAGTTAGAGCATTAGCTTTAGGTGGAGCAGTGACTGCTTGGACAAGAGACATTGATTCCACCTTAGCGGGCGGAGGAGCAACAGTTTTGGAAGACGGCACGACAGGCTCCTCGTCAAGAAATTCTTCGCCCGTAGCTTCGCAGCGCGCTTTTTCCTTGTCGTAGTAGGTTTGACCACGACTCTTCATATCCAACTGTCGCTTTATCATGGTCTCACTAGGTGTCCATACGGCATTCTTCTTCATCTGCTTCCTCAACACAGCCATTTCGTATTCTGTAAGCTTGAACCACGGGGCCCATTTGCTTCCAGGCTTCGCATTGGGGGGAGGCGGGGAAAGCCTAGCAAGAGCATTGCTAGTAGAAATGCCCGCAATGGAGCTGTGGACGTTGGTGCCAGACCCTGGCGGGCGCGCGCGCGATTTTAGAGGCTTCGGTGTTTTGACCTTGTACAGTTTAAGCTTCTTGCACGTAAATGCGAAATCAATGGTAGACCTTACTTCTATGTCGGAATCTGACAAATCCGATGAGCTCGCGCTTCGAATTCTCCCAGGGTAAAAAACGTTAGATGTCTTCCGATCCCGCGGACGTGCAGCGCCATGACGGCCACCGTCAAAAGTTAAGCGCAAGTGCGGTGGCCTATCATAGCCGCGTTTCAGTGCTTGCGGAGAGACGGGGACAGGCGTAGGATCTCGTGATGGCGGTTGAGGTAGGGCTTGTAGCTTCTTCTTGATGATTTCAATGCGGCGACAGTGGCGCTGAGCAACCTCGTAGAGCCTGGATGCCTCCGCAAAGGTTGACTCCCTGCAGGATATTGCCTTGTCCAGCGTAGCAGCTATCTCGCGACGCAAAGCTACGGGATCTGGGCGCTCGTTCGCAGGAATAGTGGGGAGCTTGCCATACTTGGCCGTGAGCTCATGGACCGTCTGCGTCGCATCTTGGTATGTTGAGTCGAGGTCGCTAATGAGGCGCAACGAGCGCACTAGATCTGAGGGGAAGAATTCGGTGTAATCGAGGAAATCGTTCACGGTTGTCTGGAAGTCTGGATTCGGGGCGGGTTGGGGCGTCAGTTCGGACAGCACACCTGCATCTTCAGCCATGTTGTCGCATCGCGGGGGGCGCGCTGGATGTAGGATGACGGACGAGCGCGTCAGACCCTCCAGCCACGCGTCGATGGATTCGAAGTACAGGGTCGGGAGAGCGGACAGGGTGCGGGTGATGAACAGACAGCGGGCGGCGGTGAAGGCTGCTGCTGGGCTTGGTTGCTACGTGAGGTTGTACACGGGGCGCTAATCCGCTTTGGGTTGATGCGTAGCACGGGTGATCTTCAGTAACCGTCATTGCAGGGCCCCAGGCCAGCATTGCCTTACGCTTACCAGCAGGCCTCGTTACGCTAGACGCTGCAGACTTTCACTTTCCTTGATCGCACAGTTCTCACAGCGGGAAGGTGTAGGCTTATCGTCAGGAGTGTGCTCATTGGTGCTGAGATTTGGCCATCATCAGTGTCTACTCGTCAGTTGCTGAAGGCTTATTGTATAAAGCTCTCATGTTGAAGAACGCTTGCTAGATGCTGTAGCTCCGATAATTGATATTACATTGTCCAGCTATCGTCACATCTGACCAGACATCTTCCAGGATGCGCGATCTACGACCCGTCCAGTGTGGTTCCGCATAATAGGATTGGTACATGCGTAATTTGGTGGACCCCGTCACCTTTTACAAATGGTGAATTATCATTCATAACACCGACTTGATTTTTCTCCCTCGACGGAATTTCCAAGTTGAAGAGGTTGGGCGATTTTCCTGCTCGGTGAGGTTGATGCGCTGCCTCTCACCTGCATCGACTTGTCGAGCAGTGTGGTTACCCTTTTGGGCAGACATGAGTAAACAAACCTATTTCGCCTTCCCTCATGGCCCTTTGACCTTTTGCCGTATACGAACCGAGAGTCACACACATCGCAATCTTCCGTGTGGTTGATACGAAGCATGGCTGCAGCCGCACGACTCCAGCGCCTTCAAAAACACCTGCAGTCAGATCTAGCCGTCCTCCCTCGCCGACCGCTCTTTCCCAAGTCGGGCGCAGCGCTATGTCACGAGCCCCTCAGTGACGACGTTGCTTCTGGTGGGGTACCTCTTCAAGATTCGGATTGCAAACAGGCCAAGGACGTTCCAAGCACTGCTACGACCGCTGTCACCACGAAACCTTCCACAGACCAGCCGATTCCTTCAGAAGAGACCGCCGTGAAGGAAAATATCGAGCGCAGGTTCATTTGGATTCCGGGTGCAGCAAGCTCATATAACTTAGGCACAGCCACCAAACTCTCAGCCCTTCCAGCAGCCCCCCTGCCTCCAACACTGCTCAAAAAGGGCGAGCTTGCACCTACCAAATACTTCACGCCCATAGTAGCTCTTTCCAAGTATCCTTACAAGTTCTGCAACAAGACTTGTATGCAAACGATAGCTTCTACCTTTTTCGACGAAGGCAAGTTTTGGACTCGTGAATGGGATCTGTAAGTCTGATCGTCATATCAAGAACCTGTCACGCCGCCACTGACAGCCATAGATATTACATCTGGGATCTTGACGAATCTGCATTCCTTCTTCTCGTGAGCGAGGCACAATTTGAGGACCTCCTCAAAGAGATTAATTCAGAACTCACTCTTGATCTCCGAATCACCAATCAGCAGCGGGAAGACGGTCTTGTCAGCCGCTTTCTAGACCATCCACGTTGCCATCCTAGATATCTGGGCCGGTCTCGTTCCAGGGACGAGTACGACACAATGGCCCATAATGTTCCGAGCGCGAATTTTAAGCTTCCCGGCGAGCCGGTGCCGCCGAATCCGGACGGTAGCACCCTGGAAGAATTTAAGCAAATGATAGAAGACCTTAGAGATCTCCAAAAAGCGAAAAGCAAGGCTGCAAAAGAGAAGAAAAAGCTAGAGCGGGTGGCAAAGCAAAGGGGCCTAACGGACCAATTCAAGCGCGCCCAGCGATACCTGGGACTCCGACCAACGATGCAGGGTGGTGAGCGGACTCTATTTTGCATGCTTCGAAGCTGAATGCTAACCTTCATAGAAGAGCAGACTGCTTCGCATTTGCCCCCCTCCGTGGACAGTTCTCTCCCTACACCTTTCCCATGTGATCGCTCAGTAGTGTTCGTATGCGTCGACGTCGAGTCCTTTGAGAAGGCACATCACAAGATTACTGAGATCGGAATTGCGACACTTGACACTCGTGATCTGGCCGGTATTCCATCGGGCAGTGATGGCGAGAATTGGCGGTCAAAGATCCGAGCTCGTCACTTCCGTATCCAGGAACATGCGCATCTGGTTAACTCTCAATTTGTTAGGGGATGTCCTGAGCGCTTTGATTTTGGCAGGTCGGAATGGATATCCTTGAGAGACGCTCAGGCAGGCGTTGCATCGTGCTTTAGAGCACCGTTCGCCATTCGACCCGATCAAGTTCCTGACGAACAGGACATACTGCTCGACGGGATGGATCTCAATGAGCAGCGTAATCTGATATTCCTCGGACATAATGCCCTTACAGATGTCAAGTATCTTCAACAAATCGGTTTCGATCCCTTGACGCTCCCGAACCTCCTTGAATCGCAGGACACTGCGGCTATGTATCGAGTCTGGCGTCGTGAACAGCAGTCGACAAGCTTGGGTAACATACTGTACGATTTCCACATTGCTGGTTTCAATCTTCACAATGCTGGTAAGTTCTGACTCTCGGTATTGTTCAATGACCCGAACAGAACATGAAGAACCTTGTTAACCGGTGAATGTATTTCAGGTAACGACGCTGTATTCACGGTCCAGGCTATGCTCGCAATCTGCGTGCGCGAAGCTTCGATTAGGGGTACTTCACAGATGAAAGCCAAACGCGACGAGGAGAAGTCAACCAAAATTGCTGCAGCTCTAGATGAAGCTAAGAGGGTCGCTGAGGATGAGGCTGAAGGTTGGAGCGATCATGACGCAAATGGCGATGGCGGCGCGCCTATACCTATTAAATTGAAGGGTATGTCGAAGCCGTCAACAACGGATCTAGCCCACCAATCTGTCACTGCCAATGCTCCGGATCCGGCCAGCGGTGGTGAATGGAGACGGAGACGTGGAAATCGGACCGAGCGTGGGCGCTCTCGAGATGTCCACCAGCAAGGCGGGTTCCAGAACGACGATACACATGGCGGCAATGCCAACCGTGGCGTGTATCGCGATCGTCGGCGCTCCGAAACCCATCAACATGGTCGGGGATGCCAAGGTGGTAGAGGCAGATCCGCTGCATCGGGCGCAGATTCTCAGGTATGCAGGTTCTCTATGGACTCCGACGTGATTTCTATCTAATCATGCTTTATAGGAGACCCACTTTTGGTAGTTCTTCGGCGAGTATCATGCAAATTTTAGCCCAAGAACATAACATGCGATACATCGCAATGCAGGAATGGTCACGGCATTTCAGCGAGAGAGTTTTGTAGGAGCTTCCACAGCTTCCACGATATCTTACGCACACATACGGTGGTAGTATGATGCTCGGGCAGAATTAGCTTACCTCATTTGGGAGTACACCCCGGAAGAGCTTCCTTCGGCCTTTGGACATTTGAAGGATCCAGCGTTTGTGTCACTTCAGATCCAGTTCATACAGCGTCCGCCTCAGTATGGAAATCGATGGGATCACCCCCATGTTCATGTATCTTCAATCAGTTTATGTCTTTCTTAAAATGTTCACAAAGGTATCGTTGCAATGACGCAGTGCCAAGCCGCTCGCCCCCAAGAACGAATCGGCTCGATGGCGCAAAAGTTTGATCACCTACATACAGTGAAGTTGCCGCCCGCATTATTACCGAATCAATCGCATGTCGGGCCGCAGACATTTAAAAATGCTTTGCTCTCACCGCTTGGTTCGCCTCTATTTCTTGCACGGCCGATGTGCTGTAGTTTAAAACGGCAGTATCACATTCTGCTAACCTTCAGCACCCATCCGATTCGTGCAACATGGCTCCAGCGGACACCTTGACGGCCCCCACGCAGCAACATGACGCCGCTATGCGCAGCTCGACGTCCTCCAATCGCTCGAAAAATCCATGGCAGTCGCGCGCACCATTCTCGTCGTCGAAAAGCCGCCAACAAAAGAGTGAAGATCGTCTGAGTCGTGAGCACTCGCGCCAGTCGAGACATTCTAGAAGCTCTAAGAAAAGCCCATGGTGGAAAACACGATTATTCGCAGGAATGTACAATGACATTCGAAGGAGAGCGCCATTCTATTTCAGCGACTGGAAAGATGCGTGGGACTATCGCGTGGTGCCGGCAACTGTCTATATGTATTTCGCGAAGTATGTACCAACAATATCAACACTATACTGCAACTTGACACCCTATACATGCCCTAGTAAACCCTGAATATTGATATGTTCACTCACTGTCCCTTTCCGCGAAAACTGTCATAGAATCGCAGGCCAATTATTCGGAACTATTTACTGATCTACCTGAAGCATTCTCCCAGCACTGGCTTTCAGTCTAGACATGTTCGCGAAGACCGACCAGAGCTTCGGTGTCAATGAAGTGCTTCTATCATCTGTACTCGCCTCGGTTGTGTTTTCTATCGCGGCGTGCCAGCCTTTGGTCATTGTTGGAGTCACAGGTAAGTTTCATTGTTCTAACCTCATGAACAGTGCTTATATTTCTAGGGCCCATCACCGTCTTCAACTACACTGTGTACGACATAATCACGCCTCGTGGGACTAATTACTTCGCCTTCATGACATGGATTGGCATGTACGTCAATACTCTTGCGTTGCGCTCGACCGAGTCACTAAAGTAATCTTAGATGGTCATTGATATTCCATTGGATCCTCGCAATTACTAACTCCTGCAACGGCCTCAGATACGTAACTAGGTTTTCTTGTGATATCTTCGGCTTCTACGTCGCTTTCATCTATCTCCAAAAAGGCATACAAGTGCTGACCCGCCAATGGGAAGTCAGTGATGCATCAGCGTACCTCTCGATCGCGATCGCGCTTCTCGTCACCGTGGTGGCCTATCTTTGTGGTATCATAGGACATTCGTCATTGTTCCAGCGTCACCTACGAAAATTCATCGAAGATTATGGGACACCACTGACTGTTGTTTTCTTCACCGGCTTCGTGCACATTGGAAAAATGGCGAGTATCGAGTTACTCAAACTACCTACATCGAAAGCCTTCTTTCCAACGACGGATCGAGGTTGGTTCATCCACTTTTGGGACATCAGCGTTGCGGACGTCTTCCTCGCGATTCCTTTTGCAGTTCTACTCACAATTCTCTTCTGGTTCGACCACAACGTCTCTTCTCTCATCGCGCAAGGAACCGAATTCCCTCTTCGTAAGCCCGCAGGCTTCCACTGGGACCTGTTTCTTTTAGGACTCACCACAGGCGTTGCCGGTCTGCTTGGTATACCCTTTCCTAACGGACTGATCCCTCAAGCCCCATTCCACACGACTTCACTCTGCGTTACCCGCACAGTATCGGATACCGATGATGAAGAAAGCAAAGGCCACACCCGTCGCATCGTCGATCACGTAGTCGAACAGCGAGTCTCAAACCTAGCGCAAGGTCTCCTCACTCTCGGCACAATGACGGGTCCTCTCCTCATCGTCCTTCACCTCATCCCTCAAGCAGTCCTCGCAGGCCTCTTCTTCGTCATGGGCATCCAAGCTCTCGAGGCCAACGGCATCACGCTGAAGATCCTCTTCCTAGCCAAAGACAAGTATCTTACACCTCGCTCGGACCCGCTCATGCGCATCGAGCGCCGAAAAGCGATATGGGTCTTTGTTGCCCTCGAACTCATCGGTTTCGGCGCTACGTTTGCTATCACGCAGACCATTGCAGCAATCGGCTTTCCTGTTTTTATCTTTTTGTACATTCCCATGCGCACCTGGGGTATGCCGCGGTGGTTCACGCCGCAAGAGCTCGGCATATTAGATGCACCGACCGCCAGCCCGTTCACCATGGAGAGTGTCGGCGGTAACCACGGGGAAACCGTCGAAGCGGGTGCGAGTGGGGACACGACTGAGAATGTACTGGATGAGAGCGGTGAGGCGGAGAGGGGGGAGTCGCGGAGCATAAAAGATCATGAGCATGTTGTTCAGGACGGGATTTTGAATGCGGGGGGTGCGAGTCGGAGGAGGAGTAGTTTCAGGAGTCCGGAGGGGTTGGAGTTGGATAATCTGGAGAAGGCTTGAGGGGAAGTGGCATAGAGCTGGCATCATAAAAGGAATATTGTGAAAATGGACGCGGAATAGCAGATGCTGGAAAATAAAAGTTGCTAAGGAAAAGGGGGTTAAATACAGTAAAAGATAAAAAGGCGTATAGAGACTCATGCTAGCGATCAAGAAGAAAGGGGGAAAGTTCTTTGCATTTGATGCTAAAGTCTTCCATTGAACATAGGGTCAATTGATTATATATACACTCCAAAATTGCATTTATGTATTACATAATATCATGCCCATGGATTAAATCATACTCTCACATCCTCATTGTGCTCAGCAATCAACTCGTTCTTGATCTCCATATCCATCTGCTGTCTCTGCTCATCCGTAGCATCCGTAAGATGCACAACAACTGGATCACCAAAGAGCTCAGCCAATTCCTCTAGACTCTTGCCCTTCGTCTCGGGATATAAGAAGTAAATCACGAAGATCGAGACGAGTGTTAAGCAAGCGAAGACTACGCGTGTCAGCGGTCATCGTGATGCAGCGGAGAGGTAGAGCATGGCGTAGCCGGATAGTGGAGCTTGATTACTTACTGACGAAGTATTTGTAGCCGATATTCGCGATGGCAGTGGCGCCAGGCGTTACGAAGGTTATGCAGGCGATGAAATAGGTTGTTGTTGCCATTGCGACGCCTGATGAGCGGATGTTCGTGGGAAGGATCTCGGCGCTGTAGATGAAGCTTGCGGCGTCGATGAAGAGGCCATAAAAGAACACGAACCTAGACGAGATTGTTAGCAAGCCAAAAGCAAAATTGGCTTATTGGGAGTGCCGAGCATAAACATACATCATGATAGCGACAATGGCTACCTTCTGTCCTGCAATTCTGCCGCTCTGCGCTGGACCTTCTACGAAGCGTCCCACCATTGCGGATTCGATGACGACGCATATCATAACGCCGATGAAACCAGTCAGGAGAGCCTTTCTAGTTAGCGAAAGTCTGAAATCGAACGGAAATTTACATACGAATCGACGACCCGTTTTGTCGATGGTCAAAAGTGAAAACAAGTTGCCTATTGCGCCAATGAGAGTATAGATGCAATACATCAGAAGCGGTAGATATTTTGTGAGACCCAGATTCTCGTAGATGATGACTGAATAGTAGTTAATGACAAGCCCTCCGGTCATGTTTGCTGCCAATTGAACGAAGCATGACAAGAAGGCTCGCTTGCGGTACGAGGGCGTTCGAAGGATGGCCATATAGCCACTCGGGTTACGCGATTCGAACTCAATCTGCTTCTTCATCTGGTAAAATTCTTCGTGCGCTGCAATCTCGTCGATATCGCTGGGATCCCGATGGAGCCTGCTCAGAGTCGTCCATGCTTCCTCGGAACGTCCTTTGGTAAGCAACCATCTCGGCGATTCTGGGATCCATAGACAGCCGATAAGGAGAATTAGGGGAGGGAGACAGGTGAATGCCAGCGGGCCCCTCCATCCAAAGGTAAGGTTATCTGAGAAGAAGCAGCCAAAGCCTACCCATGCTGAGATATTATAACCTGACACGAGAAAGAAGCCGTGGAGACCAGTCAGCATTCCTCTCTTAGAAGGAGTTGAAGCTTCTGAGAGGTATATCGGAACGAGTGTTGCCAAAGCACCTAATCCACAACCTTGTAGGATCCGTACGACAATAAGCATTGCAACATGGACGCTTCCAGCAGTTAAAGCGCCGCCGACGATTGCAATGAGCGACGCAGTGAGGAGTGACCATCTCCGTCCGAGTCTATCTGCCAAAGGTCCTCCACCAAGGGCTCCCACGCATGCTCCGAAGAAGAACAGGGCATTGACAGCACCGATGACATGGTTGGTATATGCGGCTTCGGGTCCGGTCTGAGCAAGCTTGAAGTACTCGAAAAAACCCGGTTGGCCAATACTAGTCGCGAACGAGGCGAAACCTGGTAGCTGGTAAGTTTGGACTTGCATGGGACTGGCTTGAAATACCGAAGCCGTATGTAAAGCTTCCGACGGCTACAATCAGGCCAACGGCGATGTTGTAGCCGCTAGTTCTGGTCATCGTGCGGTAAAGATTTGGAACAAGACCAGTTCAGCATTAGGACAAAAGGAGCCGACAAGAGTTTGCAAGTGTCTGGGAATTTGCGGCATCTTTGTAGCTTAAAGGGAAATTCGCATGCTTCCTTCCGGCCTGCATGAGCTAAGCTGCAAGCTTTCTGGATAGTCCGGGGTAGTGACCAGTTATGCATGCTGGGCATGATCCCCACGGGGTGTTTTGAAACTAGTGCATTATCAGGACAGGCGATTGCTCTAAGAAGATCAAGGTCGTCGTACAATACGGGAGACGATACCCGTAAAAATGCGGAGTCTGTGATGATCGTATAAAGATAGCAGGTGACGGTCTAGAACATGATCGACTACATGCTCAATGTGAGTTTCTGCCGGAGAAGGTCTAGTCGACGGCTAATAGAGATAAAGTTCATGTAGAAAAGGCGTTGGCATTTACGATAAATTCATAGAGGTAAGGTGGGTTAACTGCTAACCGAGTTCGGCTTAGCGCATCATTCACGATTTAAGCCCAGTCCGTCGCGTCCTGAGAGCTATGCAACTATGGCCATTACCTCGCGCTCACCCTTGGCTAAAGTGATACCGCTTCTTTCACCACCTTTTGTGATACCCCTTAGATCATTGCGATGGCTGAATAGTCGCCACGTCATCCCGTTTGACGCCGCTCCTGCGCGATGTCGCTCACTTCATCTCTACAAAACCGCCAGAGCAAAGACGGTGTTGGGCCAACATAAAGTTCTCCCCTTTGAGATATATGATATCCCGGACCCTGAGACGTCGGACCATCGCATCGATTTGCTGGAGGAACCGGGCGGAAAGAAAATTGCAGAGGACCTCACATTGGAACAGGTCTACAATGACCACATCAAACCAGGACATATGCTTTATATGTCCAATCAACTACCCCCTGACTGCGTCAAAAACATGGACAAGCTAAAAGACGAGGACTTCCTTGCTGGGCACAGGAGTTACTCTATCGTGAAGGCACATTCAACGCCAGCGTATGTCAATCCCAAGACGCTCAATAAAATCACAAAACCTGGGGGGCAATATTTCAACCAACTCGCGTCGCTGCGGGAGGTTCATCTTCTCTTAAAGAGTCCGATTGAGTACGTTAAGATTATGTTGGACAAGACATATCGTTTCATCGAAGGTGGAGCACCTGTTGAGTTCGACCTTCGCTGGTCGACAGACAAGGGGCGCAAAAAGCTTGGGTACTCGGCCATGCCTATGGACCGTTGGCCGTGGTTGCATGACCATTTTCCACACCTTCGTCCGGATTTCATCCTCAAAGCCATGCCTGAAGGAACTATCTATCTTGTCAGGCCTGTTACTGACGGCAACCATGTACAGTGGGTCATGGCCCTTCCAACAAGAGCATGGGAACAGCAGGGGTCGCCTGACTACACTAGAAGGCTCTTTAAAGTGAAACAAGCCGTCCAGCAGTCCATGGAAGAAGGAAGGCAGCCTAATTTGCCGCAGTCGCTGCGCCAAAAGCAGATTAAGAAAGGCACCCCTGTTATGAAGACTATACACCGAGCGGGAAGTATGATACAAGACCAACGAGAAACGACAAACCGCTGAGAATGATCCTCGGAATTGATCAATATGGCTTCGGGCGTAGTGAGGGCAAGAAGAGGTGGCTACGACACATGTATGGCAAGACCTGAACGGTATTATTGACGGGAAGACCATATTATTCGGCGTTACGTGAAGGACTAAAGACCTGTACAATATTCCTGTATACTGGTATGACCCAAAATATGCAAGTCAGCGCTCTCAAAACGACGAGAGCCTTGTTGATGATATAAGTGTTTGATGCTCCGTAGCTTGTAGGAAATTTTGTGATTGGTGATTTGTTTGGACGTGCGTCATTGCGCTTGGCACGCGCAGGGCTGAGCGTAGAGTGTCCACATTTCCCACGGTGGAAGCCCGACCGGCCTCCGCAACCCTCATCCTCGCCCACCCTTCCACCGGGTCGCACGCACGCCTCGATAATGCAGGGTCCCTAGATTGCTCGCCATCCCACCATCCCAGCGTCCTAGATCTTAACCTCCCCTTGCTCCCGAGCGCTCCTGCCTCGGTCGCGTCGTGGTACCTCGTCGTGTCCCGCCCATCCCGGTCGACAGCTTACCGTCCACCGGGCTGCCACACCTTCGCCTTCGATGAACGCCGCACGCCAGGCCTGTCGCCCAAAGCATCAGGTGCTTGTACTCAAATGCTATCCCAAGTTCTCGAAGAACAATGTCGAGGTCAAGGCCAATTCGAGCGAGCTGAGCTACCTGCTCTACTATGCAAGCACGCGCCGGAGCAAGCTGCAGAAGGTCGGGGATTTTCTGGATAAGCGCACGACAGCCGATGTCTGGAAGGGTCGCATAGGGTAGGTTTGGATTTACATTTAATCTTGTGATTGACAGGCGGCGCTGACAGGGCGCAGCAACATACAGGTCACCCTCGAGATCCTCAAGGCCCTCATCGAGAAATGCCCACGCGACCTCCCTCTCTTTGCCGGCGCTGTGCTACGCAGCTTGCGAACCATTCTCAAATCCGACGATGTGGCCATGGTGGAAGAGTCGGTGCCTACCTTCGAGGCTCTCTGTGCCCACCAGGACCCAGCCAATCTCGCCGCTGACCAAGATTACATCACCCAGTACGAGCACATTGTGCAGCTCTACGCACACTTTGCATCAAAGGAAGTTGTAAAGAGCGGCAAAGCACCTGTCAGCTGGCCCGTCGCAATCCGATTTCGCAAATCGGGTCTGCGCGCGCTCAAGGCGGTAGCCTCATCGGAATCGCTGGGCTCTGAAACTGGCCGCCAGCTAGCTGTCATCATTCCCGTCATTCTGCTAAATGTTTTTTCGCCGACCGAGGAATACCTCAACCAACTTGCGAACCGCGAGAATGAAAAGGACGAACATGAGAAAGAGGAGCAGCAGTTGCGCCGGCGGCAGAGTGTCTCCACAGCGCGGACAGATGAAGATGAGCCCGATCCAGTTGCTGCATCGGGAACCACGGAAGAGGCAGACAAACTAGCAGAAGAAGAGGTCGGCGTGCTTGCTCTGCAGGGGTTAAGGTCCATATTCCTGGGCGTCAATCGAGGCCAGCTTCGGTTGGCTACATCTGCCGTCCTCGAGTTCATTGGAACTCATGTGAAACCTCAAGAAAACCTCAAAGATACCGCCACGACGAATTGGGCTACAAGGCTTATGGCCATGATATGCAGCTGGGCTCCGGTACAAGATCGATATGCAATCCTTGTAGGCGCGATGGAGGCCCTCGTGCGAAGCCCAATCAAGGAAGACGCTCTGGAGAGACAATTAGTTCTTGCAACTGTCATCAATTACCTCCTTAGTTCAACTATCAACTTTATTGGACTTAGCGTTATGGACGTATTGACTGGGCTCATTTCTCACACATTATTACTTCTCCAGCTAGGCGGTCCTGGATCTACCATTTTGCCGCATCCTCAGCAAACTACGTCAGTTGTGTCAGAGAAGGACTCAAATCCCAAGTCCGGAGCTATAGAGGGCGTGGTTGTGGAACTAGTCAGGGAGCCGTCTTATTTCCGAATAGAACTCCTGGAGACCGTGAAAAAGTGCATGGCTAGTCTAGCAACACATGTCTACTATACGGATCAAATATCAGACATGGTCGCTGCAATCATGAGTCGATTGAAACCTTCGCCGTCGTCAGGAGTCTCCATAGCAGAGGCTATAGAAGATCCTACTGGAGCTGTCAATGCTGTTGCAAGCTCAGCAAGCTTACAAGAGAAGGGTTCGCAAGTTGATCGATTCTTTTCCTTTGAAACAGCACGGCTAACAGCACTGGAAACTGTCAAGAACATGATGAAAACAGCCAACATGCGAAGGCCTGACGGATCATCTACCTCCGTTTCCCGTGGTTCAGTAGGTGTAAGAGCTTGGGAGGGTACGCAATGGCTCTTACGTGACCCAAGTGGACAAGTTCGAAAAGCCTACGTCGATGCGTTGATCGTCTGGCTTACCCTGGAGAAAAGAAAGGAAGATCTTAGATTTGTCGACGATCAACGTAAGAAGGAGAAGGAGAATGATAAAGGAGGACTTGCTAGACGAGCAGTATCGAACGCATCCCAGCGCGAAAAATCCCCGAGACGCGGTAAAAATACGTTCCTCGCGCTGCTACACCTCGCCGTTTACGAGAACGCCCTGCAATACGTGAATTCTGAGCCCGACCTCCTACTCCTACATTTACTTCTTACCACTTTGATCAACAAACTCGGTGTCAATGCCGTGCGGACCGGATTGCCCATGATCTTCCGACTTCAAGAAGACATCCAGTCCATTGAAAGCCCAGACGCAAAAGTACGAATAGGCAGTCTTGTCCACGGCTATTTATGGGCTCTGAGCATGGCATTTGATTTTGAAACCAATTCTGTCGGAAGAGCTATCCATGCCGAGATTACTAGACGCAACAACAAAGGATTGTGGATGAAGACAGTTCGCGTTCCGCCCTTGCCTTTAGATCGCATCGAGACTCCACACGCTGATCCAACCAAGCTTCCAGCGGAGGTCGTCCAGACCGAAGCCTTGAAGCCGTTTGACAATCGTGAAGCCCTCGTCGATAACATCGGTGCTGGCTATTCCTCTTCTCTTCACTCGCCTCCATCTAGCCCTCCGAGCTCACCAGGAAGATCTATGTCTATAGCCCTCAACGCCCCACAGACTTTGAAGCCCCCTCCTCCACTGCCTAATAAAGCCAAGGAAGAGCTTCTTGCGGATTGGAGCAGAGATGCATGTCTCGCTAGCAACACTAAAGACCCTTCTTCGGCCTCCATGACTGGCTCTCGAACCGCCACCTCTGCTCAACAGAAGAACACTTTCCTCAACGTTGCCATACCTAACGGTAACCTAGACAGTGCTGCTAACTCCCCTGTTCCCTCTCCAAGACGTGCACACAGCCGTCCTCCATCAATGGCATACGGCTTAGTCGGCCGCGTGAACTCTCCGCACCGCAACCGTAGTCCGTCGAGAACGCCGGGTAGCACATCATCAATCCGGTCATCTGTCCGCGTGGAAGACCTCAAGCGTGTTCTCTCAGGGACTGCTCCGCGCACGTCTTACTCTACGCGCCCGTCTACGCATCGACACCGCGACCCCCCGGTTGACTCCTCAGCTTCAGAGTCTATGGTTAGTGTTCATAGTCTCTCGGACGCCTCCTTTGTCACCGCAGAGCATGCGACGTCGCCACCACTCGAATCTCCAGCCACGCCTGCTGCTACACTCACACCTCGTCCGAACACTGCCGTATCTCCCTCACAGCATTCTCCTACGAACGCCCAGTCTGCTCGCGAAACAGCCTTCTCAGCCGATGGCGTCCCACCTGTCCCACCTATTCCAGCCTCTTTACGCGATCCTTCGAGTAGCCCTCCTGGAAGTAGTCTTGCGGGAAGGCCAAAGACGGCGCCGAGTGGAAATGCGAATGGTAGTATTAATGCGCGGAAAAGCCGAAGTATGAGGAGGGGATCGCGGGCTTCAAGGAGTGTGAAGGAGCGGAGTCACTCGAGAGGAAACAGCAATGGAATTAATGAAGGAATAACAGAAAAGGCGGCGAAGCCTGATTTCAGTGGGTTTTTGGACAGCATCGACGTTGGAGAAGAGGGCGAAGATGACAGGCCAGTGAGTAGAGCGCCTTATTGAAAAATTGGTGGCGTGCCTTTAATTTCGTTGTCATTTTGCATTCCAGCGAAAGACGCTCAAATTTTTACCATTTTCATTTCTTTGGATTTCATATTTTTTGTCTGTCGATATCCTGTCAAATTTCACAAGTCCTGGCGTTTGCAAAAGCGCTATCTGATCCTCTTCTTCTCGTGCTAATTGTGTCTATTATGTACTATATTCTTTTTGGGATTCAAAATACACAACACCTGGTTCTAGGTTGTAGATTTGGGGCAAATTGAGCAGCTTGGGCTTCCCTCAATGGGATCGGCCCAGCAAGGACATTATTAGTAAATACTGCGATTGGATATATTCTGTACGTATTGGTGTGTCCTTGATCACCTGACAGCGTCCTGTTCTAGAAAGCATGGATTGTTAGTTGCTGAGATGGGTTTTGCTGCATATTGTTGTAGTGGCTGAGCATTCTATCCATATGAATACACGTCATCGGCTCTATCCCTCTTTGTACGAACCTCTCCAGTTTATCCGCGTCGGTTGCCGTACTTTTGCACCTGCTGCAAATACGAGAATACTCTCGAGATCTATCGCTCCATGTGTCTATACATTGCATTCCGTGAGCAATGTAACACACTCGGGTCCTGGGAGACTATATCGTCGAGCTAGATGTCGACATGACCGAGGACTATGGACCCAGCTGATATGGTGTGAACTGACCGTACGGGATCCATTTGAAGATCATCAATCCGGGATTGAGAGGCGGGGGAGGGAGCTAGGAGGACATGAGCAGGTGGACCGGGGGCCCGGTCGGGGGTACTGTAAGGTTATAATGTGGTTGTATGGGTGAGGTGGTAGCCTGATTTTTTGGTTTGGGGTTCGGGTTGTGGTAAAGGATAGATATAGATGATGGCAACGGTGACTGATTAGTCTCCACACGGGGGTGAGCATCGTCGAAGAAGGTTCTTTTCACAATGCAACCTTTCATTCAAGAATTTCAAGAGCTCAAAACTCTGAATTATCCTACACAACCACTTTAAAATAAAAGACGCGTGGGAAATCGACGCGTGGGAAATCGACGCGTGGGAAATCGACGCGTGGGAAATCGTTGTATGTCTATGCAGCACTTCCACCCATACTGTAGATTGACACGTAATGTCACCCCATGTCCATTCTTTCGATGATAGACAAATAATACCTATCTTCTTCTCCATGTTCCTTGAATGTACAATTTTCTACCCGTCCATTCTCTCATAATCGGGATTCAACCCTACCGATCTTGACGCCGCCCACTCGTCTAGCGGCTCCCAACGCACACAAGTTCGTTGCGCACCGGTTACTAGGTCAGGGGTAGTCTCATTTTGCGATATGGTAAATGTGTAAAGGCCTAGATTGGGCCTACACATCAATGATAGACGAATCTGTTCGATGCAATGCTCTGCGCCTTGGATTTAGACATACACGGGAGGGAAAGAAGGAAGCATGAAAAACTTACTTGCATGGTGCTTTTCTATTTCGCGTTGGCTGGGGGTTTGGTATGCTAGGTATACCTCAGGATCGTAGTACCATAATATTCGTCTCTGTAGTGAGATTTATTGCGATTAGAAATGGCTCACGACATGGCATAGGAGTTGGTACATAAAGTAAAGTGCAGCCAAAATTCGACTTACCAAGCAATGAAGTTCATGATAAATACCCAAGGTAGCCGCATATTGGTCTTCGGATACTGCTAACAGACCTTTGGTCGTGAAATAGTTTGATCGCTGAAGTTCTGATCTATGGACGCCTATTTGGACAGCTATGTCAAGTTAACACAGCTCTTGTTTAAGAGGGAAGATGAGATGGCTGACGCTTCAACAGTCGCTTCCATGCTGCGTCCTTCTCCTTAGAGTCGAGTGAGTTGAATGCACTCTGTGGGTTTCCATCTAGATCGTGTAGTTCATATTGGAGTGCTTGGCCTGCCGGGGCTGTTTAAATTTTAGTGGTGGCTACGGTACTGGTTTGAAGGATTGTGTCTTACAATATGGTTCTCCGCTAGTTGGACTATGAAGCTTATATAAAGTCGCTGCTAGGAGGCAAGTGGTAATTAATGAGTATGTCAAACTGATGTAAAGCCAAGTGTGAAGGCAAGAGAACCGTGAGGATGATTTGGTCGATATCTCTTGTTCGACATCAACATTGTCACGAAACTCAGTCAGCAGTTTTTCGCGTTCCATAGTTGGGTGCATGATTGTAGGTGCAAGCAGGGGAAGCTTCCATATTTGTGATGCGCAGACCGACGGCAGCATGCAAGGAGAAAACTAGGCGACGGGGCAAATGTAAGGCAAAGTACAGCATATCAAGGCCGTCACATTTGCCGGTGATACAGGTCTAGAAAGTGATACACATCGGTTACTAGGCCCCAAATTTTCATTGGAAGGACTCTACTCCACCCTGAAGTCGTAACCCCATGGGAGGCAAAAAGGAGGATTACGTGTGCTAAAATTCCAGCCCTCAGGGATTCGACTGTTCATCACATGTACACGCAATTTGAAATCGGGAATTATATCTTAGATCGGGACCGGGCACCAGTTGCTGAGAATGAAAAGCATGCTGCAAGGGAGTACTCATAAGATATAAAGAGGTCCTTGGTTCGACGCCAGTCAAACGGGCAAAAGACTTCAACGCAATCTTTCAACCAATTCTCACCACCACATTTTGGCCTAGCCAAACCTTTTCTTAGAAGGTCTACAACTGTTTTTTTTTTTCGAACTCTTCCCTCAACATGCAATTCCAAAAGCAAATCATCGCCCTCTTTATGCTTGTAACCTTCTCTGCGGCAGCACCTATTCCGGGTAATCATCACCTTACCAATGTGCGGTCATGGCGCTGAACATGAGTACAGGAGAATGTCCGCCACCATCATTTGTAGATAGAATAGTGGACGCAAGATTTCTGATAACTTGGTGCTAAAGTCACCGGGGACGGATAATTCTCAAGAGCTGTTAGTACTTTAGTCTATACTTAGGGGGTTAATTAGGAGATTAGGCTACTAAAGTATTATATCATACCTCATTGACTTATAATAATATGTGTGTTTTTGTGGATTTTTCAAATATCGGTTGAATTTGGTCCCTCCACCCTTTATCCATACCCCGTACCGGACAAGTTCCCATCAGGCATAGTCTAACGTTCGGCTGAAGGGTTATGCAAGGTCATTTCCTTGTCAAGACTTGTAGGGTATTCATATTGCTATCAGCCACTACATTGCTGCGCACAGTGATAATATAGCACGAAGGTCTGTGATCGGCTGGCATGTTGTTACATCTGGAATGTGGGAGGTAGATTGGCCTGCACAACGGTCATTGCGCCCTAGATGATGTAGATCAGTAGGACACTATGTGGTGACAATGCAGGGATTAGACGTTCCAGGTACATGGCATTTTTCTTTAGAACATTCTGCAGATTTGATATACGTGCACATCAATCTGAGGTATACTTCACGTCGTTCCTAACTTCGCGGTGATGGTCTACGACAATATCCTAGTCCGTGCGACATCGTGGTCTAGTCATGAAGAGGAGATGATCTTTTGGCCGATCCGCGAATTTTTCTCCCGCATCTAAGTCATATTCGCGCTGCACGATGAATCCGCCCTTCTCGTATAGCCTTCTCGCCATCGGCGTGGCTTCCACGAGGCACTGAAAGCTCAGCTTAATACGTTACCGTGCGTCACATCGTGAAAGCTTACCAGTGCATTCACTTCGTCTGCCATCTTGATTCCCATTTCTAGTAACAGCAATCCTACACCCTTTCGTTGGTGCTCGGTAAAAACGTCCATGATGTTCAGTACTATATCCATTAGCCTCCAACACCAGGTTAACTCGCGCGGCATCACTCGGTTCCTGACTACTTACTCATGATTGGAAGATCGTTCTCCTGTATCATTCTCCTTCTATCTACCAGCAAAGCCCGGTGCATGGCACGACAGTATGCTTTTTCTGTTTCATTCGGCCAAGTGCCTTCCGGTCCGTCCAAGTCAGCCTCCGGAGGTTTTTCTTTATCTATGCAAGTCCACAAAGCTACACCAACTGTCTTTTGTGTCGCATTGTCGACTGCTTTGATCCACTTGGTATTGGCTGCGGATTGCTTGGCAGTCAAGAACCTAGAAGCTATCTTGCGCTGGCCGGAGGGAGTGTCGTGGTTCGGATACATAGTGTTGATGAATTCGTACTTAGTGCCCATAGACGCGAACATAGACGGGACGAGTGTCTCAATATCCTGGTCCTCGACTGGGAGAATTTCGAAGGGCATGGTTGCTAGTTGTTTGGTGACCGTTTCGAATAAGGCGTCGTGAATCCGAAGTGGAGATGCAGGACGGGAGTGGCTTTTGATGCCCAGGGTGTGAATGCGTTAGAGAAAGTCTTAGTGTCTTTCTACGGTCTTTGGGCTCGATCAAGGCGTGGGTGGCGTATGATCGAAGGGTGTTGTTCAAACGTCGTATTTTCGGACCTTTAGATTAAATGCTGTGCCACATTTCGGTGGACACGACTGCGCCAAGAGAAGACTTTCACTACCCTTGCAAGATTACCTGGCTATTGCATACAGGCAACGAAATTCGTAGAGAGGGGTGTATGCCATTTCAATGCCGTTGCCTTAGCTGAAAATAAACTAATGTGATGTCCCGTCCTGTCAATACGGAAGAACCTGCTTGAATTCTGATACCGTGGCTAGCTATACAAGTTGACTAAGACTTGTTCAATCATATCCCCAGACATTGTTCATTGCATCTTTACCTCTTATGTATGCAATTTCGTACTCTACAGCCTTGCTAGTGTAATCCATATCACCACGTTTCATCGGCAGTACCACTGAGTCAACAGCAGAGAGGTTCGTGTCTTCTTGACTTTTCTTTTCCATGGCCCTTTGCCTTTTGGAGGTAATGACTTCGCCACTTGGGAATTGGTTCGAAGATGAGACCGTTTTCCCGTAGGCTACAGTGAAGCCCACACCTTTTCTAACATCAATGGTAGACCAGCCAGGTTGAAGGGCTTCCATGAGTACTTTTAGGAAAGGAATGCAAGTTATGATGATGCTAGTATTCATCACAATTGCTGTGACAACTGCGAGGTTCGTCTCCACATCTACACTCTGTTGTCGCTTAGATCGAAAGATATAGATGAGTCGGAACGTAATGGGCAGTATGATTCTTGCGTCGATGTTAGCATTCATAGATTATGAGTGAATCGCAAGGAGTTACTCACACGAATCTCGTAGCGAATATGATCATCAAGACGTACTTTGTACGTGACATTTGCAGAATGGCAACGATCGCACACAGCACAAAGCCAAGCTCGACATCGATGAAAATATTCACCGATTCAACGGCCGCCCAGAAGCCAGCCTGAATTGAAACTGTCAGATTTACGCCAAACATGAGATTGCAAAAGGCATAGTACCTGGTGGAAACATTGACCAGAAGTGACCCGCCATACATCGGGAGCCTTGCATTGAAAGATGGCAGCTAGTGTAGATGTTCTGCATATAATTAGCCACGTGAGATAAAGCAGTGATTGATTGAGCCTACAGAGTCCACAGAGCGGAGAGGGAAAATCCGACTTTCAGCAACATCTTATAATTGGGTGCTGGTTGAAGATGAAGAGCAAACAAAAACGCCGCTGCTTTTTCAGCGGACAATGTGAGAAGATAAAGTATTTGAGAGACATATTTAAACTGCAAAGTTGTCAGATATGAAGCACACAGGTGATATAAATCTGCATACCTTCTCATATTTGTTCTGCTCATCTTTTGACATGGATGATACTTCCATACCTAATTCTATTCCGGCCTGCTGTGAGACCACAATCGTCTGAGAAGCAGCGAGGAGCTAGACACGCGGTTAGAACGTTATATTGATTACGATCTGAACTCACCAGCGCCAAAGAGAGTAGGCCATCGTCTAGTTGTAAGTTTTTCAAACCAAATCGACCTTTATGTCTCACAAGCTTCGTGATGATCTTTGAGAATACAGCAAAGCCTGAGACTACGAGGCATGTCCAGATCGCGATGTTAACATACGGGCCGCGGTTTTGGCTCATGATGAGATTTTCCGTGGTTGAATTGGTCGATTTTCAGGTGTCTGAATTGGCGAGAACCACAATATTTTACAAATCCGAAACTCAAATGGACCTATACGTTGGGATTTCTTCCTCGGCGCCTCGTTCTCGTTCTGACACAGCTAGCTGAGGAAAGGACTGAAGCCGCACGACCTTAGCTGCCAGTGGCACGATCTGCACGGAACTCATGATTTTCAACATGCTTATATTGATGTGCAACGAGACACAAAGAAGGCTACTACATCTATCGTTTCAGCTCCCAGCCCCTGTGTATACTCTGGGTAGGCTCGGGGTAACCGTTGGTCATGCGTCTCTCGGATCGCTAACCCAAACAGAGTAGAAATGCGATGAAGAGCTCGTCATTACCACAACCACGGGACATCTGAATGGAGTTGATGGCTATTTTCATGCAAGATAGACTCCGCTGACGGTGTTTCAGTTGGTTATCAAGTTCGCACCCGTGACCCTGTTGACTACCGGAGACACGGTGATTGCCTACAAAACCACATTTTCGATCTGCATGGAATGTATCTTTTTCGGTTCGCATGGAATGCATCTTTTTCGGTCTGCATGGAATGAATCTTTCGGAGACCGACAAAACGGTACTTGTATTGCGCAATAATGGTGCGTGAAGGATTTGAACCCTGTTACTAGCGTTCAGCTTGTCAGTGGACAGTTCGGTTGATCCTCCCAGGGATACTTATTATCAACGGAGCAGAGCCCAATTCGCCAGTAGTGTGATCGCAAGCAGCCTGCACACTTGAAACCTCTAGCTGTTACGCTTCATTTTGATCTCATAGTTGAAGTGTTCTTGCTTGTCGAGCATCAAAATCCTATCTTCAGGATAGAAAGCATGCAAAAAATGGAGTTAGCCACGACCTCTTCCTACCAGTTTCCTCACCCTCCTTCCACACAACCCTCCAATCGATCGAATTTAGATGTTGAATCTAACTCCAGAGTCTCCGCTCGAGATGATGAATCACTTCTCGCGCATTTTGGAAAGCGGCAGCAGTTCAGGAGGAACCTGGGTTTCATGTCATTGCTAGGTTTGGGAAGCACAATGTGTAAGTAAACCCAGCGAACACGGTGATAGAAGCCAATGCCTTCAGCACTCACTTGGGAGGGTTCACTTGTGTAAGTATTCTTTGATAGCTTTGGAAATCTGACGTGAAATTGACTTGATCCAAAAGCGGGATTCATTACCATCTTCTCAATGGTGGTTCTGCCGCAGCTATCGCCACATTCCCCATAATCGCTCTAGGTGTCTTCCTACAGACCCTCGTTATCGCTGAGTTGGCTTCTATGTAAGTTATTGTCTAGCAACTATCCATGACGGGTGGAGACTGACCATATCACAGGATACCTCTGTCTGGTGGTCCCTACAACTGGATCGCCGTCCTCTCTCCAAAGAGATTTTCTAATTTTCTATCCTACGTCACTGGGTGGAGTCTTGTTCTTGCCTGGCAGGCCGCAGCCGCCTCAGTTGTATGGCTTGTATCAGCATCGCTGCTTTCCGTTGCTCAGATGAATCATCCAGAATACGAAATCAAGGTGGGTATTCCGAATAACGAGAACTGATGATGGGTATCTACTAATTGATCTTCCCTCTATAGATCTGGCACACGGTACTAGCATTTTACGCTGTCGTAGGACTCTGTGTTCTTTTTACGATAGTATTAGGAAAGTTGTTCCCTGGCCTAGAGTCTGCAGCCTTTGTGCTGCATGTGCTGGGCTTTTTCGTTGTATTGATTGTCATTGTGTATTTGGCTCCGAAAACTGAAGCCAAAATTGTTTTCGGAACATTTATTAACGGAGGTGCATTCTCGAGCAATGCCCAAGCAGCAATTGTAGGTTCGGTGGGGACGATGTTCGGATTCAACGGTGAGCCTTTATTTCAATCGCAAGCATTGTGAGGCACGAGCAGGGATTCAGAAAAGACGTCTGATAGCCAAAGGCTGCTGGAACTTGAGATTTATGTCCCTCTTCCTCGAGCTCGCTTTTTACAACAAGTCTTCGCTAACGGTATCAAGGTCTCGATGCTGCTATACACATGGGTAGGCCCTCCTTCCTCACTTCACAGATTTTGCTTTGAGAATATTGACTTGTATACAGCGGAAGAAGTTAAAAATGCAGCTATGATCATACCTCGTGCCTTGATTACAACCGTCGTAATCAGCGCTGTCACAGCCTATGCAATGCTCATCGCCATCTTCTTTTGCATGGGTCCACCAGAGGCAGCCCTTTCCACCACGATGTCTTTTCCTTACATGGCTATTCTCCTCCAAATCACAAAATCAAAGACCGGAGCAACACTTATGGTAAGTTCGATTTATTGGGGTCAGTCGCGTATCTAACCATTCCTAGGTGACTCTTATTATTGTCCTATCAATAAGTACGTGCATCGGCACCATGGCTACTGCGTCCCGCATGCTGTGGGCATTTGCGCGAGAAGATGGTGTTCCATTCTCGAATTATATTGCGATAGTAAGCAGTAACACCCAATTACTCTTTTTTATAGATGCTAAGTCTCTGAAGGTCGATTCCCGTTCCGCACTCCCTCTCTACTCTATCGCCGCAACGGCATCAATTTCTCTTCTCCTTGCGCTTCTCAACTTCGGCTCCAAGGTAGCATTCCAGGCCTTATTGAGCCTCACGGTAGCGTGTTTCTACTCCTCCTTTCTTCTGGCCGCGGGTATCATGCTATATCGCCGACTTACCTTGCCGGCGTCATCAATCAAATGGGGCCCGTTTCGATTGGGTAAAGCCGGCGTGCCTGTCACTGTGCTGTCGATCGTTTACACTGTTGTGGGCTTTCTCTTTTCATTCTGGCCCCAGGTTGCAAATCCATCTTTGAAGGATTTTAACTGGTCTAGTGTGGTTTTTGGCAGCGTTTCGCTCATAGCCATGGTGTGGTGGGCTTTCCGAGCGAGACTTACGTACACGGGACCCAAGATGGAGATTGAAATCAAAAACTGAGCATGTGGTAGGCGCTCGATGTACATGGTGATGGGCAATGGTCCCTCAGAAACTCAACTTAGTCAAGAGCTCCGAACGATGATGATACAAGCGGAAGCTATTTGTGTAACCTTCCTTTTGCTCAAACACGCCTTCAACCAGCAACGAAGGACTCATCGAAGTGATACCGGCAGTTCAAATGTGATGTACAAGGCGCAAATGACGGTAGCCCATCACCCCAAAGGAGGCGAGCTAGACCAAATCTGGCTACTCACGTTTCATGAAGCAGGCGCACTGTTCACCGGTTTCGATCTTGCGGTCCACTCCGCCACGCCATCTGTGCTTGAGGCCCCTCCCGCCCCTCGTGGGCTGAGCATCCGTATCTCCGAGGCAGCATGACGATTGGACGCTGGCGTTACTTGTCCCTGCAGCACGACCGCTGGCGAGGGCGTCAGCAGCTGTTCGTTTGCGCGATTGCGCAGTGGCGGGGTATACTTCTTAAAATGAAATCCTTCAGGCAGACATATCATCCGCCTTGTTCCGCATCATCCTATGTTCTTTCACGACAAATCGCCCGAGCAATTGTTTGATTGTAGCTCTGAATTTTGCATAGTCGAAAACATTTTCGAATTTGCGCAATGATGGCCGTGACTTGGAGTGAGGTGGCATTCACGCAGGCATCTTTGCCGAAGTTGAAGATTGCGCAAGAAGAGAGCAAACGGAGGGACTCGTTGAGTTCGGCGCGAACTGGAGACTCGGGGTATAACAGTGACCCTGACATCTCGCTCTCGCCGCTGGACTTTGTATGCCCTGACCAATGTAAGCCTCACTGATTAGGACTACTATGCTTCGTCTAGACATCTTTTCTGATACCTAGTGCAGTACCTCACACATCGTCCGATTTCACATTTGACTCTGCAGCACTGCTCGACGTTAAGGAAGCTGTGTGTCCAAAGATAAAACGAGCAGCAGCGGACGCGTGCAATCTAAACTTATTCAAGAAACACAAAGTGGGGCACAACGTCCCTCTCACCTCGAGAATCGAAGTCACCAGCAATCCAGTTGTTCTTGAGGATAACCCTAGTGAGGAAAAGCCCAATTGGACAAACGCGTTCAGGATATTCGACCAGGACCAGGATAAGAAGACGAGAACTTCTAATCCTTCGTCACGAAGCGACGGCATTGAGCAGTGGATCAAAGATAATCTTCACCCACAAGATCGACCGAAAGAGCGCAATTTGTCGATTGTTTCACTATCATCTACCGGTAGCGGCGACATGTACTCTAATACTGAGGACAACAGCGAGGACGAAGATGTGCTAGACATCACGCCAAGCACACTGACGAAGGCTACTCGAAAAACTATTGAGCTTATCATGCGCAAAATTGAAGTCAATCTTGCTTATGCTGCATATATGCAATGTACTGGAAATCAGGGTACACGATCACAAGTGAGCAACAACAATGCCTCAAGGGGAGGCGGTCGAGGGAGTTCTCAGGGCTCGGGTGGTAAACGTAAATCTCGCGCAGAAGACCATTTACCACCTGATGATCCGGACGATGATGATTCTAATAAAAAAAGACGGGTATCTATTACCACCACGACGGAAGACTCTGAAAGCGGCCCAAGGTTTGCTTGCCCGTTCTTCAAACACGACCCAAACCGCTATCGCGGCCGACGAACTTGTCCCGGTCCAGGCTGGCCAACTGTTCATCGGATGAAGGAACACCTTTATCGCTCACACGCTCAGCCAATCTTTTGTCCACGATGTTATGCCATGTTCGACTCGGACACTGAATTCTCGAATCACCTCCGAGCACGCCCTTGCCAGATCTCGGCTCCGCAACCGATTGAAGGTATCGACCGAGAAACACTCAAGAGTCTTCGTAAGCGCTCTCCCGCACTGCGACTTGAAGAAGACAAATGGCGAGACACGTATCAGCTGTTGTTCCCCGAAGTCTCGGCCGTAGATACTCCTTCACCATGTAAGTTTAATGCTGGTTGCCCGTTCATATACTGTTATCTCCCATGCTTATTCAACCACAGACTATGACAGCGACTCACCTACAGAGGAAAGCCGACGTTTTCGCCGCGAATTGCTAGAGCGCATTAGGCAAGAACTGTTCGCGACTGCCGAACGAGAGCCTGGCTCTGTAGAGCAAAGACTTCTTCGTCAAGTCGCCGGCATCATACAGAGGTGTGAGCATGATCTTCTGACCTCGTTTCATCCTCCTACTAGCCAAGACCCTCCTCATCCGGTAATGCCTTCTGGCCGCCGGAGATCTGCTATAGCGACAATCATCGAAGATCCACATCTGATAGTACATCCTCCTTCTGGGCCCCCCTCCGCTCCTCCAACTACGCAGTCATTCACTCCGAATCATATGGAACCAATGAGTCCTCGGACTGCTATTCAAGGCGAATCGCTTGCACCAAAGTCGGACATACAGAATCAGACTCTGTCGCCTGGATACCACGAATTTCCGTTTACATCTTCATCTAGTGATTGGATCGATTGGAATGTTGTTTTTCCGCTAGGTGTCGAAGGACAGGAGGGTGATCGCAGGTTCGACTTGACGTCTCTAAATTTTCCGGTTTGGGCTGAGAGTTGAGGCATTGGGAAACAATAACGGAGGGTTGAGACTCTTATATTATGGCACATAAGGTCAGACCATGGTCATATAATGTTAATTACGTTTGGCTTCTTCTCATCGAGAATAACTGAACATTCACATTTTGTTTCAGAATGCACATTCTGCTGCCTTCTCCACAAAGAACACGGTATGCAATGCGGTTCACATGCTAATGTTCAGTGGCATGCTAACAACCTCTACTTCCTCGATACTATCATCTATCTTTCACTTCCTATTTCTCACCCAGGTATCTCCTCCACATCTTATGAACCCAGACGCGATTTACTTTCCCAAATACATCTACCTCGTGCTTTAGTAAGTGAATCATGTAACTGAAAGGAGAACTTACACATAGGTACGCAAGTGGTGAATCCACAAAGCGTCACAATTCCCCAGACCCTGAACATATGGCCAGGTCCCTTCTCGATGACGAAGTCATTGACGAAGGTGCTGAACGCGTAAAAGAGGAAGTTCTTAATCATCATTTGAAGAATGAAGATCTCGGTGGAGTATTTGCGGAAAGCGTCCCTGGTTAGTTAGCATTGTTCTCAAGTACAGGTAGTCGACCAGACCTACAAGATGTACAATCCAGCTGAAGTAGATGCAACCGAAGTGCCGAAACAGGCGGCGCCGTAGGAGAATGAGCAAAGGTACACGCGATTATGGGTCGGATGGTCGACAGCCCAAGCAAATGTGAACCAGCCAACCGCGAATAGAATGACCGCGAAAATGCAAACGGGAATACGGAACTCAGGCTCGTACAGACCCTTGTTACGTTTCGACAGGGCTTTGGCTATAAAGTCACATAGTGGGCCTGCTGATACGCCGAGAATACCACCGATAAGGGCACCCGTGAAAAAGAAGCCGTTCTGCGAGACGGTAAGTTTGTAGGGCGGCGGCGTAAAAATTTGGGCGAGAGTGTATGCCGTCCCGACAAAGAAGGACTATGAGTAAGTGAGCAACTTTAGTCAGCCCTAAAAGAGAAGAAAGAGATATATACCACTAAGACAGCGCTAACGAGCATGATCCAGACAATAGCTGGATTCAAAAGATGTATGAAGATTTCGCCGAGCAGCTTAAGCGGCGAGTCATGACTGTATACTCCTGAAGTAGGCCTCAGGTCCTGGATGAAGCTGCGCTTCTCGGGCGGGCTTCCTCCGTTGATTGTCGTCTCATGATGAGTGACAGCGTCTCCACTTAGCTTTCCAGGAATAGCATCGGAAGAAGTAATAGGTGTAGGCGGAGCCTCCCTGCGGAACTGGCTTTCCGGAAGAAAGAGGATCGCACCTAGAAGGCCGAAGAGCTGGATCGGGAGCAGAACCACGAATAAATTGCGCGCCCCGAGATGTTCGAACATTGTCCCCGCCACAATTGCAACAAAAGAAGATAAGCATGCTAATGTCAGGACGAGAAGTGCTGTTCGAAGACCACGCTGGTGTAGGAAAAACATGTCACCGATGGCAGCAACCGAGAGCGATTCATAAGCAGTCGTTCCAATTCCTTGAATCATTCGACCAGCGAGAAGGACATCATATGATTTGGAAAGGCTTGATTGATCAAAGCCCGCGATGCAGATACCTGTGCCGATGACGCCGAAAAAGCTCGCGATGAGAAATTGCGGCCGCTTTCCATATTTCTGAGCGAGAACGGAGACGACAGGACTGTCCAGCGATCTTGTCAACTCCCCGAAGTTTTGAGAAGGAAAGGCGAGTACACGTACCCGAGAGCTCCAACAATGAGCAACTGATAGCCTGAAAGCTCGGCAACATGCTTCACTGGCACCTTGAGCTGCATCGCCAAAGCTATCGTCGCTGGGGCGATCATTGGACCGGGGCAGGCAGCGAAGATGATGCAATTGAAGAACAGAAATACGAAGGCCGCTTCTCGTTTCCATGCTGGCCATAACTATGCCTCATTGAGCAATGTATCTTCCTACATCTAGTATTGGATGCTCACGAGTGGGTCATTGGGATCGTCAGACGGTTGCGGGATCAAAATGATGTTTGTTGTCTAGTCCAATCAGTGAAAATGATCGATAACCAATATTACATCTTGCTAGCACCTTTCCTTTGCCATGTTTGAAATGCGAATGTTCGTACTGATGCTCGACACTTGTTTGCTCAGTGTCCACCAGGAATTCGGTCCCCGGAGGCTGCTCGTTCGTCTTTGGCTCAACGATACCGAGCGTCATATTGTCTCCGCTCCTCTCAAAATATCCAATCCAGCAGAATGGAAAAGATCAAGGTCAGAAAGACTTGTCAGCAACTCTCAGGACTGCACTACCTTAAGTATGGCCCACCTTCCATAATTCCGCCCTAGCTATCGATTCAAATCTAAATACCAGGCACGCCCCGCATCAACACAGGGTCATTGCATCGATCCCTGGTCGAAATCTGTTGAAACAGCTCTCATGAATGGAGGACTCGTTGAAGCTTTGATACCGCCGAGCCTGGATTCAGGCGTGTAAATCTGCCGAAACCCAGCACTTCGGCTAGCTGTATGATCTGCAGAAACGTTCCGTGCCGCGAGCGAATCGAAAGTGGAGCACTGATGAGGGGTAGATTGGCTAGTATTTCGGGATTCGTGTTCGTTCAGCGTATTCTACAAAGTATGATGTAAAGAGTTTGGGGGAGATCGTGGGCGAGGCACCATGCTATTGGGCCCTGCCGCGGTATTGTGAGATGCCAATCGGTTTTCGCAAGCCAGACTCATTTCAAAATTTGCCAACTTGGCTGTGTAGTGGAATGATTTAATTGCTAGAACTCAATCATCAAAGGGGCTTCGGGACATTACATTCATTTTGCTGTAGTTAACATGCGCGAAAGCCTGTATTGTTATAGCTGCGAGCTGCAATAATACACCAGCCACAATATATTCTTACTTTAGCAAAGCATGCTTCCTTTCAACTCGTACGACGGCATCTGCTCTCTCTATGGGCAGAGTAGGCCTAGTCCCGTGATCATGGTCTTTCATCTACCTGCACGTGATCATTTGCCGAACACACCTCGGCACACTCTTCGATTATGAAGGTCCAGAACGAAAGGTCTCAAAACCACCTAGCTGATTCAGCCTTGTAATATTATTTCAGGGTATTCTATCTGTCTTTGTAGGCCTGACTGGCCTGCAGTCAAACGCAAGCATATAATTTCTCCGTCCTCCATCAGAACCTGATTTCTAAGGATTGGCATTGCTAATTGGGTCAAAGCAGACTATGGGAGAAATCCTGCTAGAGCCGGAAATCTACGCCTGCAATGCTTGACCGAACTCCAAAAACGCGCGCCTATCCAGAGAGCTCCTTGCTTATCAATGCTCGAAAGTGGGTCATTTGAGATTGCTGATTCTCCGTATTCTTTGGAGCCGTACTCCTTGGAGCAGAATTTCCAGTCATTGTACATGACTTGATGAAAAACATCTGTACCAGACTCGCACCGGGCTATCTAAAGTCAAAGCTTGAATAGACTTGACTGGGGTCAATTATAATCGAGTCGTCCAAATTCGTAAACTGTAGGATCTCTGAATTCATGTCGAAAGAACTTGAATCGTCGAAGGCGAGATCGAGGCTCTGCTGTGTCTGCAGCGGATTTAAATAATCTCTGTCGTAATCATCAGCTACCAGTTCTGATCTCAAGCTAGATTTTCTTTACACATAGACACAAAGGCAGGAATACATACGGGTCGAAATTACCCCAAAGCTGCGCAATAAGATCATCATCTAACAGCACACCGGAAGCGGCTTCTTTGCTATCTGTCGTGATGCCAAGGTCGTTTAGACGAAGGGGTGTCTCTTCAGCGCACATCTTCGTAAAACCGATCTGTTCCATGCCGCGAAGGAGCTTGATCCCTGTCTCGATGTGCGCACGATACTGTGGTAGTTTTGTGTGTGCGTACGCTAAGATGAAGATCATGATGATTCGGAGGAGGCATGTGCTGTCGAAAGCCGTCAAGCTAGAAAGACTGTTGTCTACAGCCATTTGATGCAGAATAGCGATGCTCTTTTGCGCGGCATCGATGCATGTCTTCCCCATCCGCTCAAACCATATTTTCTTACTTGAAGCAAGAGTGCTATACTTCAGCACCAAATAGAGAAGGAACGGTCGACAAAGTAGGATTGTTGATCCCCAATAGTGTAGGTGAAGCACTGCGACTGCACGCTTGTGCGTTGGTGGAGCAGGAACGTCATGCTTCAAGTGTGGTGGAATCAATTGCAGCCATTTCTGCAGGGAGAGGAGAAGGTTTGAAATAGTTGAGAAGGAAATGGTCCGTGAGTTCATTGAGCGCTCAGTGTAGACAGCTTGTATGATCTCGCGTTTTAAGCGGTAGAGTGATACGGCTGTTGAGAGCCAAGATAGTGGTGTATGCATACCAGGATAAAGTACCTTTGCAAAATTAGCTATGGAGTAGTTGGATAAAATTTCAAAGCATGTACCTGCTCGGATGGTAACGGAGTGGTGATTTTCAGATGGCGTTCATCAATAAGTGTTGGACTACCCCCTCTCGAGGCAGTCTCCTGATCGAGTATGAATAGTGTCCACCATATCCGGCGATTTTGCTCTCGCTCCATGGAAGAACCCGAATCGGGCATCTGATCGCGATGTAGTCCAAGCGAGTAGGCCATTTGAATGCTCGCACCCATATATAGATATGAACTCACGCGCGAACATAGATTCTCAAGCGCAACACTCTGCGATCCATTAGACAGACTATTTACATTTCGCTCGCCACTTACCATAATAGCTAGTGCACGGATACTATCAATGTCTGCTTCATCGTAGACTGCAGGGATCAACTGCTTGGCAAGGGTAATATATTGTTCTGACGTTCGTTCATCCGACGCTGCAGGCGAGCCAGCTGGTAATGGTGAATGTCCTTGTGGCTCCTCATAGTTGGCTGCACCTATAGCAAAGATGGCGTAAAGAGAACACATCCATGAGCTCGTAGGGTATGGTCCTTTTCCGGTGTATGTGTTGTCTACCCTAAATAGGAATGTCTCAATCGAATAAAACCAATGCGTGCAATGAACATCTTCTAGAAATCTTGAGACATAGAAATCACCCAATTCCCTTCGGGGGAGGAAAAATCGGTCGTTAGGATCGGCATCTATGGATACTGATGGTGTCGGTAGAGGCGGGGGATATGACCCTACTTTAGGTGGTCCGATGATATTGGGATTCCCACGTGAAGAGCTACCCATTCCACATACTGCTGCATTAAAGGGTATTTCTGAATGAGCACCTACATATCCTTTTACTAGTCAGTTTCCAGAAGGCATTGCGCAGTAGATGCATCACTTACGGAATTTTCCTCGCGAGTCTTTCATCATGCATCCTAGTGGTTCATGGAGATCGTTCACTGACTCGACAACTGCTTCAGCTTCTTCTGGGGTGCCCTCGTCATCTGGGGCATCCAGAGGCGGTTCTTCGTCAGTCGTTGACGGCTCGCCCTGTGTATGCCCAGTCATTGGGGTTGCAATCTTGCCATCCGCAATATCTTTAGCTATTGCTCTTAAAGTGACAAGGTTCAGCTCGCGGTCAGGGAAGAAGTGCTCTAGGATGCGCATGGAGCATTGGTACTCTTCTTCGGTGACATGGTAGTATGGCCGCTTGCGGCGGGGCGTTGCTATTTGGCATGATGATCCAGTACGCGCACAATACCGGCACGGGCCAGGTACTATTGGTGGTTAGACTGGTAAGCATTCGGACTGTAGGAGGGTGTTGTCCAATGAGTGGGTCCAGCCATACCTGGATCGATGCACTGTAAACCTCGTTAGTGCCTTGGCATGTTCCCCGTACAGACGACGACTCACTTTGGTCTTCCTACTTCGGCATCTGTCGCAACTGCTGTGAACCCGATGCGTTCCCTGGCCTCTGATGAGCGGCAATGGAAGGCTGCCAGAAGCCGAAGCTTCGGCCATATTCGGGCGAAAATCGGGGAGCCGAAGTCACACCGACACCTCCTAATTTGGCCAAATTGATGTCTGACAATGATGGAAACGGCGAAACCTCAATGATAGGGAGCCTCCGCCCGTCTCAGTGGGCGAGGAAACAGAGAGTTGGAGAAATGCGGGGGATCTTCTCCAGATGTTAAATGTGGGGGCACTAACGCAGGGACGGATAAGCTTGTTCGGCTCATCAAACAAAACGGCTAATGCTGAAAGAGGCAGTCAGGTTTCCGAGCGGGGAAAAGTGTGAAACAAATAAATGTACTTTAATGATATTACACCCTTCCCGAAAGCTTCCCCAACGCCTTCAGTCAATCTTGATGATGACGGACTTGGTCTCAAGGAAGTTGTTGAGGGTGTAATGAGGCTCTCCTTCCCGACCAGATCCGCTCGATTTGTAACCTCCGAACGGCATGTCCTTGCCCGTTGCAGGACTTGTGCAGTTTACACCTACAGTGCCAGCCTCAAGTCCCTTGGCAAATCGTAGAGCACGATCGATATTCTTTGTGTAGACTGCAGCATACAGCCCGTACTCGGTATTGTTTGCCTTTGCGAGCACCTCGTCTTCTGTCTTGAACACATTAATATTGACCACGGGTCCAAAGACTTCTTCCTTCATAATAGTCGCATCTTCGGGTGTGTTCGTAAAGATAGTTGGTTGAATATAGTATCCTTCTCGGTCAGAAGGAGCACTGCCGCCGATGATGAGGTCACCGGACTGCTTGCCCATTTCTAGATACCGTAGGACAGTCCTGTGCTGAGCCTCATCCGCTTGAGGACCGTGATTAGTCTCTTTCTGGAGTGGATCGCCTATTGCAACTTTCGAGGTGAAGTGTTCCTTGAAAAGCTCGATGTACTTGTCTGCGATGGTATCTTGCACGTACACCCGTGAGTTGGCCATGCATACTTGGCCGCTATTCCATTGGATGCTATAAGCTGTCTCTTTCACAGCTTTGACCAGATCGGCGTCTTCGAAAATGACGGCAGGCGATTTGCCGCCAAGCTCAAGGAAGACTTGCTTGAGATTTGACTTCGCGGCAGCGGCTTGTATGAGTCGGCCAGTGCGGCCGGACCCGGTGAATGAGAGTGCGCGAACATCCATGTGGTGACTAAGGATTGATCCGCTCACATTGCCAAAACCAGTGATTATATTAATGACACCAGGTGGGAAGCCTGCTTTCTGCACCAAGGTGGCCAGTTTGGCAGACTAGAAATACTCTTAATGCGAAGTACAATCATTATTTAGAAACAGACTTACGGTCAAGGGTGCTTTCTCACTACTCTTCAGAACCACTGTATTTCCTACGATGAGCGCGGGAGCTAATTTGTTCGCAAGAAACAGTAGAGGGACGTTCCAGGGGATGATTCCGGCCACCACACCGTAGGGTTGGCGCAGAACCATGTTGACGTAGCCAGGCGTCTGGACACTAGTCGTACCCTGCACTGAGTAGCCAGCCTCGGAGAAGTAGTCCCACTTGGCAGCGCATGCATATGCATCGAAGAAGGCGCCAAGAGGCTTTCCCATAGACGACGCCTCGAGAGCAGCCAACTCGTCATTGGACTCTCGTATCAAGTTTGCAAGCTTCTTGAAGTACGGAGCGCGCTGGTCTGGAGACAACGCAGACCATGATGGAAAAGCAGCCTTAGCAGATGCCACAGCATGATCTGTATCTTGCTCGGATGCCTCGTGAACTAGAGACATCGTGAGCAATGAAATAAGTAGACTAATTGCTGCCGTGGCTACCTTTTGCAACAAGCTTCAAAGTTGCCGGATTGATGATATCAAATGTCTTTCCATCGGACGACTCCACAAACTGCGATTTGTGAGATCATAGCGATTGAGTGGGAGGCTAACTGCGTACCTCTCCATTGATGAATAGCCGTGTCTCGATGTGCTCTGGGAGGCCCATGGTGCATTCAACAGATCAGACTTTGCTGAAATGAGTCAATTGCGACTAAGAAGTATCTATAATAAAGTAACTCGATGTCTTCTTGAGATATACGTATGAATGTTAGTAGGTGAGGGAGTAGGATTTCAATGCCTGGATACTCAGCTAAGGCGTGCAGACATACGTACGAGCAATTTGTAGGGCTTACTTAAGACTATAGCGTGTCAAAACTAGTTTGCCGCGAGCTTCTCCGAACACTCTTTTAGGATGCCAGACGCTTCGTAGGCTAGATCGCATGTCGAGGGGTCGATTCCAGCAGGTGGTTAGCTAGAGCCGTTAGACCCCACATCTCACAGTGGAGGGGTCACTGGTTTTCGCGCTCGTCGCAATGCTACCCCGCCACGTTTGACCCATCGGTCATATTGCGCCGCAAACTGTCGCCTTCTGTATATTAATTGCCGGCCGAATGGAAAGATGTCATTCGCGGAGACGGAACGGGAGTTCGTAACCCCCAAGCGGTCCCGTGGATGTGGGTACAGCACCCTGCAAGGCGACGGAGCTCTGCGAAGCGATGCATCGAAGATTTGAGATTCCATCTTAAAGAAGAGCTGTTTCCAAGACGATTCCATTTTCACAAAACTTTTGAGAAGCAATTGAATTCAAAATGGGTAGCGAGATTGACGAACTCAAGAAGGTAGTCGCACAGCTGCAGAAGGAGGTGACACGTCTCAGTGGTGAGTAGAGCGCTTAGTTACAGCTAGACATGCGCTCATCATGTGCAAGATCAAGAGGAAGTTCGCAAGCTACAGTACAAGTACGGTTACTATCTTGACAAGTGTCTGTATCAAGAGGTCGGTTTCCAATGTCATGGAAGAAATTAGTCGCTGATTAACTCAGGTTGTTGACCTGTATGCCGACCACCCTGATACCTGCGTTGAGTTTCTTGGTGGCCGCTACAATGGCAAGGACGGAGTTGGCCGACTCTACGTTGGCCGATTTGCGAAAGCTTTTGTCAATGGCCGCAACGGTCCGGTGCATGGCTTTCTGCTCGACCACCCTCAGATCCAAGGCATCGTCGATGTTAATGCTGAAGGTACCCGGGCCAAGGGGCGCTTCCGAAGCATGATGTCCGCTGGAACTCACGAGAGCGTCAAAGACTCCCATCCCCGTGGTCTAGTGCAGTGGTGGGAGGGAGGTATATACGAGAACGAGTACATCAAGCAAGACGGCGTGTGGAAAATCTTCCGATTGAAGTACTTCCCCTTCTGGCACGCCACCTTTGAGAAGGGCTGGTCTCACACCAAGCCTAATTACGTTCCATTCATGTCTAAGACATATCCCGAGGATAAGGATGGACCGAACGAGTTGTGCGAAAATCCTATGCTCTGGCCTGACACGCGTGTTGTGCCATTCCATTATGAGCATCCTGTCACAGGCCAGCAGGTTGCTGATGATGATCTGAGAGCTCCAGAATATGGTAAAGATCCTAGCACTAGCACACCTCCATTAGTGTTGAGCAAGCCCAAGTCAGAGGCGTAGGTACATCAAATGGATACATGAGCAATTCAATGACCTGCCGCCCTCAAGTGCATTATGTGATAACAATAGCTTGGAACTCCAAGCTACCAAGACGTTCATGGGTTGGGGTTCCAGTCTCTCGATATTAATTAAACTTTAGCTCCGAGATCCGGCCGAGCATTTCGCATCTCAGAAGGCGAGAGCGAGCTACACCTCTTGATGATGTATTTGATGCATCGTTAACATGTGTTCAATCCTCAACCTTATAAATTGGAATCCTAAATGATCCATCTATCGCTTTCATTGATTATGAGTAACACTGCGGGGCGTCTATCTACTCTTGCGGACTCATTCCTCTAGAGGAAGTTTGAACAGTCTGATAGCATTCCTTCTCCCCACCATTTCCTTCTGATACTCCGGTAAATCGATTGTCTTCCACCAGTTCTGCCCATCCTCCACTTTCTCGTATGGCGTATCTTTGAAACGTTAGTCATATGACCACTCTCATTCTGCTCATCACACTTACCAATAGCATAGAGGCATCTATCAAGGCCAATTTCTTCAATGCAGAACTTCAATCCACGCGTATTGTAATTACCTGAGGTGGTTATGGAGACATTGTGAGTCCAATAGTAGCTATAGTCTTTCTTCATTGGCCTGTTTGCTTGTTTGAAAGGATGGTTGATCCAGTGACTCGCTCTCCACAAGTTGAATGGTACACTGTTTCCCCATTAGCCTTATTCGTGATAGAAACTGCCTTACACTTACCCTTCTCCTAAATGACCTGCCACTATTTGCACTTTGGGAAATCTATCCAGAATTCCCGAGGAGACGACCGCGTATAGATGCCAGCTCAAGTCAAGGTGGAACTGCACACCAGCACCAAGTAAATGCTTGCGATCTCCGTACTTTGTTCCGGATTGGAGATCTTGTGGTATCGCATAACGTGGATGGAAGTAAATCGGTACATCAAGCTCCTGTACCGTCTCCCAGAATGGATCATAGTCTGGTGTGTCGAAATATACCTTCTCTTCTCCATCAGTGCCTTTGGATTGAAAGTCATTTACTAGGCCTCCAAACATTCCCAACTCTTTAACGGCTCTCCTCAACTCCTCAGCCGCATCTTTTGCGTTATGCATCGATAATGCAGCCACGGCGCCAAATCTCTTCGGATTCTTCTTGACCTCTCCAGAAAGATAGTCATTCGCAACCTGCGCTAGCTTCTTCGCCTTCTCTGGGTCTGGCTCACCTTGAGCTCCCGGCGATGTCAATGAGAGAAGCATATACTCCACTCCATGCTCATCCATACTCTTGAGGCGTTCACCATGAATATCAAGGAGGCGCTTCTCATGGGCTGAGAGCGCTGTTGTTGGATCGCTCCCAGGGCGCATAATACTCGAAAATTGAGCAAAGCTGTGTGATTCCACACCAGCCAGGTCAATGATGGCCTCCTCAATTGCTATCGTTCCCTTCATCTTGCTGTACCTTGTTCTTCTTTCGTGACCAGGGTGGAGCTCGTTCCCCAAATTTTAGGACTTGTCAAAAACAGTTACGCAGGGAAGAAGGACTAGAAGGTCCCCTCTAGTTCCTGCATGGGCGAAATCCCCCGACTCTGTTCCTGCCTGCCGAGATTGCTCCACCGGGTTTTCTGACATGCATGGATCATCTGCATGCGGGAGGCGTCCATGTCCTTCTGATAGCATCTGCATATGCCCGGTCCCATCCAGCCGAACCCCACAGCGTAAGCGATCGTGGATCGGTACGATCAGGCCGTGGTGTTCTGGACCCCTGCATTCACCGGCACGCTACCCCGCGCACTACCCGTTCCCCACATCGCATAATGAAGAACGTTGAGTTGTAGTCTAAGCTGTAGTTTCTGTCACACCATGTGCGCGCGATGTTGACCATTCCCCAGAAGCAAATTTGTAATATAATAACTTTGGATTTGAACAGTCATCGCTAGATTTCCTTCAAATTCAACGTGAACTTCGATCATGGCGCACATCTTCTCGCTGGCGGCTCCTCCCAAGCCGGCCTATCATGAAGGTAATCGTTCCGGCGACCAAGTCAAATTCCCAGACACTGGTTTCTTTCACGGATTCAACAAGCCCTCGCGTCTCGAAGCCGACATCTTCGAACTTGAGACGACAGGCACGATCCCCAAAGATATCAACGGCACCTTCTATCGCATACAACCAGATCATCGATTTCCTCCACTTTTCGAAGAAGACATCCACTTCAATGGCGATGGAAGCGTATCAGCTTTTCGATTTGAAAACGGGCATGTAGATTTCAGACAGCGATATGTGCACACAGATAGGTACAAAGCGGAAACGAAAGCACGGAGGGCGTTGCTAGGGAGATATCGGAATCCGTATACGGACAATGAGATGGTAAAAGGCATCATCCGGACGGCATCAAACACGAACATCATCTTCTGGCGAGGCGTACTCCTAGCAACAAAAGAAGATGGCCCACCATTCGCAATGGATCCTGTAACCCTCGAGACAATTGGTCGGTACGACTTCGATGGCCAGGTCCAATCGCCTACTTTCACCGCGCATCCAAAGTTTGACCCTGACACGGGTGAAATGGTGTGTTACGGTTATGAAGCTGGTGGCGATGGACATGATGCCAGTTGCGACATCGTGGTGTACACAATTGACAAGGATGGCAAAAAGACCGAGGAGTGCTGGTACAAAGCGCCGTTCTGCGGCATGATTCATGATTGCGCCATTACGAAGAATTATCTCATCCTGCCTCTAACACCAATCAAGGTCAATGCTGATAGGCTGAAGAAGGGAGGAAATCACTTTGCTTGGGACCCGAATGAAGATCAGTGGTATGGCATTGTACCTCGACGGAATGGAAAGCCGGAGGACATTGTATGGCTACGTGCTGACAACGGTAGGCCAACGTCTGACCCCAGTTGCGACTAGACACTTCCTAATGAGTCCCAGGTTTCCACGGCCACATAGCCGGCTCCTACGAAAACGAAGATGGACATATAGTCGTCGACCTAACCGTCGCCTCAGACAACGTATTCTTCTTCTTCCCACCCGACACACCGACACCAACGCCTTCAACACTGCTGCAACGCAACAAGCTCGTCTCCGATACCTACCGCTGGATCTTCGACCCCAAGACACCGACCCACACGCGCGTCAAACCCGCCCGCATCTTCGGCATAAACGGCGAGTTTTCCCGCGTCGACGATCGAATCCTCACCAAAAAGTACAATCATTTCTGGCAGTGCAACATCGATCCGAGCAAGCCGTACGACTTTGCCAAATGTGGACCGCCCGCGGGAGGATTGTTCAACGTGATAGGGCACTTTGAATGGGACACGGGAAAGAAAGATACTTGGTTTGCAGGGCCGACGTGTACGTTCCAAGAGCCTGTCTTCGTTCCCAAGGCCGATTCTACTGTAGAGGGCGAAGGATATCTAATTGCTCTGTTGAACCATCTCGACGTGCTGCGGAACGACATCTTGATATTCGATGCCTTGAACCTAGCACAGGGCCCTCTGGCGGCCATCCATCTGCCGGTGAAGCTGAGGCTGGGCCTGCACGGTAATTTCATTGAGCAGAGGGAGATTGAGGAGTGGGCGGAGAAGAGGAAGGAGGGCGGGGAGGTGGGACCTGCGAAGGCGGCAACTGAGCCGTTGCCGTGGCAGAAGAAGATGATGGAAAAGGGGGAGATCAACGGGGCTAACTCTCTCAACGGAGTCAATGGACACTCGTGAGAGGCATGCAATTTGGATGTAAAAGATAGGAGAGCGTGGAGGCAGAGTAATTATCAAAGAAAACCTTATTGCTATAAACTAAGGAAAACTCCCAGGCACTGCAGGACCTCTTTTCGCGTGCGAAAATATCGTGACTCGTAGACCCGTTCAATTTCGATACCCTCAGAAACTCCGAAATATGAAATGTTCGTCACAACCCTCCCAATGATGTACCGTCGGTATCTATGCTGCAGTAGAGAAATCCCCAATTCAGAAAAAATGACCGAAACTCTGAGGCTCTAAACCTCCCCAGCCAGTCCACCCCCAAGCACTTAGTCATCCAACATTTTACGATATTGTGTCGTATGCGTTTTGCTGGTCTCTAGATCATCCCAAACTGTGTCTTCTTCGATTCCCCATCCGCGTTGAATAGTACCACCCACGTGCTCCGACATCTCAAAGATGTGGAGTCGAATGTTATGTTCTGCGCAGACTTCTCCTAGGACCTCGTGTACGAACTGTTTCGAGTCCGCGGCATAGATGGTCAAATCGGTGAGTGCCGGGCACGCTTTCGGCTCGAGCTTCAGCAAATCGGCCGCCACTTTCCAAGAACGGTGTGTTATGTCCGGGGCGATTGTCAGTTTTGTGATGCTATCATTAAGCTGTAGCTTGTTGTCCGGGAGGTCAAAGTCGCCGGTTTCCCGCCATTGAATATAACCCTGGATTGCGGAGGCAGGAACCTTGGCATGCTGTAGTTTGCGGAAATACTCGAGTGGCCAGTGGCAGTGGTAAGGGACACCAGATGTTTCCTCGAAGGAAAGCTCTTCTAGCGTCTTCCAATGCAAACAACTAAGAGCTTGGATAATGGAGATATCGTGGAAGGGGACTTGGGCTTCGAGGCTGTGCGAGAAGTGGCGCAAAGCTTTGCACGCGAAAAGCATTTGGCACATATCAGCGTAACTTAACGTGACCCCTCGGAGCTCGATATGTTCTACTTTATAGGTCTGCATATCAAGTTTCCATTTACGTCTCGTCCGCAAGAAAGTACATATGTTTTGGTGGTAGTCCTTGTTATCTGGCTCTTTCAGCGGGACAGTCGATCCGGAACCGTGGAAAAAAACCCTCTTCAGGTTCGGTAGCGAGAACAAACTGCTATACTCGTCCCAGAAGAAGAGAAAGTTTTTCTGGGCGTCAGGAATGACGAGCACGATGTCGCGTAGATTGTGCAGCGCCCCCGGTCTGCAGTTCGTGATTTGGCGAATCAGATGACCAGGGCACCCTAGTACAGTCGTTTCTAGGGCTTGAATGTTCGGCAGGACTTGGAGTAGAAGCCCAATAAGCGCATGTTTATGCTTGTAGGTGTTGGCGCTGTAATCAGTCACCAGCTCTGGCTCATTCTCTCCTATTGCCGTGAATACATTCACGGCAGATCGAAACACAGGATCATCCTCGTCGAAAAGACGGCTCTCTCCATTGCGACCCAAGTGCCCACGCATTGTAAGGTGACGTACGTGATGGGCCAGTTGAGGGCGCAGAGACAGGCCATGGACGAAGGATTCAAGGTTCGAGTAGTCCTCAGTTGAGTTACCGATATGGATAGGTACGTGGCGGTACAGACTCTCGGTGACGATTCGATTCAGCTGTCGAGATGTAGCGGCGAGGTTCGCAAGATCTGAGGGATTGGATATATGGGACACAATGATACATAGTAGCTCCTCCGGGAGCACATAAGCAGGGCGCGAGAAAGAGGGGCCCATCGTCAATAAATTCTAGGCTTTCTGGAGGAGCCCGTCGTATGTCTTGTAGGATAGAAGGACCTGAATTTTCAAGTTGTGCAAGTGACTTGGTGTGTGGTCGTACACGCGCTTATTAATCAGCCACCGTCCTTCTGTGCACCCGATCTATCCTCCTCTGAGCTCTCTCATTCTCGCCGCCTGGATCTATCCCACAGGTAAGAGAATTATGTAGAGCTCTTGGTATGCTCCCCTCGAATATCTTCATGTCCTTACAAAATGCGTTTGAAATGTAGCCCGTAAACAAATTCAAACGTACCATTACCATCCCCCTGCACACCAAAAATATCGCACCTTAATGCTTTCATCCCACGACTTCCTCTCCATTCAAATATCCCAGCTCGCTTTATACCGCAGCCCAACCTCCTGCAACCTTCCCCCGAAACGCCAACTCTTCCCCTGCAACCCCCCCATCATCAATCCTTCCAGAAAGAAACAACCTTTCCCCGCACCTCTTCAATCTCGCTCACGTTACTCAAAATATTCCCACCGCACCATTCGCACGCTCGCAGCGCGACGAGTCCACTTCTTTTTCCGCATTCCAACCACTCAACGTCGCAGGCACATATTAAACCGCGTCGTCCCCATATTTTTCCGTGGTTGCACCAATCTATTTATCCTGGTCTGCCGAACGGTGATCCGGACCGTGCAGGCTGGCTGCGATAGCCGAGCGTGCGTGTTTGTAAGCTCCTATCATGAGGGTGATGCTGAGGGAGGGGGGGGAGGGAAGTTGGTGGCTATGTGGTCGTTTTGAGGAGTGGCTGCTTGCGTTTGACATCGACATCTATGATGTACGTCAATCACCATGAAGCGCTTGTCAGCGTCTGTGTTCCGCAGTGTTGTGCTATCCTTCTTCTTCGTCACGCTTTTTGTCGTTTTATTGTTCTATCGGGATGTGCATTTGCCGCCTGGGGTTCGTGATGGGCTCAGGAGTGCGGGTCAGCTTCCGCTGGGTACGTTTGAGTTTGGTCGTGTTGGGAAAGAGAGTCGTGTGACGGAAAGACTGGATATGAAAGAGAAGGAATGCAGAAAGGCATTCCCAGAGCTCTTCAAGGAGATTGACAGTGCGGTCGGGAGAGGACAGTTCAAGTTTGAGAAGAGTCCTGCCGACTACAAAGGCCTCGTGCAGGGTAGAATAAAAGACAACAAGGTACGCTCCAGTCTATTTTTCCTATGAATTCCAACACTGAGCTCTTTCTCTGCCTGATGCCGAGTTCAACACCGACCCATATCCCTATCCTACGCAGTATCCAACGTTGAACTGCTTCCTCATCGCACAAAGCCCGACCCTGAGCCCGATGCCCGTCCCCTCGTAAACTCCACCATCTCGTCTCAAACACATGACTAACACCTCAAAAGCTCTACATCCACACCACCGCCCCCGATACCATCCCCCAAATCCTCCACCAGCGCACCTCGATCCTCTCGCAGCTCCACCGCGCTCTCACCACGTCGCCATGTCCCCTCCCAGACACCCCCTTCGCCTTCGTCATCAACGACTCGCCCAAAAACAACTCGTGGTCCTTCTCCCGCCCGAACAAGCCCTCCACCTACACCACCTTCCTCATGCCCTCCTTCGCCTTCTGGTCCTGGCCATCCCCCACCCTCGGCACCCCCGACGCCGTCCTCGCCCGAATCCACAGCGTCGAAGCCAGCACGCCGTGGGCCTCCAAGCGCGACAAACTCGTCTGGAGAGGAACCCCCTTCTTCAACCCGCTCGGGAACCCCACGCTCCGCCCAGCGCTCCTCAAAGCCACGGCGCACAAGCTCTGGGCCGACGTCCAAGCGCTCAACGTGAGCAACGGCCAGGCGGTGAATGCGTTGCCCATTGAGGATTTCTGCCGCTACAAGTATGTCGTGTACACGGAGGGGGTGACGTACTCGGGCAGACTGCCGTACCATCAGGCGTGCGAGAGCGTGCTTGTTACACCGCCGTTGACGCACATTACGCATACCGCGTGGCTCATGAGACCCATTTTTGCCTCGGAGCTTCTTGCTTCGTTTAGCAGCAGTAGCAGTAGTACCACCAGCAGTTCCACCAGCAGCACGGATACCAAACCTCCTCAAGCACTGCTCCCCACAGTCCACACCTGGCACGACGCAACCGCCATATACATCGACCCCACCTTCTCCAACCTCGAACCCACCATCACATTCCTGCGCCAGCACCCAGAAGTCGCGCAGCGCATTGCACGCAATCAGCGACGTCTGGTGGCGGACAAGGGGTACTTAAGTGCTGCGGCCGAGACGTGTTATTGGCGTGGACTCGTACGGGGGTGGGCGGGTGTTGCGCGTGTGGACGAGGAGGAGTGGGCTGGAGAGGGGGAGAGGTTTGAGACGTGGTTGTTGGGGGAAGTTGTGGAGGGGAGGGGAGGGGGGACGAGGGGGAGGAATGGGTGATGGGGAAGGGGTGGGATGGGATGAACTTTATGTTGGGGGATCTTAAGGGGGAAATCTTTCTCCCCAAAGTTGAAGAGGAGTTTTCGTGTGTATATATATATATGCCATGTCAGATCATCTTCCCTAAAGATGAGTGATTTTGGAACTCCTATCATGTACCCAATTTTGGAGCTAGCCAGCCCGATGACGCCGTGGAATCATACAAACTTCTCTACGTTCATGAAAAGCCAGCATCTCTCAACAATCGCCAGTCATTCCTTTGCTACCATCTCCCACAAACCATGAAAAAAAAAACCCCTTGCGCCTAGCCCTTTTATTCGTTCAAACTAACGCTTAGTAGTGACATGAATTTCACGACGCAAAAACTCACACAAGCAACAACACCTCATAAATGGAGAGAATATATATAGTTCAACAACAACAAAAAAAACCGACAAACGGTACTACAAATGGTATCTGCTTATTCAAGATGAAAAAAAAAATGGGGGGTTCCAAAACACCTCCATCTCCATTCCTACTATACACCATTTCCTCCCCAAAGCAAACACAAGCGTTGAAAGTAGTTCTGCGAAGGAATAACCGTGTCCGGGAAAAAAAAGACTCCCCCCTGCGGTCGCAAGTTCTTCAAAAAGTGTGGCAATGCAGACCATCCCATATTCCCGCTAATTTCAATCCAATCCCATGTTGAAAATTCCGATTCCCCTTTTCTATATCATCCCAGTCGTCAAAGAAAAAAAAAAAAATTCTGAATAAAAAGGTGTCTTTGTGAAGTGTAGTTAGACACGAAGATGTGTCTGTGTTGCTAGTGCGACGCGACTAGGGCAATCGTGCACACCTGGGCTGACATTGTCGGGCCTGTCTTTATCACTCGTTATTGTGGCGTCCCTCCCATCCCATCTAACCCATCCATCCCCGCACCACCACCAGCAGCTTGTCCATGGCTCACGCTCTGCCGATGACTGGGATGTCCGTTCATCCCAATATCAACCGGCGTCCCCACACCTAGCCCAAAATTGAAAGCTTCAGCGCCAAACATGCCCCCGTCATCACCTAGCGTGGGCGGCTCGACATTGAAAGGCAAGAACCAGCCAGCATTCCCAGGGTCGAAGAAGCTCCCTCCCGTTGGATCGAGGTTCAGGTTCCAGAATGCTGGGTTGTTGGGGTGCGCTGAAAGATCGGGGAACGGTGACATCTCTATCTGCTGGCCGGGGTGTATCATGGTGGTAGGCGAGGTGTTGAGCATGGAGAGGTTGTGTTGCGGATGGCCATTGAATTCGGGTATGTAAGGTGGGGCATTTGATTGTGCGAAGTAGGCAGGGTCGAAGGCGTCGATTGCTTCTTGCGGGTTAATGTTGATTTGGCCCATTTGCTGGTGGAGTTGACCGGGGTGCATTTGCTGCGCCGGATGTTGTGCTTGCTGCGCTGCGACCGGGTTGGAGGATGGCGCATCGCCTTTGGAGACTGATTTTGATTTGTTTTTGCGGGCTTGTTTGCGTTGCTGCTCTCGCGAGGGTGGAGAGAGGGAGGCGAAAAATTCTTCTACGCTTTGCAGATCGCTCTTCTGACCAAGGACGGCATCCGTGCCCGGCTCGCCCGCAATCGATTCGGCAGCCTCTTCATAGTCTGTCTTGGAAACTCCATGTGGATACCTGTCGAACCAGTCCCCATACTGGAATATAACGGCCTTGCTCTTATCACCCACCGCTCCCGGACCTCGGAGTTGCGCATCAGCATGTTGCCGATAAAGTTCCTTCAAGTTCTCAGCAATGTAATGGAACATGCCCCAGTGCTTCTTCATCTTGCTGAGATACTTGACATTATAAGCCAAATACTTCTTCGATTGTGCCTCTAGCTTCGGGTTCTTCGAGAAGACGCCGTGGACGTGGACGGTCGAGGAGAAGAAGGCAGAGTACCCGGCGAAGGGCGCGACGACGTTATGATCCAAAGCTTCGTTGATCAGAATCGAGATCTGATTTGCGGCATCTAGGGCGGTCCGAGCGGATTCGGTGAGGAAGTCGTGAGGCATGTCTTTCGGCGGCCGGCTACCTGCACGTGAGGGTAGGGAGAACCGGTGCATAAAAAGAATGATCTGCTGGTAGAGGATGTGGAGATAGAGATACTGATTGGCGGTCCTGCCGATGGCGTGGCTTTTGAGGTTCTCCGGGCTGTAAACAAGCATCTCTGGGAGGGCATCTTTGAACTCCTTGGCCTCCCTCTTGATGACGTGAAAGGTCGACTTTGGAGACCACATAGTCTCCGCTTCGCGCTCCTTGCCGCCCAGGTTCATGTACTTGATGAGTTTGCCCCATGTGCACACAAGTCGGATGGTGTAGGCTGTCACGCCCATGTTATCGCGAGGGTTGGACAGCTGCCCGCTATCAGCTGCGACAGGATTCGGCACATTGCCGTCCAAATTCTCGGTCGGAGCCTGGATTTCGTGAATGTACAAATGCTCCTTGACTGGGAGTTGCACCTCAATATATTGCTCATTCACGAAGAGCGGGCGGTCGCTGCCGGAGGAGTTGAAGCGGTCCATGAGGAAGCAGGACCACATCGTCCGTCGTCGTATCTCTCTGTCGGTAAGACTCAATGGTTTCCTGTCGGCGTCGCTTGCGCTAGGGTCAAACTCTAGTTCTTTGTGCAGCTGCAGTGCGTATGCCATCCTCTGGGCCATTCCACCAAACATCCAACTACGGCCGCCCTGACATGTTCCAAACTCGTGCAGTCCAAGGAGAAGGTAGACGATCAAGATGGTGATGTTGGGAGAGTCAAATCGTTTGAGGGAGATCTCCCTTGCTCGTTCTGCCCAGTTGTCTCCACGCAGGAAGCAGGGCTCCGTCCGTAGTTGCGGATGTGTTGAGAACCGCGCTGATATGGCGCATATGGCTAATATAAGGACGGGCGGCACGTTGCCGGAAGCCAGTTTTCGCATGAAGCTGGGTTTGTGCAGAAGGGGGTAGCTCTGACCATACACGTGGTCAAAGTAAACTTCGGCCAGATGCTCCTGGATTTCCTTTGGAGGTAGGCTTTCTAAGCCTTCCGTTAGGAGGCTATTGTCGTCGCTTTCTTTGCTTCTAGAGGCACCAGCATCGGGGTTTGCAGACTTTGACTTCGCCCATTCGTCTAGATCGTTTCCAAATGCTTCTTCAGCTCCTCGTTTCTTGGCCGCCGTCGGCGTCTTTGGCGGAGCGCCGGGCAACGCAGGCTTGACGACAGATCGTCCCACTCCAGCAACAGAAGGTAGGCTTTCCTTGGGGATGAGCTTGATGACACGGTCCTCCATGCGCCTCAACCGCTTGTCGAGCATGGCCATGTAGTCGGTCCTGGGCGCTGCTTTTCGCGTGGTGACTTTGTAGACGCACGGTATCCTGCTTCGAAGGCAATGCTTGCATGCTGGTTTCTCGCCTGAGCAGCGAATCTTCTTTCGTCGACATGCAATGCAGGCGAGGGGTAGCCGCTTCCTCTCCTTGCCTGCTTTGGTCTTCATCTCGCTCCACGACGGGATATCGAGACCGCCATCCTTGTCCTTCTTGCCGGATCCATCGGTCCCATCCCCAGCCATTCCATCGTCCAGTTTGATGTTCAACGTCGAGCCATCATTCAACGTATCTCCAATCGCCAACATTCCCAGCCCCACGGCACTCTCTGGACTGGTGTGGTTTCCATCCTGGCCCATGTTCCCCGGACTGCCTACGCTTAGTCGGTGCGGGTGGGCGCTCCCTCCGCTCATGTTCTCCTCGCTCAAATTGCTTATGCTTCCCCTATGGGTTGGAAAGTTGGTTTTGAGGACAGGCTGCGGTCTATCATATGCGCTTGCGAAATTGGGGTTCTGTGCGAAGTTCATTGGGAAATCGGAAAAGGAAGCCATCATGGCAGTCGGGCTGTTGCCGTGCAGCGAAGCGCGCAGCTCGGGCAAGCCGTATTCGTTCAAGGATAGAGGGTCGTTGTGTTCGAAGCGCGTGTGTCGATGCGTAGGCCGGGTAGTGGTGGTTGCAGCAGAGTCTCCCATCTCCTCGACGCCGTGCGTCTCTATGCTTCCGCGGGACCGGCAGCAGCAGTCACATCGGACACGCAGGGTCCGGCGGCGAAGTCAGCGGCTCTCGTGGGTCTATAGACGGACAGCAGGCATCGCAATTCTCTCGGAGGTCCAGGAGGGCGCGGGGAGGTGGCCGGAGGATATCGGCGACGAGGCGGTTGACGGGACTGGACTGTTTCCGGAGACGGATGGGTTCCCCACAAACTAGAGAGCGCCAAGGGCCGATGCAAGACTAGCAAGGAGGGTCACCAAGGCAGAGGCGGTGTTCGAGGAACGGGGGAGAGAGGGAGTGCAGTTGGAGAATGGGGGGTGGTGGGCAGCAGTTGAGATGGATGGATTGAGGGTGTACACAGTCAGCCGAATTACGATGCGAAGAAGTGATGTAGGCGTAGTAGACGTAGGCCCCGGGGCGCACGCTTCCGCGGACTAGGAGCTTGTACAAGGTACCGCAGATGGCTTGCAGGGCCGCTCGTAATGGCGAGGGCAGGATTCGCGGTGCGGTACAGACAGCGCGGAGAGCTGGCAGACATGGCACCTCGGTCCAACCACAGGACAGCGGGCGGCCGAAGCGGGTGCATGGCGTTCCCCACATGGGCCATGCCTGCAGTTCGAGACCTCGTCGCTCTGGCGCTGTATTATTCAGACACGACAAAGCAGGACGACCAGAAGGCCCGAGGGTGCACTGAGGCGCTGGCCGTCCGTGGGCGAGGGCGAGGGCCGTGGCCAGACAGCCAAGCGCAGCGATCGGCGCGGGAGCTGATGATGGGCGCTCGCAAGTGAGGTTGTACGCAGCACGCAGCCAGTATTATCAGTGCAGTCTTTGTCAATCAGCTGTGTAAGGGCGCAGTCACGGGGCCGGGGCGTCAGCAGTGGGCTCCCCAGACGGGAGGAGGACGAGGGGGGCTCATTGGCGTGCGGGCGTTTGCTCCCTTCTGCGGGGCTCCCGCTTGAACTCTTCGCACCCGCCTGCATATGAAAACCCATCAACCACAATATGCTGCTCATGCCCTCTGGCCAGCCTGCCCTCCTGCCACGTAGCGCCGCGGCGATCGCTTGTTTGGACTGCTCTTCTCGCGCCCCTCGCCTCTGCCATGCTCACGATGCTCACAGTGCTGGCGGCGGCCTGGAGCCGGCATGAAGCGGAGGGCTGCACCGGCGTCTACTGTGTCTACGGTGTATGTACACGGGCTGGGCTGGCCTGGGGTCGGCGTGGGCTGTGACGACGCCGCACGTTGCCCGCCAGCCCGACCAGCTCGCCGGATCATTGCCCCGTCGCTGATTCGAGCGCGTCCTTCGCTCCTGCCTGCCCAGTGCCTGCCCAGTGCCTGCCCGCGACGCGCCCATTGTCGACGGCCTACATACCACATGATAGCACATAATACCGCCGCCGCCGCCGCCGCCGTCGCCAAACTCCCCCTACTCCCTTACCCCCCCTATCCCCCGTCTGCCCCCCTATCCACCCTATCTCTACGCAAATATCACCCGTCCTTCTCGAATTCTTCCCTCATCTACATAGATGCAGCAACCGCCGCTGCCCACCGCGCGAATTTCCCACCCCCAAACACATGACTGGTGGATTTAGCCAGAAAAACACACCCTTCCCGCCATGCCCTCCCGCTTGCCCCAAAAGCCTGCCCCCTGCCCTGCCCTGTACTCACGCTGTCCCCCATCACGCACATAATACATATTTCTCCTGCCTGACCTCGCCAGGCAAACTCTAAATGCACACATCTCTGCATATTGCTCCCCAACCACTCTTTCATCGACGCGACCCTCTTGGCCCCAGCTGATGATGCATTCTACCCGCCCATGGCGCAGGAGCGACCCCTTCGTCCGTCGTCACAGGGCCGCCTGCACGCTGCACCATCGACACTGCACACGCCGCCGCTTGCCCTGCACAGACGCCCAAGTCAATCTGTCCCATGGGGTGGCGCATGGGAACGACTGGGGATGCCGGAGCAGATCTTGGTAGGCCATCCTGGGAGAGATCCGCTGCATGACTGCTGTGCACCGAGACGGCCTGATGCTATGGCCGCCGCCATGTATATGTGTTTGACTTGGCTCCCGCTGAGATCCGCAGCGTGGAAAGGCTTCACGGTCCTGTTGCACCATCATCTTTGCATCGCCAGTCGACAGCAAGCACTCACCGCACCCACCCACTACCAACTAATCCCTCACCACCCTCCGATACCGCTTCCGCACCCAGCATCACCATCCCAAACCAATCCCGCTTAATCAGATCTTCACCCAGCATATATTAAACCTACCCTTTCCTCTCTCCCACCGTCCCTTCTATACCCTTTCCATCCACCTGTCACATTGTCCTGTCCTACTAATGCACCCTCATATATAACTTTCCCCGCATCCCTCTTTCGCCGCAGCCCCGGCCCCGTAGCACAAAATACGTCTCTGATAGATTTGCGTGTGAACCCGGGGATTGGCAATCCGGGTAGGTTAGCCTGATAACGCGGGGAGAAGCCCGTTCTTCTAGAAGACCGGTTATCGCGAGGGGGTCCCCAAGGATTACGACGAGTTTCGTTCCTGAGCGAAAAAGGGACACGGCAGAATTGGCAGGGACGGGGGTGGTAGGAAAGTTGTTTTTTCGAGAAAGAAAATCAAGGTTTTTCTTTGATCCTAGCATTACTACGTTGAAGTATTAGACCACTCGCGACGTATCACACCTATTCGTCCCAAACTCCTAGTTACTTGGACCAATCTTTTCAAGCGTGCCAGAGATTCATCTCGCACGCCATGGTTCAGCATTAGCAGCAAACATTCTATTCAACCGTCCATGCATGCTCTCGCCCTCCTTCGCGCCTTGCCCCTCCGCTCCTCCCGCATACTGTCCATATAATCTCATAACTGCCCCATAGAGACTACTAACCACGAATCAGCCACGGCTACAGCGACAAGGCACAAAACAGGGCCTCAAAAACTCACGTATACTTTGCTTTGCTATACCAATGATTTGTCCAAAGGACCGCTCGCAGCATCACCTGTAATAATAAGCAATCAGCTAAGTCAAATCTTCCTCAAACCCCTTCCCCTTCCCCTGGAACTAGGAAGACCAAAAATGGTAAAACAGTAGAGAAAGAAACAAAAAAAAAACATACGCTTGCCACCCTTCTGCATCACTCCTTCCCTAGCAACAACGAGCCCAGAAACACCCGGGCTAGGGGATTCACCCTCCTCACTCCCTTCCACGCCCCGCTTCGCCTCGGCAGCCGTGCCTCCGGGATATGATTCGTACACGGCGTAGGGCGTGTAGCTTCCGTACGTGAAGGCATCCAGGCCGTGCGGCGTGTTTCTTTTGGCTTGTGTAGCGTCGGTCGGATGATTTTGCGGAGGGTGCGGAAGCGGAAGTGGATGGGGATGCTGAGGGGGAGGAGGGTGGTGCGGAGGGAGCATGGGTGGGGGTGGGACTGTTATGGGGGCTGTGGATGCGAGGGCGCTGAGGAAGGTGAGGGTGAGGAGAGGGTGAGTGAGATGCATTGTGGAGGGTAGGGTGGTGGGTATTTGAAAGATTGAAGAGGTTTGGAGATGGGGATGGAGATGGGGAGTGAAGGTTTGGGTTTGGGCGGGGCCAACGTCGTATAAGACGGCAAGTGTGTGCACAGTCTTTTTCAGAGATGTGGCATTGGAGCCGTCTAGTTGGTAGCATGCAAGCAAACTGGAAGTAGAAAAATGGGCTTGTGGACCGTCTCTTTGTGGGCCTGTGCCAGCTACTAGGGAACCAAGGGACTACCCGAGCGTCTCCCGCATGACATCTCCTTGAGTACACAGTAGATCTGATGACGGGATTGTGACCAGACATATTCAATATTTGACGTGGCTTTCGAGCGGAAAGGGACCATTGGATGGGAGGACAGAGAAGCCAAGACTGCGGTGTTTAACGGCACGGTGACAGCCACCTTGAGAGTGTGAAAGACCAGATGAAAAGCGCGTATTCTAGTGGCGAGAGCTCCTGAGATTGCACTAGTTGGGAGTGAAAGCCACAGCCTTCTACCAATAGAGAGTAATCGAGCAAGCTAAGTCTGCGTAGACGAAGGTGGAGGTTCTGAGCATGCGTCTGCTGACAGAGTCCCCAATTGTAAACGGTCGCACCAAGGGGTGATGAAAGTTTGGGTCGTACGGTCTGTGGCACTGGGAGCGGCAACGAACAGAAAACCCGTCATACCATGACCCGATTAGTCTGACGTGTCTTCACCATGTTCCGTGAATTCGGCGTCGAAACAATTGCTGCTTGTGTGATGTTACCGACAGACATGATCTGGCACACGTCAGGCTATTTCTATCCCAATTCAACAACTCCCCTTGCTTCATCCCCCGAGGATCCACACGAGTTCCGAATGTTCACCCGCCTCTTCCCAAAATTAGACTTTAGGAAAGCCCCGTGGAAAGATGAGGATACCGAGGCCCTGCTTTCCCTGTCTGCTTCTTCCTCGACATTTAGCGTAACCAAAGAGAGAGCTCTTCGAGATATCCAGATCGCCATCAAGACGCTTATATTCAGCACCGTAGTGTATGTCGCTGCCGGGCTGTGTATAGTCTTGAGTATTAGGGATGCTTCCATTTTGGACCCTGACAAATTTTGCATCAATCACATATCGCAATACTGTCAGTATCAAGCGAATCAACAATGTAGTCAGACGCTAATATCTCAAAGCACCGGTTGTAAATGAGGTGAGGCCGAGATGGCGCACAGTCCAGTTCAACGGGTCTTTTCTACATGAGAACGTTTACCGACAGCCAGCGGGACCGGAGGTTGACGCAGCATGGGAGGCCTTGGGAACCGATTGTAAGTAAGATACGCCCATAGTGGAGAAGGATGCTAACGAGTAGTCGAAGATCGAAGCGTGTTGGTTCCACCAGAGGAAGCAGAAAGGACTGGGCTTCGCCCTGATCAAGTCAAGGTAACGCCCAAGTACGGTGGCGGGTATCCAGCAAATGTTGAAGGTCTCCATCATTTACATTGCTTGGTCAGACAACACCAACTTTCATTTTGACAGGTATTCTGACGTTTGTAGAATCTTCTGCGAAAAGCTCTGAAGTGGAACTATAGCTACTACCGGGATGAAGGGAAGGGGGCTTTCACAAACAGCGAGTACATCGTTCGATATCATGTCACGCACTGTCTCGATATTTTGCGTCAGCAATTGATGTGCGTTCCCGATGTCGGTGTCCTTGGGCAGGTGTGGTGGAAACCAGAGGATGAGCCTAGCCCGATGCCATTCGTTGATTTCAACACGAAACATCGCTGTCGTGACTTTGAAGCCATCAGACAGTGGGCGCAAGCACATCAACTGCCACCCGAGGAGGAGGTGGACATGAGCACCTTTTACCAGATGCCGAAGCCTGGCGACAACATTTATCCTGAGATTCCGTGAGGTGGCCTGGGGAGAGTACAGTGCTGGCGAGGATATTAGTAAAAGCACAATAATAGGCTAGAAGAGACTTACCCAGGCTGATCTGCCTTATCATTTCCGTCGTAGTTGACAAGTGACTACTTTTGATCTGTGTCGTTGCGTGACGACATTACTTATGCTCAGTTCTGGCGTGGTTTCACGACGCCATCATGAACGATGTAGTAGGCGACAGTGCTGTCGGCGTCGACAGTTGCCAAAACCACTCGCTTCGTCGTTCTCCATGGATTGACGGACTGTTCCTTCTCTTCTGAGCCATACTCAGGCGGTACCTCGCCGATGCCGTCAAATACTTCAGCAAGACGTCGCAGCGTCCACTTTTCACTCAGACGCGTGGGAAGAATCCACTCACGCTCTGGCTCCGCCTTGATATCCAGTGTTCCAGTATCGCCCTCCTTTCTCGCCTTGCGCTCGCGACCGGCCGTCTTCAGCAACTCGATCTGCTCGTCAGGGTGGACATAGAGCCGCTTCGGCGGCAGACCCGAAAGCAGCGGCCGCGGGAGGAGTTTATTGGTTCCGGGGCTATAGCTGTGGACTTGTAGATCTGTCCACGAGTGCTGGAATTCGAGGTTGTGCTGGATCTGAACGGCGAGAGAGTGCAAACTGGGCAGGTGCGACCGCTCCGATGCTAGATGCTTGTGCTCGATGAGCGATTGGAGCGGGGAGGGTTGTACAGCCGGTTTCATGTGCTCGGTATGCGTCATCGCGGGGTTAATCTGAGGCAGTGAAGTGATATATCGAGCCTCTCAGAGCGTGGAGTGACGGGCGCTGTGCTGTAGCGGGAAGGTCGAAGATCCTCGCTAAAAGGTTCGGGTACCGCCACGATCCAATCGCAGAACATCGCCACGACAAACAACCAGGGCGCCTATAACACAAGCACCCAATTTGTTTCTTAACCGTAGCTTTCCTTCTCTTCCTTCTAACACTCTTGCATCCTCAACCATCTCAAAGCAAACTTCACTATCTCAACGAAGCTTCTGCATCTCATTCAATCAATCAGCGACCATGCGCGTCTCCGTCGTGGCTTCCGCTTTCCTCTTCTGGACAAGCGTCTCCGGGCAGGGCATGACAATATTGCCTATTTCTGAGTCCATATTGCCTATTTCTGAGTCCATTACTGAGCCCACCACTATCGGTACGTCTTCAACGCCATGTATGGAAGTTTGCGTCGTGGATCCATGTTCTCCATGTGTGCAGCCAACTAGACTATGGTTCAAGGGCACTTCTAATTCAGACAGGTTCTCTTCGATCGGCTGAGTCTCTCACCACGTATGTCCCCGTCTCGTGATGCATTCTAGGACCACTTACCCTCAGCATGGAGTTCACCAAGAATATGAAATCACTATTCTCTAGCTATACTGTGATAATTGCTGCTAACATTCTGGACTAGACACGTCCCAATCCCAAGCTTGACTGACTCCATTGTCTCCAAAATTTCGAGCTTGCTCTCTACAGACACTGGGATCATGTCTATACCGTCTGGAGAGGTTCCTAGCTCAACGGGTGGCGTGACATCTTCCAGTCAAACCGGTTCCGCGACTACTTCAAGTGGTTCCGGCAGCTCCGGCGGTAGTGCCTCAAGCACCCCAAGTGCGGCCAGCTCGGCACCAGCTTCGAGTTCAGCGGCGGCGAGATCTGTACTGAAGGGCGATGGATTGCCAGTCACTTTCGCTATGGCTTTGTCGAGCATTTCCGTTGTGTTCGGCTTTGCTTGGATGCTCCTATAAACAAAGGCGGGGTATTTCTCTGGCTAGCATGGCGGAATATGGACTGATGAATCAAAGCTTGAATGTCTTCTTGCCAGTAGCGGGTCTTCTAGGACCGACGAGCTGGCTTATGTATAGTGGTATCCTAGTAGGCAGGTGGTAATGAAACAGAATGGATAGTCCATCTTCATGTCCGCGAACACTAGCCTCAATAGCTGGCGCTCCAAAAAGCATATGTGGTAGGTATTGAATAGCCTTATTAAAATATGGATGGGCGCGGTTTATACTGAAACTGTCTATGCATGGGTTTTCCGTGAATAGTTTGCATAGAAGATCATGGCCTGTGCGTGTTCGTACGATGTCGGAGCCACCAAAAAGTCGAGGGCCTGGCCATGTCCACAATGCGAGCCTGAATTTTAATTCGAGAAGACTATTTCCTAGGCCATCCGCTAATGTATACCTTTTTTAGTGTTAAACGGCTCAATATGTCCCGTAGTGGTGAGAGGAGCCTTTGGCCATTTGATGGCAGAAACGACGGGGACGACGGTATTACCTACGCCTAGCCTTAGCCGCAGAGCGACAACGAGGTCGACGACGAGGGTCCTCGAGCTCTTAAGCAAGTGTTTGAAAGCCTCCATGTGTCTAGGCAGCTTGACGAGCTACATGGGTAGGAACAGATCACTCGGCATACGTACAAAATCCCTGTCCGTACAGTGCACCCACTGAATACGTGTATACGCGTATTTCCACCCAACCCCATTTGCAAGTAGTTATGTACACATAATACTCCATACAATGCATGTCAGCACATCGCCCCACTGATACTACGGTCCGAATTCGGGTATGGGCTGCGAGGCTGGTCTCGCAACGCCTTGTGGTTGGCGGAGGCTCATTGGTCATGGCCTTGGTCAGCATCCCTGTAGGGCATAGGGTATCTCAGCCCCGGATCCGGCTCTGCTCTTCGCGACGCCCCGTCTGTGTTGCCAATTTAAATATCATGTGTTTCGCAACCCTCCGCGCGACCAAGTTTTGCTTGCCGTGATACTGGGCAGCGCGACAGCACTTTTAGCCGGCGCGAGCAGTTTCCAAGTCATTGGCAGGTGCTGCGCGATCGGCCTATTTCCTTGGTTCCTTGGTTCGACCGTGTCGGAGGCAAATCCGAAGGCGCATCGGCGTCGCAATTCTCCAACCTCTTCCTCCCACGCAATCGCCATTTTCGCACCATCCGCTCTTGCTGTTCATAATCATGGCATCGCCAAACGCCAATGTGCCCACGCCGGTACCCTTCCCGCAACCCGAGTCCTCAGAACCGCAGCAAACGTCACCCACGACTCCCAATCCCAACACGCCGACAACACGCCGTTCACGCACTTCCACCAATGCCTCTACAGCCTCCGCTACAAGCCGTCTACGAACCGCGAGCATAAAGTTCATGGAGGCAGCCCCTCCACCCGGCATGTGGGCGGCAACTGGCAGCGTCACTTCGAAAGCCCCAACGCTATCAGATATCCGGAGAGGCTCGTTTAGTACATCAGGTTGGAACGAGGAACCACAAAAATACAGGGCAGAGAGGCGTCCGAGTCAAAGCGAAGAAGGAGAATTTCTACAGCGGCGGACGAGCAATACTCGGACCACTGAGGAACAAGAGAATGTCCCACAACCAGGTCTGGGCAAGAGTGGAAGGCAGAACTCCTCCGACATGCTCAAAACAAAGGGAGTGGAACCATTCCCCGCAGTTGCTGAGGAAGAGGCACACACACAGCCCGTTCAAGCGCCAGAGGAAGACATCTCGCAAGCGCCCAGCTATGCCGACCCGGAGAAAGACCCCCTAAAAGATGGGACCGAAGTAACGGAGAAAAGCGATGAGACTTTACAGGAGCAGCCACAGCTACTCGAGCGCCATGTTAGTACTATTCATGCGCCGGCACAATTCCAGTTCTAACTTAGGCAGATTACCTATGGTTATGTACCTCCTCCTGAGGTCCCGTGGACCGTCTCAACCGCAATCGCACTCAAAGCGTTCTGGAAATGGTTCCTCACCATTCCCGGCTTCCTTATCACTATCTACGGCTTGAACGTCGTCGCGTGGGGCGGCATGCTGTTTCTTCTGCTCTGCAATGCTTCGCCAGCCATGTGCCATCCTACGTGTAATGATATTCAGTCGCCTCGCAGGATATGGATCGAGATTGATTCTCAGATCCTAAATGCACTGTTCTGCGTGACTGGCTTCGGACTCGCGCCTTGGAGGTTCCGCGATCTGTACTGGTGGGGATTTTGGAGAATTGGTGGTTCAAACCGCAAGCAAACAGGCGTTCGAAGGCTTGCCGGGATACATCGCGGCTGGTTTCGACTCCCCGGCTCTGACCATTTACCAGAAAATGCGAGCGCTACGACTGTTAGCCCCGAAGATCCCGCCGTTCCTATTCCGCACAATACGATACCCGACCCACCGCCGACAGGTGTTCGCGCTGAGCCTACTAAAGGCTGGAAGATGGATTTTGTCGTTTGGATGAACGTGTGGAATACGTTCTTCCAAATCGTTCTGTGTTTCTATATGTGGCATTACAACAGATACGACCGACCGTCATGGGCAACAGGTCTATTCGTTGCGCTAGGGTGCATTGTAGCAGGTCTGGGAGGAATCATGATGTTTATCGAGGGGAAGGCGGTTAAGAAAGTCGAAGGCGTCCCTACTCCGGAGAGTGGCGAGAGCAAACCTACAGATGTCTAAGCCCATTCTACTGCACCTGCAGCAACAGACCGGAGCCAAAGCACAAAGTCATTCTGACTTGTGCCTAGCAATCCACTGCAGACGACCTTCACAATAGACAGCGACTATTGGTTCGGTCTCATTGAACTCTTCTTGGCGCATATTCCAAGCTCGCCATGGTGTTCGGGTCGACAACCAGCTCTGGATTTGCGAATGGAGCCAGACATTGTAATAAACCATTGTTTTTGGCGTGTATATTCGACTGTACATTCTTGATCGTTATGTTCGTAAGACGTCAAAGATTTGCTTGTAATAAGACACTATAATGCAATTTCAAGGAACCGTTTGCTTCTTACTGATCGCCGAGGTTACCATGCATGCGCTTACACACGCACTTCGGCAAGCGGCAAACGGCACCACCAAGCCAAGAGATCCGGTCTACCCGAAGCAGACTTAAGGCGTCTTCAAAATCTCACCTATGGACGAATGACGTATGCGGGGGGGAAACCCCCGAGAGGTAAGCAGTGTGTGACTGCGGCACGAGACCGTTTTCGAGTGTGGCGGTAGATCTGCGGTTACCTACTTTAATATCGACCTTCCTACTTCGAACACCACACTTGAATCAAGATTGTGGACTTCCTCGAACCTACGATTTCACTCTACAGATTGAGGACTTGAGGGGATTGAACAGATTGTAAAGATGGCAGCGGCAGAGTACTTTCTCGGCACTGCTGCTGCTCAAAAGCTGCAGCAGCAGAATCAACCAAACCTGTTTCCTCCACAACAACACCAATATCCTTATGACCAACAACAACAGCAACAACCGCCACAGCATTATAGCAGCACTCCGCCGCCGCCATACCAGCAATACGCTCCGCAGCTGCAAGAGCAACTCCAAGGCCGTCCTTCTCAATCCCAACTCCAAGTAGCGCAGTATGACCAGAGCTACCCTTCCCAGCCTCACCCATATACGTCAAATGGAAGACCTTCAGCACCATATCCAACAACTCCTCCTCCCCTCGGAGCTCATGGATATACACCGCAACCCCAGCTTCAGCCGCAGCAAAGTGGGTTTTTAGGCGTCCCAGCGCAACCTATTAGAAGTCACTCTCAGCCACCGCGCGTGCGCTTCGCAGACGACAAGGATAACAGCGATACATCTCTCTCCTACTCTGACTCTGACTCCTCGCCACATCGCCACCACCGGAAGCATCGACATTCGCACTCGCACTCGCATTCGCGCTCTCATCGGCGCCACCATAACCACTCTCGCTCCTCATCCCTCGATCGCACCGACTCATATGATCGATCTGCTTCGAACTACCGCGATACCCGGCGTAAAGAGCACCGCGACCGCGACACTTTCCTCGGTGCGGGAGCGGGAGGCATCATCGGCGATGCGATATTCCCTGGGCTGGGAACCGCGGCGGGATTACTACTTGGAGGTTACGGAGGCAGAAAGCATGCGAAGAGGAGTCACAGCGAGACTCCGGTAGATCGAGAGGGACATCATAGGAGAAGGAGGAGTAGGAGGAGTGGTAGGGGAGAGGGGTGGGACGAGGATACTGCGACGTTCAAGACAGGGACGGCCGTGCGGTAGATTAGTCGATAGTAAAGAATTCACTGGATGGTGAATGGTTAAGAAGTCATGATGATGTTTTCTGCGGCAAGCGTATATAACTTTAACTTCTTATTACTGTTGATGCATTGCTGAAGTCATTTGTCCGTTGGGCTAGTGTGATATACCTTTGCTACCTGATTTCGCACGATTAAACAAAATCAACACGACCCTCACGAACCTCTACCAGTAGTATGTCACCTGGTTTAATTCATCGCCAATCATGCAGCAGACGGTGCACATCGTTCCCATTGCTCGATCTACCACTAGACCTCCAGCTGCACATCCTTCACTTCATTCGAGCGCCAAGATCGTGATGAATGCAACCTAGGACTCCACCGGCACGATCACGGTATCCTTTGGAAAGGACAAGCATTCCGACGCATCATTGAAAGGAGCTAACTTACCGTGGGGCTCATTGTAGGCGGATCGCATAATCTGTCGCGACGCCCTCGTCAAGATATGGGGTGAATTTGCAGAGTCAAATGAACTGAATACGGCGTAGGAGGAGCGCGAAAGAGCCAAGGTTGAAGATGGATTGTCTGGATAGGATTGGGTGGCGTATTCTTGAAGTCTGGAATACTGCTCTTGGGATAAGGAGACATTGGAAGAATGGGGTTCCTTTGGGCAGGGGTAGGAGATTCAGAAAGGGTAGTTTTGGAGTGGTGAAGTGTTTTCTATCTCCTTTCGGCTCTTTTTGATACTGTATGTCTGTTTCATGGCGAGACGATGAAAGTTTGGGTGTTGACCGGTAAATGGTGGATTCCTTTCTTTTCCTCCAACTTTAATGTTTGGTGTATCACTTTACAGTTACGTGTGACATATAACGACGGTAAGTGGTATGAATGCACGAACCTAAGATATAGAGTGACGGAATGTATGTATTGTGTTCTTTCGCGCGATAAAGCCTTTCCCACTACGAAGGATCCTTACCCTTGTGGTGAAACGGGCGGGGCTAGCGCGTTGTTTGGGCATCAGATCTGCGGAGAAAACATGCTTAATGAGCTTTGACCACTGTGATTATTTGGACTGTCACTGTTCTTTGCACGAGACATGCTTTCGGTATGTTATATGTGAGGTTCGAGGTATACTTCAGGGCTCGTATCTAGGAGTCTGCATCGGACGACGAGAAGGATTTGAAGCATGGAGACTACGCATGTAGCGTAGTGGTGTAGGAATTAAACGGCGGTGTCTTTTACGCAAGCCAGGGCTTGTGGATCAAGTAAGTCAGAATCATCGTTATGGTGAGGAGAATATGAGTGACATTAACGCAGATGTGCGTTCGTAATAGAAAATGTACCGAATGTTCGCTTATGGCAAGAGGGGGAGTTCAGCATTTCCATTCTAAGTAATGAGCGCATTGGTATATGACGGGAAACGGACCGGGACCGAAGGAAAGCACCTGACTGTCAGCCACGCTCACTGCTTACCTGCTCTACGCAGATAAATATCCGGACCAATCTCTTGACCTCACACCTCACGAACGCTAGAGCCATACTCTATCAAACTAAAAATATTCCTATTACAAGTCCTTAAAATGAGTCCCGCTTGGATGTTTGGACTTTCATAGTCGTGCTCTTCCAAATCTCTCCAGGCATAGCACCCCCCTCATACTGCGCAAGCTCTACCTCAGAATCGTTTGTGGTATGCGAGTCTCTCCGATGTGAGAAAAGCTCTTGTGGTCTTCTGCGATAAGTGGACCGATGTGTGCTGTGTCCGTACTGCCCGTACGTAGGTGTTTCCCGGGTTTCGGATAGAGATTTGCGACCAGTAATGATATCGAGAATCGGTCGGAGGTTAGGTAGAGATGCTTTAGGAGGATGTGAGTCAGCTTGGGGTAAGACAAGAGGAATTTAGATACAGTGGCTTACTGGAAAAATGTCCGAGGTTGATCTCAATTATTGCAGCGGTCAACTGTGGTGTAGAAGTCCACCATAGATCTAGTGATGAAGTGTCGAGTCTGATTGCTTCAACTAGCTGATAGATTGATGCTACGATTACTCTAGTGGTACGTTAATCATGTGTCTGCTGGCCATGCTCTGCAGTAACTCACAATGTTCCAGAAGCAAACATGCCTGCTACAGCGAACTTTTGAACTCTGGGTAAATTCAATTGTCGAATCTTCATGCAAGGCATGATAACAATGGCTATTTCGATGATCAAGTGGGGAATCGTGGATCCAAAGAAGAAGATATTGGTTGACACTCCGCAGTGACCTGGTCTGTCGGAGAACCAGAATTTTTGGATGGGAACGCATAATAGACTTATGACGAAGATCTGGAATTTGTTAGTATGGAGGAATAAGATCGGGTATAGATGGTCGTACTCGTGCTATCATCCATAAGACTACGCATGCTGAAAGAATAAGGATAGGAATTTTGATTGTTGATTGTCCAAATATGCGCCAGAAGAGTGCTAAGGCTGTGAGTTTTGAAAGTCCCATGGCTCCGGTGTATAGCCACATGTCTACATAGAGTAGACGGAAGTAGACAACGGCGACGGTGTCGAAAGCATCATTGTCTGAGCCGAGACCGAGGTCTTTAAGGTGAAGTCCAAGCCCCACGCGGATTCCTAAAATCGTGAGAAACTTCGCCGAGGAAATGAACACAAATGCCTCTTACTGTATATACTCAGAGCGAGGTAGCCGGTAGTGAATAACTACGCCTGTGTCAGCAAGATAAGGCTCAAATGTAGGGAATGTGGTGAAAGGTCTTACAAATGCAATGGTTGCAACCAAGTCACCCCAGTGAAATGGTACGCCCTTCAGTCGCCTTGCTAGAAGTCGAAGGAAGAATGCAATGAGTGCAGCAAAGTAAGTAATCAAGGCGGCGGCCCACACGTCAGGCTGTCTGGTCTCCATGTTGTTGTAGTCGTCGATCCAAGGCTGGGGAGAGACGGGAGGATGCCGCAAGCAGCGTACTGTGGATCATAAGTAGGCTCCGGCCCGCTTCCACGTGGTGAAGCCGTTTGTCTCGCGAATGGGGGACGTGACTCGCGGACGCCTACATTATCTACCCAGTCTTTCACCGCTGCAGATGCCCCTTACTTCGGCATAGAACTGTGATACAGAAAGACACTGCACGTAGGGGCGCAAAAATGAGGATTTATCCGGCTTATCATTGAAACTCTTGCGCGACTCTTGGGACGCCGGGATTGCGCATGAAGTACCTAAAAAACTTACCTGATCCTGCCTAAGCATGAAACTTAATTACGCCCTACGACGCCACCAACCTTGGGTTAGCCTCGTGGAAGTACCTGCATTTGTGCGTCTCCGAAGCACTAAGAACAAACCCCATCAAAAGAAAACACGACTAGTCGAGGGAACCGATAACGCTTCCGCGGCAATCACCGCGGACTGGAGGAAATATTGGACGACCACTCTTGCTTGCGGGGCGTACGCGAGGTAAGCTGAGCACAGCGGCCCGACGCTTTTCTGACCACCACGGTTTGATGACATCCAGGGTCGCTATATTTTTCTTGGTCTCCCTCTCGAATGACGGGCTATCATTGGTGAATGCAGTTTGATCTATTTTCACTAGTCTATTTCCGGCGATTTGTCTTCCTCTGCGTTTTCTTAATTGGTTCCGTATCCCTGGGTCTTCGCTCAACGTCCTATTTCCAAATGTTCCCCTCGCTCGGGATCCTGTTCCCTATGCACTTCGGTACCGAAGTAAACTTGCTGGACCGAGTTTCAGGGCATTGAATTAAACCACGGGATATTGTTGTATGCATGCCTAGAAACGGGCGTAAAAGGACAGCATATCTGTGTTCGCGAGCCACTCACGGTTCCAAATGGGTTGCTCATGCTATTTCAAGGTGAAGTAGTCATCTCAGTCACACCTCCAGGGCGCGGACCATTGCTCTACGTCGTATTGAAGAATAGACGATCTTACAAGTACCGACAAGAAGTGGACTGACCAATGCTCGGGCCTCTAGACATGACGAAACCATCTGATAATCGGCAGTTGTCGAAATCTGTTGTGTACCTGTTGGATTGCTGCCTCACCGATTTCTTCGCAGTGAATGATAGTTCGGTCCGTGCTCGGAAGCAACCGAAACGTTAAATTCAACGGCTCCGAAATCGCCCTCTGGCACGGGAACATTGACGAAATTTCCAGGACAATCTTAGCAGATAAGCTACTTAGTGACACAAAAAAGGTTTAGTCATATACGCCACGGCGACGAAGAATGCGTCCACGTTGAACAATTTTCAAGACTACGTGAATCAGGTGGAGCATTTCACGCGCGTCGCATTGAAAGTCATTAATTGACGGCGATCACGACTTCCTGGCATTTTCGCACTGCCAGAACAATTCACTCCTGTATTTGATCGGATTTCATGATCCGATGATAATGAGAGAGGGTTCTCTGTGGTGAATACAGTGACTAAGTCTACTAGGTGTGTTATCCGTTTCCAAAAGAAGCGAGTCGGGAGTTTCACTGGGCTGAGACACTTATAAAAGCTGTATAAGCCACGATAAGTGAAAGATGCGAAGGCATCTGAATCATTGTCTTCGGCGTCGCTGTGGACCTCGTCAATAAGCCTCAAATTGTGGTTGACCGGCTTATGAGCTCCACTTGCGATTTTCACGGTACCCACCAAATCCTCTCTCACTGGATAAAGTTCTGACATGCGCTTCCGCATCCGAGTCTGATGCGGGTTACGCCCGGCGCCTGGAGCGTTTGCTTCCGGATAAGCCTGCGCATTGAAGGAAGAAAAGCTGGTGGTGAGGAACGAGACACTTGGACAAGGCGCTGTGGTACGAAAGGGCCAATGTCGCACATAGATTGGTGAGATCTTTTAATAAAGCGGATGTCCTCCTTCCTCGAATGTCATCAAGCCATGGCGTTTCATGAGGCTGTAGCACACGCCTCGGTTGGAAGAGCGAAAATTGGATTTTCTTAGAGACTTTGAAGAAGTGATATTAACCAGGCTCTAATATTCGTAGATAAGAGCTCTAAGGTAGGATGAGTATCCCAAATGCATGCTTGGCGCATGCTGCACTGTGGGTTCCTTGAGATGCCTGTGACAGCACTAAGTTTGTGATCTGGACGCATGCTCGGGGTAGATACCCAAGCTACCTCCACACTTCTTTTTATCCATTCACCCACAGTACTCCTTCCGCACAAGCACTACTGCATCATGCTGTTCTTGTAAGACTGTCTTCAACGGCAATACGTAAATCGACTCTCCCGCAGGTTAGGGCTTTTCTCTACATGACAAATTTGTAGATGTCGCAAACATTTTCGGGCCTGTCACTTGATAGAGGATAATTTTCGAGCATACAAGTGACTAGAAGTGTGATCAATGCTACCATTTCACGTTTACAGATCAATGTTAACATATATATGGTCTAGTGTCAAAGACTTCTACAGATATCTTGTCAAAGCTTGTAACATATCTCTGTAAATTATGAGTTTAAGTCATCCGCAGTGCTCACTTCGATGTGTTCCGACTAGCTAGTCCAAATATTAGGTGGGGGGTTGAAATCTTTTCCTCACCAGAAAGTGTTGAGACTTTGCAAAAGACGAGAGAATTATGAATCTTAACTCAACAGAAGCTTCAGCCTTAGTTGAACCACCCTTTTCAGGATACCCTTTTTAGGATGTTCAATTAACATTCTTCCTTTACAAACCTTTAAACTTGAATAAGGCCGTAGTAACATTCGGATGACATGTATGTTAGTTGGATCGCTTGCGGGGGTGTCGAACATGAAATAACCATATTATGTCGACAGAGGTAAATCGATCGCAACCAAGGTGCTGAGCTCTTAACGGGAACGAGAGCTGGAGAGACTTCAGGAAAATGAAGGCAATCATGAACCCACGCCGAGTAAGAGAAAATAAGCCATACTAGAGAAAAAGGAAAGAATTTGAAGAGACTAAAAGCTTGGCCCTAGGAGCTGAAGAGATGGCGTCAGCAACTTGCAATGTAGAACTCAGCCTCTTCGATCGCAAGAGTCCGCTTCGATAGCATGTCTGACTTCATTGCTCTTAACATTGATCCAGCGTTACAGCACAGCGGAAACTGGTCAATTTGACTTGCTCAAGGACTGGCTACTCGGTCACCGAATCGTTACTTGGCATTATTTTCTAATCATTTGTTTATTTTCTACCTCTTGTAGATCTTGTCAGCAATGAAAACTGACGGGGATGAGTGATGCTTAGAATGACATCATGGTACATCACATTTGGGCTATGGCACGTAATGTGAACGGTTCGAGAAGGAGAGGCACCATTTGATAGATTATTTGGATACATTGAATTCGCGCCTATTAAAATTCATTCTAGTAGATGTTATGGCTTGCAAGGATAGTTGCCGCCATCTTCGTGCTTATTATAGACAACACCACATACAAACGCTCATAATCTTTGCGCGCATGCATGACCGTGTTTTTGTAGTGAGATGGTTTCCACAATGACCTTTGTCACAATGTGGAGAGAGGTGAGGGTCAATGTTCCGTCTATTCGCACCTAGATTCCTATTCTGGAGTTGCAACGATAAATTGTCAACAAGCAAATAAAAAGACTTGCTAAGCAGACTAACCAACTACGGAGCGTTGTAAAAGACTAGGAGTGAAGCTTTTGATGTGCATCGTCTTCACAAGGCTCAGATAACACTATTAGGAATAGATATACCATGCACTCCCTTCTCTCCGCCACCCTACACAGCTGAGATCACAAGAATATCTGTAGGATGGACAGGCACATATCGCAATGCTCGGCGCGCTGGCAGACTTGCGCAGATCATCACTACTTTGTGGGACAGTTTGATTCACATCGCATAGTGGGTGGTCTATGCAACCCTGTACTGACGCGTTCTGGTGGCTTTAATAATCCAATGGAAATAAACAAAAGCGCCCTGTAGCTGGTGGCAGTGCCTACATGATGAACGTAATAGGCAAGTCTATGGAGCGTTTGTTTCATGATTTGCCGGGCATATGCTTAAGAGTATGTAGTCTGAAGACTCCAATTGGCGCCTGATGTAGGCAGTGATGAGTACCTAATCGTGTGATAGATCGTACAGGGTATGCCGGCGACTATGTATGAGTGACATACCCGAATATGGTATCTGAATGAAAGCTTTCTTTGACGCGGGCCTACGTCATTCCCTTTAATACAATAAGCGTGCTGCATATCTCAGTGTTCCCATATGCGCTGCCAAGCAGTCGGTGTCTGTGGATACGAGGTAAATCCCCCTAATAAAAACGGAGTATGGATCGTCACGTGGATCAAGGCGCAGTTGCTGTGTTCCGTGGCTGAGGATGCCAGGCGTGAAGGCAGTAAAAGCGACTTTTCGAGCGGAGAATTCGAAAAAAATCGCCGAATTCAAGTCTCCGAGAATTCTAGAAAGTTGAATGAAACCGTCTGAGGTGTTAAAAATCGTGAATTAATGAGAGCGTACGGGGTAGATGTAGAGACACCGGGAACGGTACCTAGATACATTAGTCAGGCTGCCGATGGTCTGTGTCTCGTCTAGTCGAACCCGCGTTAGATCTGGCACAGCCGCAATTCTTCCTCTGCCGTGTACAACGTGCAAAGCCCCAATCCTGCATCCTGCGGCGAATCAATGACTAAATTGATATGAGATCGTTGTTTGGCGCTACTCTGTACCCAATCATCACGGGTCTAGCTTGGTCGATCATTTTGAGACACGATGCCTTTTGGGCCTGAAGCCACACCCGCAGTTACTTGAGCCTACTGACGACCCTGCGGTGATTAGCCGCTCCTATGGGTTCCCTAATCTACCATCGAGGCAGACATGCCCGCCCCCTCGTTTTCCTAGATCCTTTTCCGCAGTATGTTTTGAAGCTCTGAATTCAAATGTAAAACAACCGCCCACAGTTTAAAGCATCATCACTTTTGTTTCTGCTTCCATTTGCAGGTCTTGAATCAGACCTTTCTCTATCACACTTATTTTTCCTAGCACTAGAGGGGATCTAATCAGCTTCTCGAATCTATTTGCCGACAATTACGCCTCCGTCCGCGTAGGGTCGCGGCTACGTCCTGTTAGATACTGGCGCCATGAATCTGCTTCTCAGACAAATATGGGCGTTGGTTCGTAAAAATTTGCTCATCATATGTCTAAGAAGGCCTATTTCGACATTCATTCGGGCGCTCGCTTTACCGCTTGCCGTTGTGCTTGTGGTCTCGTACAGTAAGGAATTCTTCGCGTCGCCGCAGAAATGGGGCGTTTCTTCACCGCATAAGGTAAGATTCCCCAGCCCTTGACATGTCTCTATGGGTATCGCTAATGTAACGTAGATTCGGTCTCTTGAAGATGGGCTAGCTGCGAGCGAGGGTCGTAACATAGTAGGCTTTGTCGACAATGGGATGAAAGGGGGAGATGTCTCCTCCCTCATTGACTCGTTAAGCAGCCGGGTCAGCAAAGCTGGCAAGACTCCAAAACTCTACAATGATTCGATTTCGATGGCAGGAGAGTGTCTGAGTGATATTAGTGGCGTCTCCAATTGTTACGGAGGTGTCGTATTCTATTCTTCGCCGACACAGGGTACCAATGCTAGCGAAAAAGGCACATGGAACTTCACTATACGTGGAGAGAGCGCTTCATACGGAGGTTTCGCTGATGTTACAAAAGACAATAATGGTGTAGAAGTTTATCTTCTACCACTGCAACTTGCTGTGGAAAAAGAGATCGTGTCCCGCTCGAAAGCGGACAACACTACAGATATTCCAGATAATCTACAGACGGTGTTGTACACCGATGTTGATCAAGCAACCTTGGATGATTCCCGAACGTCCAACTTCCTGGCCCTCTGTATCTACGCATTTGGTACACTGTTCACGTTTTGTCTCATTCAGCTAGTTTACCGTACGTATTTCCGATATGCTGCTGGTTCTGGTTGCGTACGCTGACTTCTATCTCTGCATCCAGATATGACATCTTTCGTCTCACACGAACGTGAGCTAGGCATGAGTGGACTGATTGATACGATGATACCGGGAGGTACTAATCTTCGGGGACAATTAGCGCGTCAGATTGCAACGTTCATCTCCTTCACGATCGTCTACCTTCCTAGCTGGATCGCAGTGGGCGTAGTCATTAGCGTTCTTGCATTCCCCAAACAGTCACATGGCTATCCGGTCGCATTCACTATCTTTGCTGGTCTAGCAGTGACCTCCTTCTCCCTCTTCGGGGCCTCCTTTTTCAGGAGATCGCAGCTTAGCGGATCTATCATGGTCATCATTGCCTTGGTAAGTCGAGGTCATAGCCTACACTACAACACTCAGTTCGTGCACTAATCCTATTGTTAGGTATTTGCTATTCTTCCTCAAACACTTTACAACCAGACCCGCGTAGCTTGCGGGATTCTGAGTTTCGTATTCCCGACGGCAACGTTTACATATATGACTACGGGCGTGGCCCGGTTTGAACAAGAAAATCAGCCAGTGGCAATGTGGAAAATGCCATCCAAAGACGACGACTTACTAGACGTATGGCGCCTAAATCTCGGTATTCACTGGATTTTCCTCGTGATACAGATCATTGTGTATCCAACTCTTGCATTCTTGGTCGAGTACTTGCTCTTCTCTACCCAGTCTTCGAATCGGAACTTTGCTATCCCAACCACGTCACAGGACCCAACTGTAACACTCTCCTCATTTAGCAAGATTTACAAGGCTGGCATTTTTGCAAGAGTATTTAGACGAAGGAAGGATGTCCATGCTGTTACTGACATGAGCTTAACAGCCCATTCTGGACAAATCCTTTGCCTTCTTGGTCCAAATGGTAGCGGCAAGTCTACAACTATGAACTGCATTGCTGGCCAGCACAAAGTCACATCTGGAGGCATTACTATTGATCCGTCTGGCGGTTTGGGCTATGCTCCACAAAATAACGTTATCTGGCCGGACCTTACCGTTGAGGAACACATCCGCATTTTCAGCGATCTCAAATGCATATCTACTGTCAATGAAGAGATTGTTGCCGAGCTTGTTCGAGCTTGTGATTTAGGGAAGAAGCTGCCTTGCCGCGCAAAGACCCTATCGGGAGGTCAGAAGCGGAAACTGCAATTAGCTATCATGTTCGCTGGGAGGTCTACTGTTTGTTGCGTTGACGAAGTATCCACTGGATTAGACCCCATATCCCGTCGGAGAATTTGGGAGATTCTTCTTGCTGAACGATGCAGGCGGACAATCATTATGACCACACATTTCCTCGATGAGGCTGATTATTTGGCTGATAATATTGCCATCATGTATAAGGGTTCGCTACGGGCTGTCGGCACTGCCGCGACCTTAAAGAACAGGTTCGGGAATGGGTATACCATCAAACTGCAGGAGCAAGTTGAACCCAATATCGAATTGTCTGGTCCCATCGAGAAAGAAACGTCGCGTCACCAGACAGTCTATCGCATAGCAACCGCTACGCTAGCTGCAGAGCTCGTTGAGCAATTTGAGTCCCAAGGCATTCACGAGTACCAAATCTCGGGCCCCACAATGGAAGAATTGTTTTTAAAAGCGACCGGCGATACTATAGCTTCAGCAGAAGGCTCCTCATCTACCAAACAGGTTGACACAGAGCTTCAAGACCCATCAGGAGCAATGGAAATCCGCACCAACTACGAGCTTGTTAGTGGACGACCAATTTCCGTGCTCAAACAGTGGTACGTGCTTCTCTGTAAGCGTTTCCGTATCCTTCGCCGCCGATGGATTCCTTATTTCGTTGCCGTTGCATTTGCAATTGCTGGTGCTGGCGTGGCCCCACTTCTCATCAAAAGTTTCATAAAGCCGATGGAATGCCCTCAGGTCTCACGCGAGGTATACGAATCTCACTACCGCTATGATTTCGGTGACGAATACTATGCGACTTACCTATTTGGACCGCCCGACAAGCTTAATCAAAAACGATTAGATCAGATGGCCGACGTATATTCGGCTAATCACAGTGCCTCTACATATTCGTACGGCGACGACGTATATGGATATCATAATGGCTCTCAGCTAAAGGATCAGCTGAAGATAGTAAACACGTTCGAGGAGCTGGAACAGAAAATCAGAGAAGCACAAGCTGAGGATGCACCCTATACTGCGAAGGTAGATGGGGGTCTGTGGCTGGCAGACGACGCTCCGACTGTTTTTGTACCTGCTCAACAGTCTGACGCTCCCCTGCAAATGCTTAACTTTTTCGACAATATTGCATCCGGCGTCAGAATTTCTGCGGCCTATACTGTTTTCGGATACCAGCCCGCATTGGACTTGTATATGCCTTCAGTCTTCATTTTTGTCATATACTATGGATTAATCATGGCGGCGTAAGTAGTTTCGTACTGCGCTGTAGGATAATTTGCTAATGGCCTTTTGTAGATATCCCGCCTTTTTTGCGCTATATCCGACAAACGAGCGAATCTCAAATGTTCGATCAATGCAGTACAGTAATGGTATCCGGCCTATTCCTCTCTGGTTATCGCATCTTGCTTTTGATGGCATCTTCATCGTCATTATTAGCTCCGTTGCCACGGGCCTACTAGCAGCTTCAACTCCAGTCTGGTTTGGCTTGGGCTATATCTTTTTCATTCTACTTATCTACGGCTTCACGACTGCTCTTCTTAGTTATGTCATCTCTATGTTTGCCAAATCGGCGGTAACAGCTTGGTTCATGGTCGCTCTAGGCCAAGTGTAAGTGAAATTGTTACCTATGTTTTGGGCTTACAACTGACGCTCTATAGTGTGTTTTACTTCGCCTATTTCGGTGGCGTGCTCGGCGTTCAGTCTGTTACAACTTACAATCACCTAGAAAGTCAACTAAATGCCCTGTTTTTCGGTTTGGGTATCGTGTCCCCAGCCGTCTGCCTTCAGAGGGCTTTCTTAATTGGCCTTGGACAACTCGGAGCGTTATGTAACGGACACAGTGCAGGCTCTATATACCTGCTTGGAGGGCCAATACTCTACCTCATCTTGCAGGGTGCTTTCCTCTTTACTCTCCTTCTATGGTGGGATAGCTCCTTCAAGCTTCCATCTTTCCGTCGATCTCGCGCACCCAACAGTGACCCCGAAGCCACCGAAATGTACTCTAGCGATTTGATGTCCGAACTAAAACGCCTCACTTCCGATAGTACGGATCTTCGCGTTGAATCGGTCTCGAAATCTTTTGGGAAGAACCTTGCTGTGGACAATGTTACCTTCGGCGTACAGTCTTCGGAGATCTTCGCTTTACTAGGACCTAACGGTGCCGGTAAATCTACAATTATTTCCATGATCCGTGGCGACCTCAAACCATCGACTTCGAATTCCGCGATCAGTATTGCGGGGCATAGCATTCTCAGCTCCCCTGTCAACGCTCGCTCGAACCTGGGCGTCTGTCCTCAATTTGATTCAGCCGATGTCCTTACTGTCAAGGAAACTCTGCGTTTCTTCGCAAAAACTCGCGGGGTGAGTAATGTCGAGCACAATGTCGCAACCGTCATTGCCGCGTGTGGTCTTGGGTCTTGGGAAGGACAGCTCGCACAGAAATTATCAGGCGGCACGAAGCGCAAGCTCTCACTTGCCGTTGCTCTAGTTGGAAATCCACGAGTTCTTGTCCTCGATGAGCCAAGCTCCGCACTTGATGCAAACGCGAAGAGGACTATGTGGAGATGTCTTCAAAGTATTGGCAAGGGCCGCGCGATTGTGCTAACCACACACTCGATGGAAGAAGCAGATGCACTTGCGGACCGGATTGGAATCGTTTCCTCAAGGATGCTTGCATTAGGAGAAAGAGAGGCACTGAAAAAGCGAGCCGGCGATGCGTTCCACATTCATCTCGTCTCTAGCACTGCTCCACGCACTACCCCTGCCGAACTCGCCACTATGAAGGACTGGGTAGCCAATTCCTTCCCTTCGGCCGAGATCAGCCGCGAGACGCAGGGTGGCCAACTTCGTTTTGAGGTACCTGCTGAAGGTAATACGCTGGTTGGCTTGATTAGGAAGCTAGAGAGCGTCAAGGGTGATCTAGGTATCGAATTCTATAGTGTGGGGAAGGCGACGCTAGATGAAGTATTTGAGAATATTGTGAGGAGATATGGCGAATATGTGGATAATTAAGAGATGGGATATTTAGATGGTTGCCGTATTGGAGTAACCAGGAGATCTTTCAGGCGTTCGGTAAGATCCCGTCAATTCTCATTATATACAATATCCTACTGCTGAAGTAACAACTCCTATATACTGAGAGCGATTGTGCACACTCTTTAGAGAAAGATATACTTAATGAAAAAGTTACATAATATCTGCTGTGCCAATAATCTTTCACACGTGGCAAGTTGACACAATAACGTGGATAGAGCCACGATCATCAACAACAAGTAATACTTGTATGGCAAGTCCTGCACCTGAAGCTACTAACTCCTGTTCAACAAACGTTTTCATGGAAATTTTCCATGCGTACGGGCGAGTTAGACTTCTAGATTGCTCGTACATAATTCATTAAAAGACAACGTAGAATTGGGGAATGTATGTAACGGGCAGAACAAAACGAAATCGCACCAGGCTGGTGAGAATCCATCCTTGAGACATCAGGCTGAGAAACATTGCTGGAAGGGCGCACGATCACACCCGAAACTACCGATGAAAAGTCTATGTAGCCAACCTTGTCGCATTATAATTACGATTGCCCGTTTAGAGGTTCAGGCGGATTTAACGACTTGCTGTATGTGGCGCGATTCGTGCCAGTGTCGTTGCTTTCTCGAAAGCTTTGGCCATAATATGAAAGACGTGTCCATTCCCCCAATTGTATGTAACATTCCACATTTGATACTACTCATTGATAACGAATTGTAGCAAAATTGGTTACATTGATGAAGTTGGCAGAGACTAATCAAAGAAGACAAATTCTTTGCGCTGGATATCGAATTTCAAATACCGCGCCAGGATACTTTGACAATTACTATCAAGTCTCGAACGATACATCAAGTGCCGCAGATACCTACAGAGAAGGAGAGTTACGATGTATTCTGGTAATCAGATAATTAGGCCAGGTAGGTCCAGTGCTCACTAAGACCCATAAATGAACGACATACTTGCAACCTCTATATCAAAGAAATTCCTTCTCAACAACATCCCTGATTGCAGTGATGGTCCATCTCTCCGTAGGTCTTCCTGTATTCTTCTCATTCATCTTGACCTTTGGTCCACCCTCCATTGTGTCCAACACCAGATTTGGCCCAGAATATGCATTGTGTAGATAATAAGTACCATCACCCCAGGGATCAATGATCCAGTACTGGCCCGAGAACCATCCAGCTTTCTGTAACACTGGCTGAGATTTATCGTTACCGTACACGTCCAGTCGGCGTTCTGGCCCAAGAAACAGTGTGCGGAGGAAATACGTTCCATCACCATTCGATAGGATCTGCCAATGTTGACCGGAGAGATTGCCATCGCGGGCCATCTGAGGTTTGCCCTCGCTGTTGATGCCACCATCATTTATGATATCCAGCGAATATGAGGACGGTTGGTAGGTATTCTTGAAGCGGTACCACTTTTTGGGATCAAACCCTGTCACGGGCTTGTCAACGGGTTTGACGGTGATATTGAACGTCATCGAGGGAGCGCTTGCGGGTATATTGGTGCAGGATACAAAGCTTCCCTTTTGTCAGCAGTCGTATATCAGCATGCCTGTTTACTCACGTATCGTTTCCACTATAGGCTTTGCTGTTCGGATTGGACGTTGCATTGAAGGCACCGTTGCTTGTGAGACCAGGATATGGGTCTCCATTATCTCCCCAGTCCAATCTTTGCTTCAATTCGTCGAGGCCATCAGCCTGCATTAGCTTGACCTTCAGATGATTTTCGTCGCGATTTGTTAACACAGCATCATCAATATGCCAGACCAGCAGACCGGCACCAGGAAGGGATGCATCAAATCCGGTCAGTTGACGATTCTCGATCAAATAGTACTCCTTACTGCCCAAATCACCATTCGTCCAGAGGCGGTGTGTTTTGAATCCAGATTTGACGTCCGCGAGCGTAATTTGACGATTCTCACTTTCGACCACAGTGTCAATCCAGCCCTGTGAGGCCTTACACCCTAAATGCGGTCAGCAGCGTGCGATTAAATAATACGTAGACGCACATGCTGATGGGTGAACAGGGCGGTCGCCAGGAAGGTAACCACCTGCACCCCAACTTCCGCCTGACATGAGGCACCAGTTACCGATCCCCGCGCTGACGAAATCAGTTCGTTCATCGTCAGTATCGTATAGATCAGGCCAACCAAAGACTATGAAGAGTGAGTGATGTACGAAAAATGCATCCTCATGAACGCACCAAGATGTCCTATTTCGTGCGCACACACACCGCATCTGGCATCCTCTGACACGGTGAGGAATCCAAATACACGCACCCCTACAACTGTTATTAGTTCGATCGCACTATCAAATTTTTCTTTTACTCACCACCAATTGATTTCTCTGAATTGAGAACCCACTTGAATGACCAGATATCACCTTTCTTACCGGACTCGTCGGCGGCCTGGCCAGCATGAACAACGATGAAGGCATCCACGAAGCCGTTTCCATCGTTGTCAAATTGCTTCCAATCACTGATGCTGTTCTTTGCAAGTTCGAATGCCTCATCCGCCATATCTCGTCCATTTGGGCTTGTTGTGCTCATACCATACGCTAGGATATAATCAGAACAAGGCATTTCACAAGTAAAAACGGACCTTACCGTTATTGGCGTAGTATGCTTGAGTCTGGCTCAAAGTGAAGGGCCCTACCACTTCTCCTTGAAAAGAGACCTTCTTATTGGAGACCTCCGAGTAGTAATCGCTTACAGAGCCTGTGCGAACCTTGTTGCCAGTGGAGAACAGAAGCTCTTGGAAACGTTCCTTTGTTCCCGGCTTCATCTTTTTGTCCTTGAACTCAGCGAGGACTACGCATACTCTAAGTAAAGTATTAGCTCCGCTGTCCTTACTCTTCATCGGATCGGGTTTACCTGATGGCGCCCCTCAGTGGAGCTCGATCTAGCGCCGCCGTGCTCATAGCCATGATAGATGTAGGCTTCGAATAATGACTCGAAGGGAAGATAAGGCCATCGTTAAAACCAGGTACACACGGCTTGCCAGTACGACTAACGGGACCTTGCATTGCAATCTGAGCATTGCCAGTATCCCGAGCGAGAGACACAGTCTGAGCTCGAGCTCGAAGTAGATCAGGATGGGGAGAGATAGGGCACGGGGCATCACAGTGGCGTCCACCCATATTGGACGTAACAAAGTGTTGAGAGAATATTCGATTGTTGTTGAATCACAATACGTAGATGAAAGACTTGAAGAAATTCTGAATTGAGGAAATACAAACGGCAGAATAGAGACTCAAGCGTCTGCTTTATATGCAATGGGGCAACGAACATCACTCTCAATGAGCTTTAGCTTGACTTAGTCTACTAGCCTAATTATGAACTGGTTGCCTAATTGAGACGGTGGTATCAGTGCCAGGGAAATTACGGTGAGGTGGTGGAATCTGGCTGAAGACGCTGCGTTCTGATGGAGCTGAGTTTCTAGCCAAGAAAAGATGTATCGTATAGACATCCAGTGAAAACAACTTGTTTGAGAGCCTCGAAGCTAGAATAGCGCCACGGGAAGCGGGGACCTAAATCACGCGCCAGTGTCTGAGCCTAAGCGTGACGCCAAACGCCATGTAGATAGAGTTCGTAAGAATAGCTATCTCAGCTCCATAGTCATTTGTAACTCATGACACATTTCGAGAAGTCTTCATAAAAGTACGTCGATAGCTTCTTCAGGTTGAAGTCTTGAAGTGGCCATACAAATTTTGCATTGATCAGTGTACTTGATGTAAGAGTAGCTATATCATATCGACACACCTGCTCGGTAAGAGGCTGCAGCTTGGTGACGGATGTTTCCACATTGCAAAAGCCATGGCATCTCCGCAAGAGGCACAATAAACCTCAGCCATTAGCAGACAGGTTGAGACCTGCAAGAGATTTCGATTTATTCATGTGATGCTTTGGCGTTACTTTTGATATCGTTAACAGCAGCGCGTTGGGGTGGTCAGCCCTCAGCCCCACCGCCATGGCTGAGGGGCCGCATTCAGCTGATAAAGCCGCTGCCGCTATCACCAGCCTGCAGATTAATAGCAAAGGCGCAAGATAGCTATAGGATGAAGTGCTGCAAGCAAGCGAAGGTGGCAGAGCTATGTGAAGGATGGCTTGAAGTTTGGAGGATGCTGGAGATGAGAGCTGACGGATAACTACGCTAGGCTCAATAGGAGGTGCATGCTGCTGGTTGTCTGAGCACACAGCGTTCGGGCCATGTCTCCGCAATCAAGATTATGGAATCGAATCAAATCATTCTTCAGATCGTAGCATATTCTACTTTACCTTTACTAGTGATTTTTCCAGTGAGTCTTGATGAACGGAATAGATGATTGTACACACTGTAGATGCCAAGAGATTAGCTAGCCATAATAGGCATGGTCGGAGGGCAGCTACTCACAGAAGGCCTGCCGGCCAACAAGTCTTAACGAACTCGATAGTTCTGGTTCTCGTTGTATTGTGACATTTTTTCGGGGGTCTCTAATGAATGTAAACGGCCGTCGCATGTCGCCCCTTGGCCCATGTCCATTACTCCGGGAATACGATACCTTCAATAGGGCTCATATTGGATATGATCATACGAGATGAAATATATTCTCAGAATCGTATCGATGCGTATCTTGTTCACCGGTACCTCTCAGTATTTTTCCTTCAGTTCTTCCCTGCCAATGTCATCCTATTCATCACTTCTTTTTGAAGCATGCTAATGATAAGGGTGATGATATACTCGTTCACAAGACCTACAACATCACCGCTACCATCAACTGGGAATCAACTTACACCACCCCAGAATCGATTACTTTCAATTCGCCAACAGGACCTCTCCTAATAAACGAGTTCTACGATGGCCTTAATACATTAGGAGAGAAGGAAACTTCTGGTTGAGAGGTTTGAAAAGAATGACAGCTCGTTGCGATACTTGGATCAGAGATGTACTTCAGAAAAAACAGTTTTCGTCTCATTTGTCTACTTAAGCAATATTGCTCCGGGAGTAGCCCCGCATCTCAATACCATCTTAATGCTCGATACCATTTTAACGCCCAATACCATTTTAATGCCCAATACCATCCTATCGCAAAAGGCTCAAAACAGAGGTTTATGGAATCACTAGCAGGATGTCGAGGTTATACCCTGCCAGCGGAAACCCGTCGCGATCGTAGTTCATGTACTTATGAGATAGGACTATATGGTCCAATATCACCGCCTTCCATGTGAAAGGTATCCAGAAGCGATCCTAGCGTAACGGCAATCTGTACCGTTTCCGGTTGCGCATAGAACAATTCGCGGACGTTCAGAGAAATTCCATCACAAATCTCCTGCCAAAATCCTCTTTCGGCATCCTCAAATTGAGACGGCATGTGGAACTTCTGCTCGGAAAATTCGCCAGCAATAGTGTGTATGCGGCTGAAACCCATGCCAAAGGGAAGAGGGGTCGATAATTCCCAGTCAACAAGGCCAGACACCTCACAATTATCATCGACCATAATATTGACACCGTTTAGGTCAAAGTGTGCGACAAAAAGTGGTAGAACCTTGAGCCGGTCAACCTTGCCCAACAAATCTCTCGCCACGCCGTGGAATGGGCGAATCCGGGCATCCTCAGATGACAGGAGTAGCGCTAGGTGTGGTCGAAGCTTGCAGTCAACAACCAGCTCGCTGCTACCATCGACATAACCTTTTGAGAGAACCCGGCCCAAGGATCGGTTGGTGGTGACCAGGGTTTGTAGAAACCTCCCTCTTGCTCCATCATGCCATGTTTTGCTCGGAATACACGTCATCCAGTACACCGATATGCCTTCATGTTCCAGGTCTTCATCCTGAATTACTTTGATGTCGGGGACGACCGCGCCGAGTGCCCTGCGGGCAACCTCATATGGCTCGAGGTCTAGAGATCCGAGTCGGAACTGTATGACGACATCTTCGCCATTGCGCAGCGTTGTGATTATCGTCCTACTGAAAAATCTTGGAGTCGGGAGGTTCGAGTCTCTTTGGCGGGAATGCCCGAGTGCCATGAGGCCAGCTGCCTCGCTTTCGTGGCCTGCTTCGATAATGTGTTCAAACATTTCGGAAGATCAGAATTGGAGGTTATCTTAGTAGTCATGATGGATGCTTGACATGAGGCGCAGGTCAGGGAGTGTTTGGATAGAGTAGATGAATTGATGGCTAAGAGAGGAACCTTGGTAGAGGATTTATCATATATCACGCGATTGAAGTACGCAACTTGCTAGCGCGTACATTCTCAACGAGGGAAACACAGCAGAGGACCAATTGCAGACTCAAAATTTCGCTAGGCGCTAATGTGGTGGCTCGGTAACTGATCGGAATTTTATCTTCGTCAGTGAACAGGAACCAGGCAACAGCAGCGTAGGTAGGTAAATGAAAACACCATGCCAAGCACTGGCAAGCCAACGCTGTCAGTTACCTGTAACAGTCCTTACAGCTCACGTGATAAACAAAATTATAGTCAGCCGCTCAACACATGGTCCAGAGCTTCACTTGACCGTAAGAGGTTGACTATGGGTCATGTAAGCGCTAGCAAGGATATGAAATTACCTCACCGTATGTAGTAACAGACACGATGAGACGTTCAGTTGCAAGTTGCTCTCAAAAACTGACAGGATTACTAATAAAAAGGGCATCAATGGACTATCAGGCAGGTCAGTTCGCTTACTTAGCGAAATGAACTAAAACTGGAGGTCTTCAGTTGTGCCTACCGAACAGCAATCTCATCCATCAACACCCATCCTAGCTCAACCGGTCTATACACGATTATTTAAACATGGAGCAATTCGAGTTCCATTCATATGGAAGCAATCCACTTACCGGAGCGCGGCGCGAGTGGAAGCAATTGGAACCAGGAATTACTCAGCTCACACTTAATTCCGACCCTTCAACAGGCCGAGCTACATATCTCCAACGCTGGGAACCAAATACCGAAAACCAAATTCAGAACTTTATCCATGATTATATCGAAGAGATTTGTATCATCGAAGGAGATTTTCGAGATCTGAAAGGACGACAAAGTGGATCTGGCAAGATTGTGGCAGGACAGCAGGGAGATGTGTGGACAAAAGGTAGCTATGCGTATCGCAAACCACATATGGAACATGGGCCATTCAGGAGTGAAGGGGGTTGTTTGATGTTCATAGTTGTTATTCCGGTCGAGAAGAAACCAGAATGACGTTAAATTTTGTGTACAATGAGAATAGGCTGAGATAATTTACTATGGGAGTACTGATCAAATTTGCAGATATTTTCACAAAAGCTTACAAATTTCACTCTTATTTATGACTATCTATCGAACGATCCAATACCTGAAAGGGTGACTGATCATCACGCCCATGAAGCTTTTTCATATCGACAGATATCCCCAATGTGATAAAAATACCTGTGACAAAACAAACCATTGAATGTAAGTACACTGTTCTATTAGATCAAGTTCGAGGATTAACTGCGCAGGTGGAAGAGACCTGGATTGAATGGATATGCTATTGGGGAGCCTATAATCACTCATTATTAGTGACTGCTGCTTCGCTCAATGGGAAAACATAAACTGAGCTTGCTCGCGGGCATTGTACAGAGCTTCCCCTCTTGTTCTCGATCTTATAAAGTCCCAACTCTCACAAAGTATATTATAAATGGTGCAATCCGGCAAACCCAATAGATTCTCGGTGGTAGAGGAGCTTCAGCGTGGTTTGGGTGAGTAAATACCTCTATCTGGAACAGTTGGCGTTTAAGGCTCTGTTAAAATCCATCGAAGATGGCTTCGGAAAATCTCGTTCGGTGATTACACGATGATTACGCTGACATTATCTCCGGAACAAGGTGATCGACAAACTCTCATCGTACGCCATCGACAGACTGGGGCATTGTATATGGAGAAGAAGTTTCGGATTTCTGATAGCCAAGAAGGCGCTCTTGAAAGAGAAATCGAAATTCTAAATCAAGCTCGGGAGGGTATTTATACCCACAGAATTATTGAAACCTTCATAAGCTTTGATTTAAGTAATGCCAGTATTTGGCTAGACTATTGCGATCAGGGCGAGTATTCCTTTCTTCTAGCAGGAAATTCTACTGAGACAATTTTAACAGCTAAGAAGGGTCAGTGGATGAACTTATCCGACGGCATGCCCGTGAGCGGCTTCCAGTCTTTGAGTGGTGGTGCTGGAAAGTTCTCCACCAAATAGCGGCGGGGGTTCAATACCTTCATCATGCGGACGGGGATTCGAGCGACTGGAAATCAATTATCCACAGGAACTTGACCCCGGAAAACATTTTGCTACAAACCTCTCACCACCAAACCCCGGACATCCGGGTGTCAAATTTTGAGAGTGCTGTTGGAGGACGGCATGATCATCGTGTTACGCGATCGTTCGCTTCGTTGAACATAGATCAAGACTTCTTGCCTCCAGAACATCCTCATGCTATTGAGGCTAGTGATGGTCAGTTTGACTTTACATTACGAAATTGTATGCTTATAAAGAAGGTAGTATTCCAGGTTGGATGCATAATCTTCTGTTTAGTAGCACTTAAAAGCACTCCAGCGGGCGCGCTCTCCATTCCAAATCCTGGGTACTCAGAAGAGTTTCTGGAGATTCTCCGACGATGTGTATTGGAAGATCCTAGGCTGCGTCCGGATTCAGCTGTGCTGCCCACTATAATCCACGGAGGGCGACGACTGATACAGCCTGTGAAGCTAGGGCGACTTTTACTCCCATGCGGTGTGCTTAATGTCGATGAGGAGGAATACTGGTAATTTAATTATTTGCTGAGAGGAGATGTCTATATTACATGGTTCGCATGATGGAAACAATTGTCGATCCCTTTACATAGCGCCGAAGCTCGTCGTTCTTTACCGTTGCTATATCTCACCGTCAAGTAGACTTCTTAAACAATATGCAAGAGATACTCTTTATTCGTTTAATACAAGTCCGAGGGATGCCTGAAGGACAACTATTGGTGAAGCTCCGTCACACAGGTATGTAGAAGCATTGATACAGTCTTGATAATATGCAATACGCGAGCGATCTTCAACTTACGATGATAAACGCTCGTATACCAGGGCTCTGCAAGGCTTATTATGAAGTCAAGATCGCTTAGCCGATCGCATTTTAGCTCTTGTATTGGGAGATTTGAGCGTCAAGCTTATTAGTCGTCGATGCACCCATTCTGGGAATCCAACTCGATTGGAATGCCTAAGCACTAAGGTGGGAGCACAGCACGTGAACCTTCATACGCAAAGTAGCCGAACGCCTAATTTTGAATCGCCTGGACTCGACGCAGATTAAGGAACTCCACGGGCCGAACCGATAAGACAATTTGGGATATAACTCCACCTTACATGGCCTTCCGCCTGTACCTGGCAGCTTTTTATAATTAGAAAGATGGAATGACATAGTAGCTGTAGGTAGCCCGCGCCGCCACCTCATTATCGCAGTTTGATGTACTCAGCGCTGTCATCTAGCAGGCCCAAGACACTAGCCTTTCCAAACTAGTGTGCCGGGGATATCGAATGATGCGCGATCAAGAGCATCGGCATTTAGAGGTCAATGCAACATGCAGGGATTGCAAGCGTTCTGCAAAGCAGTGGATCGCCAACACCAGCGGAGGACCGGAACATGCCCCTCCTCCATCACAGCCGAGAAAACAGTCTCATACTGTTGCACAACAAGATTACGCCCTTTTGCCATTCGTCGGACATGGTCTAAAGCACGCGGCTGACTACTTTAGTGTCCTGGCGACTCACTCCGAGGTGATACTAAGAGCTGCGCGACCCTAGATACGCCAGGGTGCAGGCTAATCATAACGAGGGATGACTGTCTCCCCCAGTCCTAAATGCATGCAATTCAGCGAGCGCCATTCCATTTTTAAGTTCCGTGACCAGCCTGGCAGTTGAACAATCATCTCGTTCCCGGCAAATTTACATGCTACTGGTCTTCTATTTGGTCCCTCCCCCACTCTACGTGTTGCGCTCACCATGCGCCAGGCCATCTGCCCTTGATTGGAACTGGCCTAGGCGCCCTCATCGGCCATTCATCAGGCGCTTGTCTCCTCTTGATCTTCGGCAGCGATGTGAATCCGTTGCTAGCTTTTCAGCCTCCTCTACGCCACTTACAGCATCCGCCTTTGACCTTCGGGGTCGCATGATGAGCCATGTCAGCTTTTACGCCAGAGCAACTGGCCTATATGAGAGCGCACGAAGCTGATTCGAGAGTATCTGAGATACACTGGGTCTACAGCGTTCCCATCGCCTGCGCGACGGTGAGCACGGGGTTGCGGCTATGGGCGAAGACAGCGGGAAGGAATGGAATCACACTAGACGACTGGCTGATCATTTTTGCTACGGTATGTGGTTGACAGCAGGGATATTTTCGATCGCTACTAAGTGGCTGTTATAGTTATGTTTAATAGGAGAATGCGCAAGCGGACTGGGTTATGGTGAATATCTACCAACAAAGTTCAAGCAATGCAATACTAACACTCATTAGGACCACCTCATGGCATGGGTAGACATGTCATTGCTGTATCCATTCATGATCAATCCATGGTCCGAAAGGTCTTACAGTCTACCACCTACTTGCAAGAACTGCTGCTCATGAATGAACAGGGCGACTACGTATTCAGCCATTTTTATGACTTCGCACTTGTACGTGACTAGACAGCACCAAAGCTAACCCAAAGAGATGTTCTAATCCCACAACTAGGTATTTGTCAAACTTGGGATTCTTGCATTCTACTACCGGGTCTTTGTTGTGCCACTGTTCCGCAGATTCGTAGTAGCAACTGCGGCCTTCATCGTAGCATGGGGAATTGGTATTACAACAACACTCGCACTCGCATGTCGACCTATTGAAGCATTTTGGGACGGGACCGTCAAGGGAGAATGCCTTAACCTCGTCAATTTCACCTACTTCACCAACATATCAAACCTCATCACCGATATCTGGATTTTCTTGATGCCAGTTCCTGTGATCTTTTCGCTTCAATTGCAGACAAAGAAGAAGCTTCTTCTCTGCTTGATCTTCTCGATCGGTTTAGCGTAAGTGACACTGGACCGATGTTACATCTACTGTAGTGACGAGCGCTAATTATCAATATCCAACAGAACTTGTATCGTCTCTAGCATTCGTCTTACCGTCGTCCTTGGTCACGGTTATCCAGACTTTACGTGGTCCTACGTTCCCCTAGGCGCATACTCCGCCTTTGAGCCACTTGGCGGCATTCTCTGCACCAACCTTCCCATCATCTGGCACATGTGGCGCAAGCGTCGTCCCCTCCTCCCCGGTTCTTCCGCGTTCAAATCGCACCCATCGTCCTCAGCTACCCCTGGCTCGCACGAGTCCCATCGAAGTCGCATTGCGCGCTCGCTCGGTCTTGGCAATGTTGATCAAACGGGCACTGATAGCCAGTCACGCACGATACTGGATGACGAGGAGGGAAGAACCGGATCGTGGGCGCCGGAAATGCAAGAGGATTTGAGTCAGCCGCCAAGAGCGCAATTCTTTGGAAAAGTTAAGAGAAAAGGAGAGAAGGGAAAAGTTCAGGCGCAGGAGATCGGAGCTTCAAGTGACAGCTCTCAAGCAGCGCCTAACACGCAGGACTCGAATGTGCCGCCTAAGAGTGGGCACAGAGGTGGGCCAAAGAGCCCACAAGGCATGAGGAAGACTGTTTGGGAAGTCAGAAAAAAGTGAATGCCCTAATTCGGTGTGGTCTTGCTCAAGCCATAATACCAATATTCTTGCACGGCTTTGCGAGAACGCACTATATCCTTCGAGACTTTTTTAGGGATAGTTTCCCGTCTTACAACAACATAATTCAATTCCATATACCCAAGCATTTCACATAGGGGGAAAAAGGCCGGTGCACTTTGCGTCATTAGTACATGGCTATGGGCGTAGTTATTATTCAATGATGTTCGCGGATGTGCATGGAAGGCGCCACCATTATGTGGCTAGCTTAGGGATTGACGGGTTGCGATTTCACGAAGTACGCAAAGCTATCAGCTACATCGAAAGCATCATGATTGCCTTGTAAGGACTTTGATAAAGGCTGAAGCCCGAACCGCTGTACAGCATCGTCTCTTCACACGCTCAATCATGGGACTCATTCTCTCGACTTTCAAGGTTGGATGGCATTCTGTTCCACGACAACTGGCCACGCCGCACTTACTGCTGATGCTCAGCCTTGTCCTACATCTAGACCCCTCACCGACGATCCCTTCCTCTTCTCATTTGCCAGCACATCCCGAATCGAGTCTCCAATCCTCAACACAATGCACTCTTTCTCTAGATGCATTGTGGCGCAACCACACGATCCTATCGATCATTTTTCTCCTCGCTTCCCCCGTGCCCCTCGATCTCCGAATCCTTTTCCGCAAGTGTCCGTGATCCTCCGGAAGCGTCCCGCTCAGGTACGCGCCGCACTCACGACGGCTAAATTGATGCAGTTGCGCAATTTGGATATATACGCGAAACGCGAGGTCACCCAGGATTTGCTTTTACGAGCCTTGCGACATATTCGTTTAGGTAGGGCTGGGGTAGGCGAGGTGAGAGACACTTGGTTGGCGGGTCGGAGCTGACGGACAAATCTGGAAGTTACGGATGGGGAAGCTGATAGTTATGTGTGCATGTGAAGATGAAGACGATGATGATTATTGATCTGCCATTGCATTGATTGCTTTTATGATGCTTAGTTGATGTGTCGTTCTCCAGTATCATATATTGAGCGGGAAAGAGACTCTAGTATGGTACTTTCGCCGCTTGCTTCAACCACCAATCACATCTATCCCCTCGACCTCCTTCCCACTCATACGCAGCTGCAACTTTGATATTGTTGACTACTCCTGGATCGGAGTACACGTAGTACTGCAGATTCGCTGTCACATTCCTCAAACTCCTCACACCACCTGTAGTATTGAGACCCAGCAGTACGGGTTCATCAGCAGACCACACGGGCCACTCAATCATCCCGTCCTGTCCTAACGGCACCGTTGCATTATCATTTCCCGCTCTCGCATCCTCTATAGAGATTACAGGACTGTCATAGATAATGAAGTTCCCCCATATTTTCCGGAAGGCGTGTTTGAAAGAAGCTCCTGGGAGAGAGGTGCCAGACCAAAGTGCTTGAAGATCGAACCCGTGATATGCTGGTGCAGCAGAAAACTGGTATTTCCAAGCTTGTGGGAAAGCGGAGGCGAGCCAGTAGGAGGGGCAGTCGAAAGCGTATTCGGCGAACACGTTGTAGACGCGTTGTTGTTGGCCTGTTCCATATGCACTTTGATTCACTGCGGTTGGAGATGAAGTTCCGTCTGTTTGGTAAAGAGGGTCGGAAAGTTTAGTGTCCTGATCAACACCATCGTACGAGTATTGATCCTCCAATGAAGCTTTGTCCACGGAGCTGAAGCTAGGAAAAGTGACATCTACATAGTCACGAAAGGCGGCAAGCGATTTCGCGGTGGGTGGGGATAGTGGGACTCCTTCATTTGCGAGATTGGCGCTAAGGACGCGTTTCCCATGAAGGGTCTTTGATAGTAGTTGAGTAGTAGGTCGCTCCTGGATAAACACTCCATCAGTCACAGGCAGGAAGGCGAAAGTGCCGAAACGGCCGGCTTCAGAGACCTTGAATGAGGCATTCTGAAGGATAATGGTGTCTGCATCACGGAGACACTTCAAGGTGTCAGAGGCATCAAAACAGCCTGCTGCCGAGGCAAAGTCGTCATAGCTTCTCGTTGAAACTTCGTCGTCATAGTCATGCTGGAATGGGATCCAAGGGCTTGCTACAATGATCTACTCGCGATGACCAAGTCAGCACGTGATATCCACTTTCTGCTACTGAAACAGGGAATCCCTCGTCTTCACTCACATTGTTGAACAGTGACACATTCTGTACCCCGCCGTTCGCCATCGCTTGATATATAACAGCGGCGCCACCAGCGGACTCACCCGCAATCGTGACTCGGCGTGGATCACCCCCAAATTTCTCAATGTACTTTTGCACCCATTGCAATGCAAATTGCATGTCAAGAAGTCCCGCATTGAGGGCGCCGTCGGCTTTGACATCGTCTCCTGGCAGGAAACCAAATGCGCCTAGACGGTATTGAATGATGACTGAGATGAACTTGTTATCATTCGCTACCATTATCTCAGTGGGATCAAGACCCGTGACGGACCCAAGTCCATAGCCGCCTCCGTCTATAATAATGTCAGCTATGATGGGTTTTCAGATACCCAGAATTTGCGACTCACGGATCCAAAAGAAGACAGGCAGATTCGTTGCGTTACTGGGTGCATAAACATTGAGGAACAGGCAATCCTCGTTACCATGAGCAGACCTAAAGCCATATTGGGAAGGCGTCTCTGCGGAAGCACCAGTCTGTGGACAAGCCGGTGGGTTACTCGTTCCGATTTGCGTTGTTGTCCTATTCGTTAGGGGTGGTTGGGGTGCCGCAAACCTTAGGTTTCCGAGCGGCGGGGCGGCATAGCGGATACTGAGCGACACCATCAATACTAAAAGCTAGACGCATGATAAGAAATGGAACTTACCTTTGAAAGACGTTGATACCGTTAGTTGAGTCCTTCTTACCCTGATAGATGGCATATCCCAAATCGACGAACGGTGTCGGGAGCGCAAGCGCTAAAGACTGTGCCGCAAACAGAGGAATGATGCCAACCATCACCTTCATCTTGTCAACACCTCGTCCTAATCACCAAGACAAAGTTTTGATTCAGTCTTCCGGGCCAAGCGCAATAGATCGAACGTGTCAGCCAAGAGCCATCAGCGTACAAAGTTGAAGATGAGGATGAAGAATGGGGACCCAGGACCATGGAAGAGTGCGGTAGCGCAAGCTCAATTTCCATGGGCCTTACCTTCCACGTTGGTTCCACCCGTACGGAGATTAGCCTCGCGCGAACTCGAAGATTAGTTCAATATTTCCTCCAGCAGCGGCACGAGAATGCGTCGTCTAGACCGCCGGAAGCAAGCATAGGGCTGCTTTCCCCTCCATTCAGTCCGAAAGGCTGCATGCTCGTTTGCGGATGTGTCCCATCCCGCAGCTCCCGCGCGACGACGAGCGTGGTTCGGAACGGCGCACCTACCGCGGAACGGCTAAAGAAAGACCAGGGTTGTGACGAGAATCGTTGATTTTCTCGGATTTATCCTGTATCATCTTGCCCACTACCGGGTCTGGACGTGAACGTAAACGTGCCGCAAAACAAAATCCTGTGCACTGTTATTCGACGCATAATATCCATCATATAGAAATCACACCCACTAGCGGCCGGCACACATTGCACATGAATGATCCAATGTGTGCTCGGCAGAGGCTCATGTTTAAGTCGCTATCCGTCAATAATTTGCTCAGAGATGAGTGTGTATGTCTTTGAAAACGTAGGTCTACGTCTCATTTACTAGATTTCGAACCCAGCGGCCCGGCTCACGGGTGCACTCTTCGTCCGATACTGACCTCTTTGTCAGCTCGTCTAGGATACTAGAACCAATCGTGGGCTCTAACACGAAATGCTGACCCGGCAATGGGTCGATATGCAGGTGAATAACGCAGAATGGCAATATCAGATGCATTGACGGATATAGAGCACTCTCTAGCCTTTTGCGGAGTGAATAGCGTCGTAGAGACGCATGAGACTTTCCGAACGTTCCTTGATTCGGGAGAGAGACCGTGTACTTCCATATCCTGGTATCTTTGATGAAGATTTTGAACCTAAGCTAGTATCATAATTTAGGTATTGAATTTAAAGTTAGAGGTCCTGCTCTGATACCGCTTCTCCGCAAGCTCCACGTTGCCCCGAGCCCGTAGACTAACTACCTACGCCTCTGATTCGCAAGAAAAGAAATGCGTCCCCCGTGTTCTATAGCCTGGTGCTCAGGTCGCTGTACCGATTCTTTACTATCATTAAAATATATATGAGTACAGGAGAAGCGGTAGTGAAGAATTCGGAGTCTCAAAGCATGGACGCTAGAATGTCCATCTTTACTGAATTGCTTGGCTCTCCAGAGTATCATCGCTATAATTCTTAATGGTCGCGAGTTATTTAAGTGTGTATATGCTGCTAAATTGTTCAAAAGTGACATCTGAGCGTGACCCGATACCATTTTTCCAGGATATATACATACGAATGCAGCTCGTAAGCTTCTCCATATCGCTAAAGGAATCCGGAGGTACTAGAACCTCGATAGGTCCGGTATCCGTATTGACACGAGCGAGAAATTGAATAGTGTTTGTCGCAGTGGCATTTTGAGTGACGTTACCATTCATGGGCTTAGCAGTCTCGAATTTAGCAGTGGGTGAAGATTTCAAGGATTGAATCACACCGGGGGCGGCGTGCGCAATGTCCTGATTGCGAGAAGTTTGATCCGACACTTTCATCCCATTCAGGGTAAATGTGGCCTTGTCTTGGGCAGCGTCAGCTGAAGACTGGTGACCAGAAGTCATGGCTACGCCGAGTCTGAGCAATTCCTGTGCTGACCACTCGTACGCAGGCCGTGTTGCCTTCTTCCCTCGATCAGTGCTAGCTGTGTAGATGTGTGCAGGTGTTTGTTGCTGCGACCCATCAAGGGTGGCATTTGAATGGAGAATTTCTGGATTAATTCCAATAGTAGAACGTCCAAGGCCGGTATCAATCGCTTCTTGGAACGTGTGCTGGGTGTTCGGGATATCACTACCACCTTTCGCAAGACGTATAGACAGATCGGAGCTGGCAGAACTGGGGGTCCGTGTACGATCTGACCCATTGAGTCCATCCCGATTCCCGTTCATATGGGGCAAATTGCAGTCATTCTTTCGCAGAAGAGATCCATCATCCTCCGACTTTATCGTGCTCGGAGTAGAGCTTCGCACATGTCCGCCCGTACCGATGCCACTACCTTGACGGCCCTTTTTGCGCGGACCAACGGAGAATGTTCCATCATCGTTGCGCTCTCGATCTCGCTTTCGCAATTTGTCGGGCGTGGAAGGATGTTCGGAGTTCGGTTTGATAGGCTCTATATCTGCAATTGTGCGAGAAATTTCGGAGGAAACTGTTGAATTGTGTCAGTGTATCTTGCAATGTCGTACGATTCGTTAACATGGCTTGAATATCAGGCGCCACATGCCATTCTCTCATTATAATGATACTATAGGATCATACCTTCGCCTTTGTTGTCCACCTTGACGTGCATAAATTCCTGGACCGGGAAGCTGGTCCCTGGCACAGCTTCCTGAGTAATCTGGACGCCTGGCGAATCCGCCTCTCTCAGAGCGACCTTCCTAACAGTTGTTGCGCTCATCTTCTTCCAAGTGCGATCAAAGAAGGGCCATTTGTCCTGGGCTTTGTTCGTGAGGAGGCGCACACGCTTGTAAGCTCTGTCGAGTTTCTCGAAACCCTCGCGATTTCTAATCGGACGGCCTTCTTCGCGCTCACCAATAGGCTCATATAAGTAATTCTGCTTGATCCAGGTAGCAAGTTTGGGATCTTCGGGGTCCTTGCTCTGGCATAAAGCACAGTAGATTCTGTCGAGCGTCTTGAGGTCGATGAAACCCTCGACATTGTCGGGCAGACCTATGGCTGGATGCTGATCACTTTCCATGGGGGCGCTTCCTGAAACTAATCCCGGAGTCTCTAGTGAGGTCGTGCAGGCCGGAAGTGAGGTGCGGATGCTAGGTGGCAGAGCTTAAGAGCGAGGACTTAGCCAAGAGTGTGACGCACTTACCCCTTCACTGGGAGGTTAGAGCACAGCAAACAAGTAGCTTTATTCCTATGGGCAATGGATCCTATTGGATACAGGCTGCACAATATGTAGTAAGAATTCAATACTTCAAAAGCTCGGCTTGCGATGGGCAACACCCAATCTGCGCGATGAGGTTGCGTAACCGGTAAGCGCTGAACACTCACTCTTGGGCCCTCCCTCCTCTCCGACAACACATGGACAGCTGCGATCAGCAGAGACCAGTGGAATTTCACTTCATTACAAAGACAGTCACTAGTCGATAATATAGTGAAAGCGAGAGCAAGGTCAAACTACACAATCTAAAGTTCTTCAAATCTGCTGTGAGTGCTTCTTTAAGCACGGTAAGTACGACTTGTCTTGGAATCAGAAAACGATTGACTCAACCACAACCCATATGTTTCCCCAATATGTTACTTCTATGCATATCGGTGGGCATCGAAATTACATTCATGACCATGTGTTTGCATGGTGAAATATTCAAAAGTTTGACTATCGACAAAAAGCGACTGCATATAATTAAGAGAAGACAAACGATTCAGGAAGATAGGTTAAAGGGTATTAGGTAGAGATGGCAGATAGTCAGAATGACGTTTTACATGTGTATCGTTCAATCACAGACTATACTAGTCTCCCCAAAACCTTCTCACGTGACAATTCGGATTGCTACAAGCTATACAAACGCCCTTTGCTCATACTTGAATGCCTACAGGCCGCGTAGTATAGAACTCAAAAACGGTTATGCTTCACAACTTTGTTCAGCAAGGGATGTCCCTCCCTGCAATCCACGTCTTCTCTATGCACTAGGATCAGATTGAAATCCCTTCTCACACTCGTTAAAAAGGTGCAACCTTCGTAACCGGCTTCCTGACTGGACACTATACGCCATCATTGAACTCATAATCTTTATCCCAGCGCTGAAAGATGTTAGTAAAGTTAACACATCAAATCAATGAGGTATCGAGTAATTTACCGTATCCCATGGTTTACTTTGGTCCACAAACCTTAGATCCGTGCCTACGCGAATGACGCTGTTCGGATCGTAGTTCATTGTCGAAGCATGAATCTAGTGCTTGCTCAGTAGTTGTGCTGTACACAGTCTAATGCACCTACAGTGTACGGTGTGTGAAGTACGACATCCCCAGCCTCGTAGGCTGTGACCAACCACCGCCGCTGGAAGGTATCACTGTACTCCCGAGGTCCATCGGCAAGCAAGCCGGTTGCAAGCATATTCTGATTGAAAGCATTTTTCGTCTCTTCATCAGTGAGACCGCTCTCTCTTGCCTTTTTGGTGAAATCGGCCTCTATCTCTTGACCCAAAGTATGACCTTTAAAGCCGTGAGAAGCCAGCCTGACTGAGTGATGCACCTCGCTTACCATTCTCCAGATAGATGAGACCTCCACCAGTCAATGCGATGTCTCCCATGGGAACCCAGGCCGTAAAGCTCGTTGGCTCACCATGCCTCAGAAAGATCTGGTCATAGTGGACGCCAATAGCCTTGTTCCCGGGGGTATTATTCCTAAGCAAACTCCTCCGTACGCCTAATGTGTGCTCACCCCATCCTGAGATTCGCGCAATTGCGTCTCTCAAGACTGGATGTTTACAAAACTTTTCTTTGTACCAATCGGCATAATGAGCTTCGAGTGCTAGATTGACGAACTTATCGGCAGTCTCGGCACCTGGCTTTCCATTTCCATCTGCAGCACCAGCCCCGATACCAGGGAAATCGGCCGCGTCTTTTGCGGAGTCGAAGATCCCTTGCACTGGCTCGGTACCGGGCGCAAGCACACCGCTAGGTGCTAGCATCTTGAAATACTCTTGACGTGCTTGAAGGACATCCTCACGTGGAAGGAGACCCTTCAAAAACACGTAACCGTCCTCATTATATCGACGGCGAAGCTCCTCGATCGGCATATTCGGATCGGAGGGTCTCAGCGCTCCCACTTGCTCCGGCTTCAACAGTCCATCATTTACGTACAGCTTTTCGCCATTGAAGCTGGGAAGGTCCCTCTCCGGCGATAGAGCGTGAGGCATGATGATTAATAGCAGATGCGGGAGACGTAAAGCACGGCGATTACTCAAGGATGGAACTACAAGCACGAGAAAGAGTTCAGAAGAGAGCCCGTCGTAGGCCTGGCGGACTTCCCCCACGTACTTATATCTCGACCGCGGCGAAACGTTACTCTTTCGGGTGCAAGAGATGGCGAAGTACTGCAGGGCATTCCGGCGAAAGTTTCCTCATGTCAATAGCGCGACTCGCTTGCCGGCTGTGGGGTAGCCCCGCCCTTGCGGTCCGACTCACGTCGGCGTTTGACAAAAGGGAGGTTCTCATTGGCTGTTTTAGTGGCATCGCCACTAAAGGTTCCCGCGATTGAAGCCGCGCAAACCGTTCCCGATGGCCCTAATCCGCAGGAAACAAGTCCGCACACAGCATTCCCCGGATTCTCTTCCTTCACGCAAAGAGCAATTCACTCCGAGGTGGTCTTCAACGCCTGAGGCTCTTGTAGGGCTACAATTCCAGATGCCATGGTACGATCCCCGAGTATTTTCATTTGACGCAATTGACCGTTCTAGTACTCGCTGCCGCACGCGTCATTACCGGTGTAAAACTTCCTGTTTAAATCACACGCAGCCGGATCCACTAAATACTTGTTATAGGTGATGGGAAGCAGCCCAAGTGCGGACGATGCGAGCAAGCCAAGAAAGAGTGTGTCTATGAGACCGGCAGGCGCTTTCGACGATCGTCTATCCAGGAGACGTTCAGCAAGTCCCAGCCCTGGGTCTCGCTTCCGCCGCGAAGTATGAAGGCCCAGTTCCCCGGCCTTGCATCCGCTAAGCTTCATCGATAGTCCAGTTCCTCGATGAATCACATGAAATCCAGTCTCAATATGCAGACGACGGAAATTGTGATTCTTTTGCTTACCCAATCAATACCCAAGCATACTCACCCGACCAAAGCTCTTCTATTAGCGGGGTGAATGACCAGAATACTCCGTCGTCTATCGTCAGTCCAACCGAGGGACTGACGGTCCTATCGCTACTTAATTCTGAATCTCCTATCAGCGCCCATACATCTTTTTCCGCCCCACCACCAAGATCATACAGCCTGCCTATTTCGCCCCCAACCCAGGAGAATAGTCACGAACAAAATGGATCAGGCACGTTCGTGTATCAGCAGCCCCCCGGAGTTCCCGTGCTCTGGCCACTCGAGCACGAGCAAGAAGCTATGTTGCTGGGGCACTATATTGATAATGTTGCTCTCTTTGTAAGGCGGTCTTCTTCAATTTATCCATACGTAAGCTGATGCCTTGTAGTTCGATATGATCGACAACAGATGTCACTTTGGAGTTGCTCTGGTACAGCGCGCAAAAACAAATAGCACATTGATGAATGCTATACTCGCCTTATCGGCACGACATCTTAGCCGAACGACAGAATTTGATCCGTACGTTGCCGATGCCTATTATGAACGGTGTTTCGAAACATTGATCCCTGCACTCAATGATAACGTTGCGATCCGCGATGAATCGCTTCTCGCCGCAACCATAATCCTACGTCTCATGGAAGAAATGAATAGTATGTCCCCTGTAAACAGTCTCTAGATCCATCTAATGATTCTAGTCTCCATCATCGGTTCCGATCCACAAGGCCACCTCTTCGGTACTCAAGCTATCATGCGTGCAGCGGAACAATCCTATGCGGGTACGACCGGTCCCAACTTCAGACAGGCCATCTATTGGGCTGCCTTTCGTCAAGAATTATGGATATCGCTCATGACTCAACGTGCATTTCAATTGCACATATTTCCTGCAGACCGCTCTCTGGATCCAGCAGATGATTCAATCTGGGCTACTCGTACAATTGCACATCTAGGAGACGTCTGCCATTTTGCATTCGGCGAAGAGAGACATAGTGTACTTAGATACGGCCAACTAATGGACGAGAACAGGTCATGGAGGACACAGAGACCCGATAGCTTCGATCCTTTTTTCTGTCGGCAGGATCGAGATGGAAGTGGGAGGAATTTCCCGGATATTCGATTTCACGAAAAGACACATGGTATGAAAGATGCACTTTCTCCCTCAGAGCTTACTGACTCTGAGTTTAGTGATGGGATTTCAGTATAACACACTTGCTCATATGCTACTCGTTGTCCACGATCCGACAATACCTCAGCTTGGTCCATCACATAAGCAGTCAAGAGTAGTAGTAGACGTAAGCCATAATCGTTATCATCACGATGAGTCACTAATGATCCTCCTAGCGAATGGTTCAAGAAGACGTGCGAAAGTTATGCGGTGTTGCGCAATCTAATTCCAAATTTTTCCCATGTATATTCGTCGCTTGTTTTGCGATTGCACTAGGTATGCCCAACAACCCATCCTCATAGGCCATTCACTCATGGTTCTAGTTGGTGATCGGTTCAACATGCGAGAGGATCAAGAGCGATTACGTCACCTGTGGTTTGGTTGTGAGCGGTCTCACGGATTTCCCCCGACCGCCACAATTCGTCAGCTAGAAGAATCGTGGCACTGGAATAGCCAATGAGATGACCTAGCTGAATTCGCAATACTTCGATCGAATCATGAAGTTGCCTATAGCTTTCATGAGGCTACCATCCGCGCCCGCGATAAGGTCTTCTCCCTCTGAATCCGGCCCTCGGCGGGCCACTGAATGGATCACCTCGATCCCACGGAGCAAATCACATCGCACCAATATGCATGGCCTCGCCGGGCGAGAGTCCTGGATAATCCAGCGTTCTCTCCGCTACCAAGGCTCATCAACTCGTTCAAAGCCTCCTGTTCCTGGCACACCTAACGACCTTTGACCGAAGCCTGTGCCACCAAGACCCCTTCTATCCGGTGTCCCCGGATGGTCTCGTCCCAATCCGGGGTCACTATATCCTCACCTGCCAAGGTCCATAAAGCCCTTCTCATGAGGTGTCTGACCGAATCGAATAGACCTCCAGGTGGGAAACTATTACTTGGTCTCGTGCCTAAGTTCTCAGCGTTCGACGCATTGAATACCGGAGATGGATGCTCTTTCGAATGCTCCTTGATTTTCGCGTATTTCATTTTCAGGAAATCATATACAGCGCTGGACTATTACCTCTTCACGTGTTCAATAATCATACAATCCTTGATTGTATCGTCCCAAAGCCAGTATATACCCTGGTGCAGGATTCCTACGGTCGTATTGAGTCGGACACAGGATGAGATTGCACATGCGACCGATGACTGCGCCGAGCCACAAGTTAAGCGCAGCGTTGAGAGGGGTTTTCATGTCTTACCTCTCATACGTCGCTACGTCATGTGTATTTGTGGTATCCAGCTTGCTGCTATCCTTTCGTATAAGCCGAAGCTTTATCACGTTTGTTCTTCGTATCCCGGTAAATATGTTTCCTGTTCACAGCGCAGCCGAAATTGGCCAGCTTTGTCAGAACGGTAGTGCTAAGCCCCGGTCTTGAGTCTAGAGTAGCTAGGATATTCCATGTGAATTCAAGGTTTGAGCAACTAGCTTCGGTTTTGAAGCTGTCCCAGGCATCACCGCTCTGTGACATATCGTTTATGTCGGATACTTTATTGCCACAAAAATCAATGAAGATCCAAGTATACTGGTACAAGATATGCTCAATGTAAGATAAAGCCGACTCCAAACTCCACAAATGCATGTCCAAAACGACTTCCTCAAGGTGGCAGCACATTGCAAGTATAACTTCCAATCTGATCATTCCAATCTGCTCCGACATTCGCATTTTCGCTCTGGTCCTTTTCCAACGTTAGAACGCCGTCGGTGCCGATGCACTGTGGATCTCTGCAATGCCTGTCAGCAAACCAGTACCACAAAGATAGCTCTCTAAGGGATGCGCACTTGTAGAAGAGGCATTGACAGCCCGTATTATCGCCGGCCCATTTCTTGATGGAGGATACGATGTTCTTAGGGACGCCGAGGTTGCAACCAGCTAGTCGGAAGAGTCAGCAAGATTCATTGCATAGAGGGGGTGGAAGAGACATACTTCCGCCTGAGGCCCATAGGACTTGTTCGCCACTAAAACAATGCTCAGCCGATGCACTTAATGATATGTGTAATGATGTCTTCCGGACGCAAAAGGATAGACACAATCTCTTCTTTCATGTTTTGCTCCTCCGATGCCGCCAGGATAGACCGTGGGGAGTAGTAGAGATCAAACTAACCCGAAGTCGACGTCTATTCGAGATATCAGCATAAAGTATACTTTTGTCGAAGGTCGAGCAGAGTAACTTACCTTCCCACAACTGTACAGTACATGTCCCGGGTGTGCAGGTGCCTTGCGCAGCGCAACCCGACTGCGGAAGGGCAGCCACATACGACAACCCTCCGAGACCGACGGACAATACCGAAAGATACAACTTCATGTTGAAGCCGCGAATGAAAGTAATACAGAGAAAAAAAAAAGTGGCCGCAGAAGATTTTGCAGTTCTCTGAGACTAAATTAAATCCAACAATAGCCATAGGCGCGCCGTCACTTTTAAATACCTCAGCTGATCCGGAACAAAAATAAGCTCTACTCTTAGCATCGGATGCCCCATCGACCAAGGCGACCCGTGAGGAAGGCACAATTTCTTCATCGGGTAAGATATGGGGCGGCTAGACGTTGGTACTCTGCGCCACCTTGTTTTGTATTTTGGGAGTACGAGTAGCGATTTGGGGTCCAACCGCAACATGATCCTCGTCTTCGTCCGTTTCAAGCGTGAGAGCCAACACACCGTCACTAAAGTTAGGGCGGGCTGCAATCTCGAGCGAAAATCGGCACGTGGGTATGAAGGCGGTGTAGGGTGTGCGAGAAACAAGTCATAATAAGGCAAAACATGAAGGTAGATACTAAGGAACAAGCCTGAGGAGTGTATGTCTTCAATTAGACTTCTACTAAAAGCTAATAGCATCGCAAGCTCCTCCATTTTCCTAGTTTATCCTACATATTAAACACTATGTCTAGATGCACGTCTTTAATCGCTCGTTGGCGATAGCGTTGCACTAGTATGTGCCTGGGATGCATGTCTTCGACCGACCTCGCGGTAGCATTGCATCCCACTTTTCTCCGTCTATATCTTGATAGATGCATGTCTTTGATCGCTCAGCGATAGCATTGCATCTTTTGGTCTCCTGGATTCAAGACGCACGTCTTTAATCGACATTCGATAGCGTTGCGTCTCTTCTGCGTCTCTTCCGCTCTCAGAATTGGGAATGCACTTCTTCAATCGGGTCCAACCCAACACCCGATAGCGTTGCATCCATCTCTTCCCTCCACCCACCTTCCACCGACGTATAGAATTTCTAGTATACGTATGGAATGATGCGGTAAGGCACAAGTTCCCGGTATCTTTCCCAATCCTTCCCGTACTTTCTCCTACACTTCTCGTCGTCTCGCCTCTCACGATGAACAAGCAGGACCGCGAAATATACCATAAAAAAGTAGGTGAAGATCATGCCGAAGCCCTTCGCCTCACCAGGGATGACGTACTTTTGGTAGCTGTTCTGGAAAAAGACAGCATCTGTAGCCGAAGCATCGACCGGATGTGTAGCTGCGTTGCGAATTTGGTATCCCGCCAAAGCGGTGGGAAGGACATACGACCAACTCATGAACCAATCGCCAATGTAATTTACGTGACGCGCCATGCCCCACCAGCCGGAGACGAGCAGTTTCGATCCATTGGCAGTCTCGATATACTTGAGATGCTTGACGCGCGGGTCATTGGGATCAGTACGGAATCGATTCTTCTCATTGTTGACGGAGCGGAAGACGTAATAACCAAGACCTTGGACAGCAAAAACGATAGCCAGGCCGTTTAGACCAAGCTCAACCGGGTATGTGGCGAGGTAGCGCGTTTGGAGGCTATAGGTAAAAGGGACCCAGACAAGATCGCCAAAGCACAACATAAATCCGAGGCCATCATTGATAAGATCGATAGTAGTCAAAATGGCGGGCTCCATGTACAGCGCATCAAATGTGTAGACACTCTGCGCAAATGTGATAAGTAAGATGGAATCGGTGACCTTTCCAAAATTGCGGTACTGCTGCATGATGAATGCAAAATCGAGAATCACCCAGCCGAGCATGCCAGGACGCAGCTCACACCAAGCTTTGATGTCGACTTCGCCGAAAATGGGGAGCTTCACGCGGGGGTTGAGTTCGCGTCCGATGTACCAATCATAGATGAGGTTTCCACTGTGCCCGCCGGCAGCAAGTTCGCGCATGTTGGGGTCCTTGGGGTGCTTGACAGTGAAAGACATAATATAGAGGTACGTAGCGAGTGCGTAGGCGATGATCATGTTAGTAGTAAGGATACCGACGTAGTTTTCGGAAATAAAGGTCCAAACACGGAAGTTGGCGCCTTCAACTACTGTGCCAGCCGCTAAGATGACCATGATGAAGATGGCGGATGCAAACGCTACACGCGGTCAATTTCCTTGACATTGAAGAACATCACGTGAGTTGGCATACCATTGAATCGGTACTTGAGTTTCCCGCCGCTCCTCAGCTCGGTTCCCTCGGGCTCATCGGCCGGTAGAAAGGCATAAAGAGTCAGACTAAGCAGATAGTAGCCCAGAACCCCAAGAACAGCATTGGTGTTGACGAGGCCCGACCAGCCTTGCCAACCAACTTCCCTTTTCAACTGCTCCCAGTCCAAGGTCGATGGATGGAGCAAAGAAGGCGCAGGACACCCCGAGATGTCGTTGCAAAAGAAAGTGAATGCATAGCAGATGACCGGAAGGACAGTGGAGATCACAAAGGCGCCAGGTCTGAGGTATCATCAGCTTTCATCAGCCACAATACGCGTCTCGTGTTCCCAACGTACGGTCCAAAAAATTCATAGCCATGAGGTTCCTCCTCAATCAATGGTGCCGCTTTGTCAACCTTGCGTTTTGATGGCATCTTTCTCAGCGCCTGGAGGTTTGTTTCGTTTTTCTTTTATTTTCGTTGACGGGTAGGAAAAAGGGGGCCTCGGCTTGCAGTCGCGTGAAAAAAATCCGTGTCGACGTGGTATCTTGACAGCCAGCCCTACGCGCGCCACAGGATTAGAGCAGCAAGAGGGCACACGAGCCTATATAGCTGCGCGTCAAGCCTGGCGGGTCGTTCGATGAGAAGGACTCTCGGATTGAAGGTTTCCGAGCTCGAGGTGCTATGACGGCTACACTGTGCTAGGCGTGAACTACTTCCAAATAGGGATAGTCCGGCGCGGCGGCAGGGTTCCTGCAGCATTCTAGGGTTAACGCCGCGCAAACCGTGGCCTGGAGAGATGTCCATGTTGAGCAGGTGAGGTTGAACTCTCCGCATCGCATTACGCTTTTGTCAACTTCTTCCTCTCGCTCGTTGTTCCTCCTTGTACCTCTCGTTGTTCTTCATCATGCAGTTCACATTCTTTTCTGCGCTTCTTTACTTCCTTGCGACCGCCCGTTGCTCCGCCGCCGCCGCCGCATCGGACAAAGTGCTGAAGCCGTGTACCGCCATATCCCCCTCGACGGACCGCTTCTTCGATCTGAACCCGCTGCATAAGAAACTAGCCGAGAAAGGAAAGAAGAAGAAGGGCGAGGAGGATAGCAGCTGGCATGCCAGAGGACACGATTATGGCGCAAACTTCACCATTAACTTTTGCGGACCTGTGGTAGAAGAGCTGGATAATGTTGTGGATCTAGATAAAGACATGTGGAGGAATGTGAGCGCTTTCTACGAGAAGGGGAGCAAGCAGTATTCTATAGGGTAAGTCAGATAAAGTGGGCTGCTGGGAGGACTCGGCGCAAGTCTGAGTGCGCTCTCGTGGAGGTACATAGCAGTCGGATCAGGCTCGGGCGCTGACACGTCTCTTCTACAGTCTTGAAAGCTACGAACCCGTCTTCCGCGGTCGCAAACTCGTCCTCAACTACACCGGCGGCTCCCTCTGCCCCTCGAAATCTTCTCGCGCCCTCGCTGATCACGAGCCTGTCGATATCGATCTCCGTTCGCGCTCCTCCTATGATGACGACGATGACGAGGACGATGATTCCGACAGGCGACCCTCCAAAGACACGAAACGCCGCAAAACAACCGTCATCTCCCTTCTCTGCGAATCCGACCCCCTTGCCAAAACGGCGATCTCCTTCGTTGCCGCCGTAGATGACTGCGTATACTTCTTTGAAGGGCGATCCCCCCACGCATGCGGTGGCGTACATGTTGAGACACAAGCGCTGAGCCCTGGTGGCGTTTTTGGGGTCATCGTTTTGATTGCTCTGCTGGTATATCTTGTCGGTGGTTGTGTATACCAGCGAACGGTCATGCACCAGCGCGGATGGAGGCAGCTACCCAACTATCAGATGTGGGCGAGCATTGCGCGCTTCTTCGTCGTGCGTCACAGAGGATCCTGACATGTATGATTTAAAGGCTAACAGACTTGCACAGGACATGTTCATCATTCTAACCTCCTCATGCGCACGCTTCCTCCCTTCGCGCCGAGGCTACAGCCGTGTCTCACTTGGCCACGACAGCGGACGACGCGGGCGGAGAAATGAGGACGAGAACAGACTCATAGATAACCTAGACGAGGAGTGGGATGATTGATATTTTCCTTTGTTTTTTGGGATCCGCCATCTGCATTTAGATTTGGGCACTTGGCGTTCATAGCGGGTTGGCGTATTGAAAGGATTAGATACAGGGTCAATTGGGCGCTTCTGCATCAGAAGCTGGCAAGAGCTGGAGGATATGAGCTTGTCCATTTAACAATGAAAAGCGTCGATCTAATGGGGTTTCTGTTCCCGCTTCAACACTTGCCAGCTCAGTGCCTCCTATTTTGCGATAATAACAGCAAGTATTGGTTTTGTGCTTGTCGGAATTGACCGAGTTAGCGTCCGCCATGTTATCTCCACATCACTAGTCACAGCCAGCCACGCACCACCAAAGGTAAGCCCATGTCTGGATCGAGTTCTCATATCTGTGGTCGCATTCAGCGAACTACCTTACATGTCGAGACCCCATGTCCAGTTTGAAAGTGGAGATGGGAGCAGCTGTTCACAGTCCTGCAACCCGCGTATCTCCACGATGCTCTCGAGAAAACCAATATACAATAGGAGAGCACACTCTGCTCATGTAATCCGAATCGGCCCCTGAAGACGATAAATGCCTTTGAAGCCAAAAGTCCTTCGCATAATTCCAACTTCATAGCTTCGTGGCATGTAGGACTTCCCCTAATTTTTACCAGTCCTCTTCCATATGATCCTCCGAGCGCACCTTCTCACCTTCTCTACGTGCATGTTGCACGTCGGCATGACTGAGTGATGAGAAGCTAGGTGATGAGGACAGCCTTTTGACCACGCCGTCCATCACCTCGGACTGACCCGAATCACCTGGACGTGTAGAAGTATTCTCCGCGTCGTCAAGTACCAATACCCTGTCGAATCCAGTAATCGAAGCATGATCTCTAAGCCCATCGGCCTCAGGCTCTTCGTGAAGATGGCCTTTCGCGAGGTGCCTGAATTGTAGATCAATGTCGCGGAGCAGGTTCCTGATTTCTTCTCTCATTTTCTTCTCCTCCTCAGACATCTCACTCCATCTCCGTACACCACCATTAGCGAGCATATGGTCAGCGCGTATCTTTCCAAAGATCTCTGCAGCGCCACTTGAGATCTTCTCGTCTAAGCTCCGACACATGTCATCAAGATGGTTCTTGACCGTCTCCGCCGCCTCGTTAAACATTGTATGTCGATTGACGTGCACGTCCCTCGCCATCTGAGCTTTCATGCGCATGAAAGATCCTTTCCCATGCTCATTCGTGCATATCTCATATGCAGCGCTCATCTTATCCGCGACGGCTGGTGCAAAGGCGCGATTGGCATCTTTCTGAATGTCTGAAATAATGGCTATAAATTCAGCACCAAGACTCTCGAACGATTTTTCATGATTTTTCATAGAGGCCTTAAGTAGAGCGAGATTCGCGAGCCCTATGTTATGTTTTGTTGCACGTTCCTTAGTCTTTTCGTAGAAGGTTTCCAGTTCGTAACTACAAGTCTGACGATAAGTTTCTAGGGCATTAGGGAGACGATTACTGAAGACACGTTCCCATCCATTGGCGAGTCTCTTCACGACAGGCTCAATCAATTCGGCATTGAAATCACGTAGTCCGGCTGTCGGGGATCGGTACACTCCGCCTCGTCTGCACACAGCTTTGTATGTCGGATAAAATATTCCTCCTTCAGCTGGCTTCATCGCCCATTTTTCCACAGTGCCGGGAGCTTTTTTGACAGCTTTTTCTATAAGCTCCGGATAACGATTAAAGATCTGGTCCTTGAGGTGTATTCGCATCGCTTTCTGGCACGCTTCCGCTGCTTGCTCCATACCATTCTTTAGATCTGCAAGCCGCTCTTGAAGGTGATCCATCTCCTTGCGCATGTCCTCGTCCGGCATATTGAGTGTTGTGCTGTTATTTGCTGCCCAAAGAGATAGCGAAGTCAGTTGCGTGCAGAGAGAATTCAGAAAGCTCTGACAGGTCTGAATTCTGCCAGCCTCGGTGAGCTTCTTGCAGTGCGCTCTAAGCTGAGGCATCTATTACAATGTTAGAGAAGTATACGACTAGCGTTTCCATGCACTCACCCCGGTCTCCTCGAGAGTGTTGAACCCGACGACCTTAGCATCCTTTTGCAGGCGACCACACATCTTCTGATATGCACGACTGCTCACACAAAACACCGGAAGGGACCGAGCAACCTCTTCGTAGTCCCGAAGATCCTCTTCAGGATCAAAGCTGTCGATATCACGCTCGGCAGCATTTTCCTGATCCAGCTCCCTTATTCCAGCAGCAAAGTCCTGCTGAATAGCTCCTTTGGAATACTGGTTGCGGCCGGCGATACAGATAACGCTCAGTGTGTCGCAAATCTCGACCAGGTCTGCTTTCAACCCCTGAATCTCTTGCTTGATCACAGGTATCTGCTTGCTCGTGGCTATCTTCTCCTCTCGAGCTCTTTTCTCTGTTATTCTCAACATTTCGAGCTTCTGGTTGATATCTTTCTCGGTGAGTGGATTTTGCGACGGCAGGCTACCTTCCACCTCATATTGACCATCGGAATCATTGGAAATATCACTATCCAATGACGAGGCTTCAATTTCGGAGTCGAAATCGATACTGTATTGCTTCTTGCGAGGTGTCATCGGCTTCAAGTTACGTCTCTTTCTTTTTGTTGGTGTCTGAGGTACCGGGGCGAAAACAGTCTTACCGTCCTCGTGGTCATCTCTCAGGTCTTTCCAAAGGTCGATGTCTTTTTCAGCCTCATCTATCCTATTTCGATACATCTGGACAGATTCTTTGAGCTCTAGAAGTTTCTCTTTCCTAGTCTCGATCTCATTTTGGCAGCTCCGCCTCCGGTCCTCAAGATCAGAGATTTCATCATTCATATCCAGGCTATCGATAGCCTCAGTGATTGATATATCGTCTGTCTTCGTGCAGATGAACGTGATGTTAGCGTAGTTCCCATCATACTTCAGCTGCCGTCTAAATGAATCCCCAAGCAACTTCTTAGCGGCTTTATCGTCGACAGCGCGTGTAATAGGAGCAACAATCCACAATCCGGTGCACTGCTTCATGTAGCGATCAGCCACGGCAGCTCGAGCAGCATTCGAATCATGCACACCGGGTAGGTCGACGACGACTGCACCTGTCGAAAGGGCCGACGACTTGGTATAGATCTTGACCACCTTGATCAGCGGCCAAACTTCTCCAGAGAGTGGCTCGTTCTTTTGCTGTTGCTTCTTGTTTTCCGTATTCTTTGCAGCAGCATCCTTCTTCCTGCTAGTCACTTTCTCTTTGCTGTCGACATACTTTTGCAATTCGACGTAAAACTTTTCTGGTTGTGCTTCATTGATTCGTTTGGTGGTTCCAAGAACTCTAGAGACAACGTTTTGAGACATTAGCTTTTCCAGGGTGCATTCCTTCAACATGTCTTTAGCTATGTTAGGATAGACAGCGCGAAACTTCGCCCAAGCTATGCCAGCGTCAGAATTCTGATCAGATGCTTCTGTGGCCAAATTGCCATTCTCAGTCAGAAATTCTTTCATGAGAACATCAAGTTCCTTTTCCCAATCGGAATGGCTGACGAACTCAATCTCGGCGCGATACTTAGAGTTTGGATCTTTACTCTCATTCCAGGAAAGCTCTGTGACCACAGCGGTGCATGCTCGCATGCAGTTCGTTGGCACCAACCGCTCCTCATCGAGCAATGCGTTGATGACTGAACTTTTCCCGCCGCCAGTATTACCTACGACGCCCATTACGGTACGGCTTGATACTGAGGAGTCCCGTAGTGTATCAATCGCTTTCATTCGTGTAACAGCATCCGGATCATTGGTAGAGCAGAGTAGCAACAGGGACTTCAACGTCTCTAAGATTTTCAGCGACTTCGTAACTCCGGCCTCAAGAATCTCAGGGGTTTGTTGATTGACGACCATCTGTATGAAGCGGTGCGCCGATCCTTCTTCGGTACTCTCATCAGGCGTTATGGAAAGCTCGCTGTTGACAGCATTTTTTGAGTCGGCCTGCTGTACAGTATCGAGAGGGGAAGCTTGAACTGGAGGAGTTGACGTTCTCTCCAGCTTTATTGCTGAATTATCCGAGTCGTCGATGGTCTGATCAATTTTTGGGCTAGATAATCGTGAAGTGCCTTCGGCAAAGGTAGCGGGTGACTTCGCTACAGCTTGAAGCACTATCAAGCGGCCAGAATATTCCAAGGATCGGGTCAACGTGCCTGCTGGTACTACATCGCCTCTCAACAACAAGTCGAACTCACGGTCTGGATAGCGTTCCGAGAATTTCATTCGAATAGCCTCAATTGGGATTTTCTAGAACTAGTTAGCTGAATCTTTGTCGCCACATCACGATCGATTTGAGGTTTTGAGGTTCCAAAACGTCCGCTTGAGCATGTCAAGATGTACTCACCTCATGAATGGTCATCCAAACGAAGTCATCGAAATGATATTCTTGCTCGAGTGAATTTCCCGGTCGCAAGATGCCGATCATGTATCGCTTTGCTAGATCGTAAGAAGGCATTACCGCCGCGGCCCTGGCATGCAAGTCATGCCAGTCCATCCTGCAGCCTTGCTTCCAGGCTCAACTTTGTTCCTCTGTCTACCCTATGAAGTATTTATGTCTTATGGGTGTGCAGAGTATGGCAGGAGTGAGCACGCGAAGTCTTACCAATCTTTTAGCAAAACCTTATGGAGATCGAAGAGCTTCCTGTGAAAGTTTGGGTGCGAGAGATAGGTAGCAGGCACGGAGAGAAAATGGGTGGGCAAGTTGAGCGTCGAGCGGCCAACAGGACGACGCGTAGAACACGCTAGTGCAGGCTTTCAACTGGCCGAGCGTTTGTATCCACGTTCACCGCCGCTTCTTTTTCACGTTCTCAAATCCCCCTCTAGAGCCTTTTTTGGACGACGTTGTCTGAGCAACACACTAAGTTGACTCATATGTCGGAGGGAGCAGGACTCTCATTGACGTCACCCTTTCACTCTCCTTTCAGCAACAGCAGGTACAGAAACTGTGACCTTGTAGCATAGTGAGCAAAGTATTTATGAATGCCGTAGTGTATCAAGCTAATTCTTAATCTAGGTTGCTAGTCTCAAGTGCTAGTACCCTGTTTTCATTCTATGAAAGGCAAGCAATTCTCTGTTGCTGTTAACTGAGGAGGCGTGGTGACAGCATCTTGGCGCAAAGCACGTATGAGTGATAATATGCATCTAAAGGCAAATCGGGATGTATAAAATCTTGCTTTGAGTGTTTCAAGAATCATGGGCATCACGTGAAGGCCGACATCTGTCTGGTGAGCTTACAATACTCGCAGAAGATGTTCTTCATCCCATGGTGAATCAGGTAGGCTGAACTCCAAAGAGCCCCTTTGGGATACAAAGCTTCCAACAGTACAGTCTGAAAAGCCACTTTTTATCGTTTGCGTCGGTGTGCTGTCAGGCACAAGTTCCAAGCTCCCACTCGCTCTAGCTTACACACGTAGGTAAAATTTCACTTGACTACCTTCTCACACCTCCAAAGTAACTCTTTGTCTTGAATATCCTTTGTTTGCGTTTGATTGTTCCATATTTAGACGTTCTCAATAGCATTGTGGTAGGACTATGTCCGTTCTTTTGTTTCCTTTCCTACACAATGTTATCAGGTAGAACATCATTTCAATGCCTTCGCATCGGCCTTGATTCCACCATTTCATCCATCCTTACGATAGCACATACTACAATCTGTTATGCTGGAGGAAGACATGGGAATCAACCACATAATCTCGGCGGCTAACAGACATGACCGCCTGAAGCTCCTCCATGACCCCGCCGTCCTAGACGGCAACCTCAATAACCCTGTCCATCCTTTCTTCCATGGCTCCGTGTTCTTAGAGAAGAGTATTCACTTGAAACAAGCAATGCAATTAGCTTCTCTTTTCCTCACATACGACTCCGTCCTTGAGTTTTTTATCCCACTCCTCTATGGACAAACTCAAAAGGACTCTGCAACGGGAAGGTACTTTCTCACAAACCCTATAGCGTCCAAGTCCGATGCTGAGGTAAAGTTGTACATTGAAGGTGTACGCCAGTCCCTACATTGTCTGCAGCACTGCGTCACCTTCTGCTGGATGAAAGCACGAGACGATCAGCGCCTTTGGGCACGAACGACCGTGCACAAACTCCCCCCTGCACACACTTCGGACTGTTTCAATGGCTTCAGCTACAAGCATGCTGCGCTCATTGAAATGAACGAGAAGTTTCTACGCTTCTACGAAGATGAGATAGCCGGATATGCGACTGTATCTCGCTGCGATCAATTCCGACATGATTTCCAATTGGCCATTTCGCTTGTGCACGAGCTTGTCCATGCATTTGGTGTTGCGCGCAGAGGGACACTTCATGAGTCTTATATCAGACTCGAACACCCTGACCACGAGTGGGGATACGCGTGGGAGAACTTCATGTTTGGCGCGATCATCAACCCACAGGATAGCTGGAGGTCGAAGCTAGGTACTAATGTCCAGTTGCGCAAAACGTGGACGACTTTTGAGCATGCAAAGGCAAAAGGTGGAAAGGAATACTGTGCAATTCCGATGTCTTGGATTGCACAATGGTTCCGCCAGGAGACATGGAAGAAGATTGAAAAGGGAGGTCCCTTATCTGTTCAACCATCTACTGTGCATCTCAAAATATGTTCTTCGACTAAGTATAGCCGGTGGCTTGTCATCACTGATATACCAGAAACTCGCAGCGATATCGAGAAGATTTACGAAGATGCTAAAATGGCTTGCGAAAAAGACAAGTTCAACGGTAGACCCTTCAGGCTACGAGATATCGAGATTCGAAGGGTACTCTGGACACTAGTAAGCTCTGACTCTCTCCAGCAGTCGAACGTACCTATCCCCATTCGCATCCCACCAAGACTGAGTTCCTCTCCCGTGGCAGGTTGCATCGCATCAAAGAAACCTAGTGCGTCACAAAATTCAGGAATTGACTCTGGGTACGTTTCGTCCGAAGCACCGCCCGCAAAGAAACCGACACGTTCATCAGAACGTCTCCGAAAGAGAGCAAACAAGGACGAAGCTACTGATTCTGCTCGCCCACGAAAGAAGCCCAGACGATAGTTCTGTCAGCTAGCTCGTCTGGGTACGTGGCCCGAGACACTGAACGATATGTCATCCACCTATACGAACAGTGGGGCTGGCGTCATCGGAACCAGTAATTGTAGGAGAGCGAACACCACCAGATTCAAGACCCATCCTAACTAATCCCAACACGCCATCGTAATATTCGGCTCTTCTCGTATCATTTTCAGCATCATATCAGATTTTTGCATCGCAACGTAGATACCGCACTGAGTTAAGCATCGTTAGAGTCTAGAACCTTCAACGTACACTAATCCTCATCTCACTTCAAGCAATATCAATTCCAATATCTAGAATATCACCATGTCTTAAAATCTTCTTGCCCAAATGTCATCACCAATGAGCTCTCACTCTCCCACTCGAATCCGTCGTTTTTTCAGAAACTACGTTCACCGCATCTCTCGCCCCCTACTCACGATATTGTCCCTCCGCCTCTCGGGAATTGACCTCTCGCGTGCGCCCTCTTGTCAAGAAATGCTTTATTGTCCAGACTGACGTCTAGCCCGCCTTCAACTCGGTATCTCGGCAAAAATTGTTGCTATTTATGATGGCTATCCTGCGTTCGTTCCGTCCCGCGGGCTTACTTGCTTTTGCACAGCCCCCCCACGAACCTAGCCCATTCGAACGAATCTTTTCGCGGCACCTCGCCAGCAATTGCAGCAGCTTGCATGTATTCTACACGCTTACTGCCTCAGGTTGATCTGCACGGGATCGTCGCTTAGGATTTCGCCTCTGCGGCAGTCCATCTTGTCCCATCGGACATGCACGCACGCACGCATGTCGAAGCATTTTGTCGATACCGCCCGCCCCAGAACTACACTACCTACAACGCAAGTGGCAAAAAATAAAACAAAAAAATGGCTTACTTACCGCATTAGCCCCGGCCGCAGTTTGGGTCCCCAACCTTATACCAATAAACTACTGCAGGGCAACCAAGATGCCCTTTTTTGCTCCTGCGAATCCACATAGGATCTCCGGAGAATAAGACCTTGGATGATGTGCCACTCCCCGTCGGAGATGATCCGTTAAGCTTTTCGGCCCCCAAGCTTGCCCGCGCCGCAGCGGTAGATTGCCATCACCCCGCGGACGCCTGATTGACGGTTGACGGGGGACGTATTACTATACAGAAGCGAGGTTGCACATGTACGGGATGGGTGAGGGTCTGTAGTAGTACAAGGAGAGCTTGATAGGATAATGGGCTACATGGAGGATCTTGCCGATCCTTCCCTCAAATTTTTGTGGTGCATGATTAGATGCCGTTGTTGTCAGTGTTGCATCTAGTTACACCTGCAACGATGTTACACAGGGAAATGGCCTTTCTTTGGTCCATAGAAGGCAGATAGCGCAGCACTATGGCACTGACTAACAAAAGTCCCCGCCAACGTAGAGCATACCAATACCAGTAAGTACAATCAAGCAAACTCCCGCCCTGGCCACTAACCTATCCCTCTCTCGCATTAACCTTTCGACCCCCACAAATCGTTCAGAAGCATCATTGTTACTCTGCCGCATCGCCCACGTGATAAAAACTTCCTTGGTGTAAGTAAAAACTAGCTCCCGCCCATGCTCTTCGCTAGCGCAACACATCCCAGCAAACGCGTAGGGATGAGACGCAGAACACGCGGATACGAGCGTCCTTAGCCGCGTAGCCATGTATGAAAGCGTCGAAAGGCTTTCCGCAAGGCGCACTTCAACCTCATCCCGTCTTGTGAACCCATCACTCTTCGTCTACACTTTCTATCCCGCCGTGCTAGCCAGTCAGCTAGCCGTATTGTATATGCGTCTCCACGGCCCCCCTGATACTTGCATCACAATAATGTAAATCGCAGTGGAGTATTTCTTGGAAGAGGACGCGAAGGGTAGATTCAGGGGCGGAAATCCCCCACAAGAGAAATGCGGTATAGGAGAGTGCAAGGCGCTTGCATAGGGTATGCATGTACAGTGCATAGGGCGTATATTGGTGTCTCAGATATGTAATGGTTATGGTCGAGATGCTGTGTCGTACGTGTATCTGACTAGAAGACATGTCACATGTTCTATGCTGAATGGTCCTCCTACAAGTACTACGTACCACATAGCTGGTAATCCTGATTTCGGGTATATGAGACGCGGGATATCGTTCTGTAGGACCCGGGGAGGTGGGGCGGGAAGTCGGTAATGGGAGTGGATAGTTTGAGAGCAGATTTGGCGATCAAATATCTGGGCTTTAGCCATATTTGGTGCGGAAGCCGAAATCGGTTGCGAGGATTGACTGTTTCGGAGTGACGGAAAGCCTTAGGGGCTTGCTATGATGTAGAAGGACCGCTGCGTGGAGGCCTCGTATAGCAGAGGGAGGAGCGAAGCGGGTAGTTTCTGAATCCGAGAATCGAACTCCAGTAGATAATCACAATGTTAAGAGGAGGAATTCCAAACCGAGGCAAAATGTAGGGATAGGGGTAATATGATAATGGTGATATTCATTAGATTGCTCTCTTTGAGATGCTTAATCCAACCTTGGTGGTGTCTACTTTCGTCTCATAATTCCAAGTTGTTGTACAACACAATATATACAAGCACCAAAAAAAACCCAAATCTTCCTTCCTAAATTCCAACCCAATGGTATCAAGCGAGGGTATCAATGCAGCGAATTGAATAAGTGGGCCGATGGTTGGAATGCCAATAGCCAAATATCGAAGTAGAAAGTGTCGCTGAAATACAGTATTCGTTTCTTCGTCCAAGATCAGTAGCAAATCGTGTTCTTATCGGCTTCTCCAACCACGGGAGTTGTTCCATCTGGCCTCCAACTCCCTAGCGCGTGCAGTAGCTTCCTGTCTCTTCTTCGCGCTCATCTCCGCCTGGCTTTGTGCGTAGTTCGGCAGCTCATCGTCCCGATGTTCTTCATCGGCAAGTCCCAGTCTCTCCAACTCGAGATTGATCGTATTGAGGTTCGGTCCGCGAGAGGGGTCGTACGAGTCCCGGCGCGGGAGAGCGGAGCTGGAAAGCCCTCTAACCTCGCTCGTGGATTGCCGAGGCACGTAGTCATAGCCCATGCTCTGCCAACTCTCAGTCGATCGGGGTTGCGAAGGTTGAGTTGCTGAAGAATCCTGGAAGGGCAGAGGTATCCTGTCATTTTGACGACCGCGAGCAAAAAGGGAGCCTTGGAATTGAGGACCGCCTTCCGGAGAGAGAGGATCGAAGCCATCCGGGAGGCCACTGGTGGCTTCTACGAAAAGGTGAAATTCGTTGGTATCCTCAAACGGTTCGGTCGGGGATAACCAGTTGTGTGAATGTGGCCGTGGCCTGTCAGATGAATCTCGCGGTACCGCAGTAGCAGGACGAACTGATGTAGAAGGCGAATTGGTCTCAGGGAAGGTACGACGGGCACGGGGAGCTTGCGGCTCAAAATAAGTCTCCATCGAGCTTGAACGTTGTGGATATTGAGGCTGGGGTTGGAGGTTATACGCTTGGTACTGCACCGAGTCTGCGTAATTAGCTGCTGCTGAATGGGCACGCTGGAGAGATAAAGAATTTGATGATGTGTTTGTGTATTGAAGAGGCGAGGAAGGCATGCTTCGAGATGACTGGTAAGAGACCTGGTACGGCTCTGGGCTGAGCTTCCCATCAGCGGAAGAAGTTCGTTGGTGAAGCTGGCGAGCGTCCGGCTGGAGATGGTTGGGATCCAGTCCTCCAGAAGGGCGGCGACGGATGAGGTTGCGTAGCGACGCAGGCTTACGCTTTTTCTTGTCGGTTTCGGGTGATGGTGGAAGTGGTTTGTTGACGGCGGCACTCGTAGATATCAATGGTATTGAGGGGAATCCGTTCGGCGAGGCTGATCTGGTAGCGCTGTGCCGGTTCGAGGTAGCTTGGTAGGCCGACTGTTCCAAGCGATCCGACTCTGGGTGGACATGCCTCACGCTACTGGGCATGCTAAACCAAAGCTCGGTATCATCGTTAGTTCGACTCCGCTGTCGAGACGGGGTGTGCGGGCGGCTGTGCGCCATTCGCTCCTCCTCTTGTTCTTGCTCGGGTCCAACCTGCAGGAAAAGAAAGCTTGACGCTATCAGCGATTTGGCAGTAGACGATATATCCTCTGGTTTATAGTTGGCGAGAGAGGTCGGGGCCGTCAGCAGCTGGGCGCCGGGTAGCATTCTAAAAGTAAAGAATCACGTCGGTTGCAGATGCGTATTCGAGGCTGGATTAGAGCAGGGGTGCAGGCCAGTAGGTTCAAGACCTGCAGCGACGGGTGTATGCAGACCGCAATGGCTGCGCTACTGCAGGCGGCGAAATTCAGCCAGATTCAATATCCAAGTAGTCGTTGCAGATTGGCCCAGGGAGGCGAAATTCCAGAAAGGTGAGAAGTAGTAGTTCCAGGGAGGTGGTATGTTTGGGTGGGAGGGGAGGGTGTATATGGGTGATTAGCTGAGCAGAGCGAACGGTGGCAGTGGCATTGGCATTGGCGCAGGGATGACGGGCGAGAGCGGGCGAGGCACAGATGATATGAGGGTGAGAAGCGTGTCCAGAAAGGAACAATGTTGTGGTTGAGCCATGCGACGGAGCACACTAACAGGGCGGAGCGGAGCAAGCAGTGTACGCTTCAAGGCTTGCAGAGGAGGAGAGCGCCTCATCGGAAATTGCGGCGAAACCAGCAATGATTTGGGCAGCCGTAATTATTGTGGCCCTGACCAGAAGGATCTGAGGCACACCTGTTGGTTAGGTGTTGGCGCGCGCCCGTGAGGCTTGAACTGTTAGGAGACCTGCGCGAGGAGTCCGCTATGGCCTGCCGGGCGGCCCTGCGCATGGGACCTGACACCGCACCGCAATGGGCGACGCCCGGTGCTGCTGAGCTGCTTGTTACAAGGCCATGCGGGCGCGCCGGGCATCAGCAGCTCGCCTCAGCAGGGCCTCAGACGTGAAGGAAACCGGCACGACGCCGCAACGAGCGCCTCTGCAGGGCGAGCGGCGGGCGGCGAGCAGGCTTGGCGGGCCCATGACGAGCGGCGAAGCTTGTTTGGGGAAGGCACAGGCGGCGGGCGATCTCCTAACGCGCGCGAGCACTGCCTCGCTCCTGCCTCGCTCACGGTTTAATTTTAGGCGGACTAGCCCCCGATCCGGTATCGCGCCGTCATACCAGCCGAAGCGACCCCCTGTCCGCGCGACCTCTGCTCGACGTCGCTCCCGTGACTCCCACGCCGCCGTCACGATGCCCTGAACAGGAGAGACACGGGCAACACGATTACTGCTTTGAGCAATTCCTGGGGTACTGGGTAGCTCTGCCTGCCGGACCGCTCGCTGATCATCATCCCCTCTACCCCCCCATGCTCGTCGGCACGGGCAACAAGCAAGCAAGCCAACGAGCCAGCCCGCCGCGCACTGCTGCAGCACCCGAAACCATTCTTCTCTCCGTTGTATCTTGCCCACCTCCGAACGTATCAAGATCTGTACGAGAAACCTTCACTCTGCCGCAGCTGTCCGACCCCGCCGCGCCTCCTGCATCTAACCCTTCGGTCTACGGCGGCTCAACCGTGCTGTGCTTGGACCATCCCACGAAAGCGCTGGCGAGGCTGACTGTACCTTTGCAACAAAACAGTTCAGTCGACCTCACAGCCTCGTGTTCTAGTGACCCTAAGAGGATTGGCCAGGGCGTTGTTATTGCCAGCATGACATTGTGAGCATAATTCTGTTAGCCGGTAGAGTAAAATTCCCGAGTTGCGGACCTCGCAGGAATGCGGCTCTTTCTGGTCAGACCATCGGTGAATTATGATCGGTGATTTACCATGTCAAGGTATCAATTTGAGAATTTTATGCGGTTTTTTTTTCAACGTAGCTGTAGACTGCAAAGTTCTCATCCAAGTAATCGCGCGATGTCACCTTGATGGAGCTCGTACGGGTAGTAAATCGTCATTATTACCGCCCTTAGCTAGCCGCCCACCCTACACCCGGCTGAATGCTCTATTCTGGTAAAGAAATTAAAAAAAAAAAACCCTGCCTGAGGCCAGCTTTCCTCTCCGCTGCAACATATGTACATCCGTACGAGAAAGCGCGAGTCAATATTGTCCCCTGGAAACACCAAGCCATTTGCGAGATTAGGTTATCACCTCAACGAACGCGCGCGGCAATTGCAACTCAAACCGAGAACCTCGGATATGGCTATTACGGTGGGCAGCTAGAATTTTCTAGAAGGTTTAAGGATTGCTAGCGCTTTCGATTCTCCAACTTGGACTATTGAGAGTTGGCGCTTGAGACATGCTACAAGGTTCTCCACAATGAATGAAAAGGTATATCCACTTGGAATCAGCAGGGAGTCTAATCGTGGCGTAGGTACTAGCTTCTCCCATCGTGCTCACTCACATTCCATAGTGTCCCCACAGAATTCTGACCTTACGCGCTGCGGCACTCAGAGAGGATCTGATATACTCCAATTGAAGAAAAGCTGGCTTGGCATGCATGACACAATATGAGTGCAATCGGGTCCCGTGCATCCTACAAGGCAGACTCATGATGCAAGACTGCAGACAGTTCTCACAGCAATGTCAACACATAACCCGCCCCTACGCTAGCTAAACCACGAAATTATTTCATCAACATACACTGAAGGAATGCAGTAGTCTCTGAGGCTGATATATTGGAATTCATCTACACTTGATCAACCATGTACATAGCAGTTGAGATTCAAAGGATGCTTTAATAGCGAAAAGGGTCTAGTTCGATGACAATGCAGGGATATCCACTCCTCTGGGAAGGAGTAGGGCTGGCTTGGCAAACAGGAGCATACTCACAATTAGTACAGAGTACAAGACTTTCAATCCTCCCATAAGCGTTTGTGATGTCAGAAGTCTCTCGATACTCACTGTCAAGCTCCCTCTTCATCAAGACAGGTGCACACTCTTCTCCGCCCCGTTTGTTGATCTTCGATACATATCACCATACGGCTCTTACCATACCGAATCTATTTCAGGTGTCAGCGTTTGAGAGTGGAACACGGCTACCGTCTACGCCTCGCACAATGCCAAACACTACGAAGACAAGTACAAGTGCTGCATAAGGTCCTATGTCCTCCGCCTTTTGCGAATCCCGATTCTGCATGAATGGAGCTCCGCCCGTGCCAACGTCATCTTTGTTCATGAAGCCGACCGCAGCAAAGTTACAAGCCTCGAATTACCGCTTCTCGCACGACGCCAGAAGAAAAATCGATGCAGGTGAAAGGCCGTGAAGTCGGGAAAGCATTCTCCTTCAAACCGGATATTTCCTCTTTGCATGTTCGAGATGATGTGCATGATCATTTGAAACGGAGCAAACAACGCTACGGACTTCCGATCCCCAGTTGAAAGGACCCGACACATTTAGGTATACGCCCAGCAATGCCCGTAAGCTGATGCCAAATCTAACGTCGAAGCACGACATGAACGATCAAACGATGGCCGAAGTGGCGGCCAGCCTCACGGAGATTGTCAGTGAGTGGCTCTCGGAATATGAGGCTGACCGATGTTGAACGATTTCTAGTGGATCATTTCATGGTCGAACTACCTGCATTCATGAGCTTGCTAATCTAGAGTCAAACCGATGGTTTGAGCCTTATCTCAAGATCTACTGTTGCACACCGTTGCCTGATTGCCTTTGCTACACCTCAGACATGCAGCAAGTCAACTCCTATTTTGTCCCTTTCTTAGGGTAAAACATTATGACCGGTCCGGTCGTACCGTAGAGAGTGCTTGACTCCCGTCAGTCTGTGCCGGTTGAATAGAGAGCTCCTCCATATCCCTCGGCAATTGAATCGTGCCCTCCATGCGGTTCTCAGTGTCGCTTGTCGCGTCTTCCTCCGGAGCGGGGAACTTCCACAGCGATCTCTCCCACCCAACACCATCTTCAAACTTCCCCAAACTATGACCTTTCCTCTCCTTCTTCACTGGCATATCGCTGGCATCAAAAGGGTCTCGCATGAATTCCTCAGGCAATTCCAGTTTTCGTACCGACACTCCACTGCCATCGCACGTCGGCTCCAATCCTGGAACCCAGAGAATTTGTGGTCGCATGCTCCTATCCGGCATAGGACGTACGACCGAGTACCGCTGATGTATCCAGGTCAAAGTAACCATATCCTCCTGACTCTCCACGATGATTCCATCCATCCGCGCAATCCAGACGAGGCGGTCGATAAAGTGTTCTTGAATCCAGAGAGACAGCATCCAGTCATGCTTATTAGCACTCTGCGATAGATATTCTGCCATGTCTATCAGGATACCGCCCGTGACGACACCGTGAGGGTAGAAAGTCAGGTCGTTTTGTCGCACTTGAGGACCTTGGACAGGCGGAGACTGATCTTCTTCCAAGGATATTGTGCTCATTAAGCCTTCGAGCATTGCTCGTATGGCCGATGCGCGAGGGAGTGGCCGCATGAATGCTGGCTGGACTGCTGGCTGGAGTGCAGGAATTACAGTGTCTTCAGAAGTCGCTGATTCCAGTTCGGGGGATGGCCACCGTGAGCGAGCAGACTCAAGAGAGGACTGTGAGGAGAGCTCATCGTCGGACATTATTGCCCGATGCTCAAAGAGCAGCTCGTGTAGATCCGATTGAGGTTTGCCGGAGGATTCTGCTTGTAGAACTGTCGCGAGCGTGGAACCGAGCGCGTTCTTTCGTGTAGTTCTCGTGGGCGAGCGAGCGCGCATAAATACTTTCGTAAACAGTGAAAGCCTAGGAACACACTGCCACAAGCGACAAGCAGTGAAAGCAAAGCTTGACTCAGAGTACAAACATGAACAGCCCGTGAAGCTTGATGTCTGTATCCATTGATTTGCTCCATCTCATTGCCACTTTCTTTGCTGTCTACTTGAACTATCATATTGAGACAAGTCTCACAAAGAATTACAACGCTTCCTTTGTCTTCTCAATTTACCCAAAAACACAACTTCCAAGAAAGGTAGACAGCCACAGATTTCCAAATAGTTGCACAATGCTTTTTTTCTCATAGTCCTAACATGCTGCCGCAGTGTACGTATTCGAACGAATAATAGTTAGACCACCAACCAGGTCTTTATATACTTCACCGCGAACAGTCCCAAACTTGAGCATTTAACCATATTCATTGCTTAGCAGTATCTAGCTAGCTTATTTTTCTGCATGTCCTACAGTTTGCTGGCAAGATGGCGGAGTTTGTTTTTCCCGGCAGAACTTGCAGCCGTCTCCCAAAAACTTCCGCGAGTCATGAGTACAATGCGATTCATACAATGGGACAGAATTAACGATATCCGAGAGAGCCGCGACCTACGCGTCATTGGAGGATTTCGTGCGCGTATATAAATCAATGTCGCTATAGCAGCAGTCCGACCTTCGCAGATTTCACAGCACCGCCAGTCCACCTCATTCTCTCGTCGCTGAAAAAAGCAATTAATTACGACTCAATGCAGCGCTACACCATTCCATAGGCTACACCGAGTAAGTGCAACGACGTTATTGCGTTCCTCCTAGGAGGCTGAATTCTCAAATTAAGTAGCACAACACCTACTAACACGACATGTGGCCGTGCCCAACATCCAACTAGGCCCCACAAGGTAGCGCTCATCCCGCGAATATGACCAGACATTCGCTCATTTTCCTTTTCCAGAGGTGTCTTGAGCAGTTCTTCATGGCTGTTCCTCCTGCTCAAGTCGTGCTCGATATTTCCACCACGTACACACCGTGTCGGCATGAAGTCTTTCGCCGTGCTTGTATCGTTCCTGACTTCTGTCTCTGGAGCTGCCATTCCAGAAAATGGCATTCCTTATGGAATCTGTAGCGTAGCTTTGTGGAAAGGTGCGTTTGCTCCGCCCCGGTCTTTTCCACTCTTCAAGCCAAAGACTTACATCAATCGTAGACATTGATTTCCAGTCAGACCATCATCCTTTGAGAAAATATCGACATTCTTGCTAAATAGTGCCAGAGGTGGACAAGTGGGCGGTTATGCATCTGGAAGTATGTAGTCACTTTCCATCTGTTTAGTTTATATTGCAGACGATCGCTAACACTCAATGACAGCCGGCTGCGGTACGTTGACCCTACACATATCAACCAGACTCTACTAAAAGCAGTGACTACGATTAGTCCTCAGTGTACAACACAACATTGCATCCTCCATTACCAAGACCGCCGGTGAGAACACAGGTTGTGAATGCCTGTTCTACAAGTGAGTTTCCTCTGAACCATCCAACAGGACCTTAAGAATCATATAAAAAGATCAAGTACTGATAGGATTTTGCACAGAGATCCGTTGTGTCAGTATGGACCTCCTCTAGTACTACCAAAAGATCAGTCGAGCATCGCAAATGTGGGAGATGACTGGAACGATCAGATTCAGTCGTATATATGTAATGTAGTCGCTCCCTGAGAATGGCCAGCGTTGTAAAGATGAAAGCGCACAACCTATACATTAGGACAACTGCGATCATTTCCAGCAAAGTAGCAATTGATTAGTATGCTAGTGGTTAGTTAAGAGATAGAAGGGTTATTACTTTGCACTTGCGATGTCGACTGTAGCCAATTCAATCTTTCAATTCTTTACTATGAACCCCTTTCCAGTCGTTCTTTGAGGATGTGTTTGTTTAACACTTTGAAGTTCAAATAGGCTCTAATCGGGACTCCATGCCAGAGCCTTGGCCGTTATAAAACTCCCAAGCTTGATTATAATATACTAGAACCCCACTAATACCTTTATTTGTTGATAATGGCGAATCAAAGACGGTGAACCGAGTCTTCGTTATGCAATCGCTTTGAAGTCGAGCCGAAATCGTTGTCCAGCGGACACATTTATTTGCCTATGATTTCTTCATTGTTCTTCCCGTCCCATCGTAAGTACTTGACCTTATCCATGCCGTGAGTGTACCGCAAATGACATGTATCCGGGTAAGGGCAAGCGCCTTGATCTCGTTCGAGGGAACATTGGTGAGACAAGTCTGCCAATAAGTTAGTTTTACGGTGCATGAAATTGTCATGAGTATTGCCACTTACAGCAGTCTATATTCTCGCAAGCCCGGTTCTTGCATGCAAGTGACTTTGCTTTGTGCCTCAATGCCGTCCTTTCTTGCGACGTGAGCTTTGGCTCATGCTGGAAGAAGCAGCTTGTGCCGCTGTGACACTTCCCTTTATTGAGATGAAAATTGTTGCATAGCCTACGGCCTGACCTTTGCATGCGCTGATCGAGTGCTTTGGTGGCGACTGGGTCACGGGGAGGGAGAGGCTCATCGAGACGTTGGCCTTGTTCGTTGTAGTAGATCCACTTCTTCTTGGGATTTGCCTTCGGTGCAATTGATATGTTCTCATTCGTAACACCACCCTTTCCGACTGTAGCCCAGGTTATTTCCTCCGGATCGAGAGCTGGAGTAGCTAAGGAGGAGACAGTCGTGCTAGGCGAAGTCGTTGTCGGTGTAGCATTAGCTGTAACCGGACCTGACGAGCCGTTGGTCAAAGTCCTCGTTAGGTGTTGGGATATGGCCGCTGCAGGAGGCTGAGCCTGTGGCTTTATAGATGCTGAGTACGAGTCTGGCACGGGTGTCCTCCTAAAAACAAGGTCGAAGCGGGCGCGCTGAAAATTAGGCAGATTTGTGAAGCCTTTGAAGGCTGGTCTACTCTCTAACAGAGTAATGCGCGCAGCTTTATCCGCATCATGTTTATACTGATCAAGATTCAGGAGGTAGCCGGCATCATGGCAGCCTCCAAAGACGATATGCTTGCATGTAGGATTGCTGCTAAAGGTGCGAAGCATCTCTAAAGGTCCAATGATCAGTAAAGTGCGAGAGCATGGTATTCTGAGAATTACCTTTAATCTTGTGATCAACACGTTCCTTACCGTGACCGACGTCAATGATACTAAATAATGGTTGGTTGACAGAAAAACCTTGTGCAAAAGCACGGAACTCCTGCGGCTGACTGAGCAGTCCGACCGAAGCTAATTTCATGGCAAGCCTGTCGAGACTGACGTATATTTGCACCATAATAGGCCAATTAGAAGAGTTGTCATAGAGTGAGGCAATGTGCTCGCGAATCGCGTGTTGAAGTCTCGAGGCTGCTTCAGAGCCACCATCGCTAGCGGCGAGTTGGAGGAGGGCATCTTGGAACTGTGAGAGTGTTAGACGATAATGTCAGAAGATTGCGTATAAGATGAAAAGCATACAATAACTCCGTCTCCATCAATAAGAGCCAGAACAAACGAGTTGCTTTCCTGCGAGGCAAACGTTAGGCTTCAGTGGCGCACAGGGCTGAAGGACAGCTCACCAGCTCACGCTGCGCGTCAGAGACCTGCTTCTGCATCTGATCAACGGATTTTTGATAATTTCGACGAATATCCCTCTCGCTCGCATAGTCATTCTTTAGATTGGCATGCTCCTCTAGCAAAATAGTATACTTATCAAGCATAGTCTGGAAACCGTGAGCTGAGAAAATCCCGAGAAATGCAAGCGGCGTGGAACCCTACCATGAAAAGACTCTGGCGAGCTTCATCAGATGCCTGAAAGCTCTTCATCTGATTTTCAAAATCCGTTATGTTGTAATCAGTGGCCATATTGGTGATGCCGACCATAGCCCTCACGCTGATGATCGATTCTCAAAGGTTGTTTGTTGATGTAAAGAGTGAGAGGATGTCTGGTGCGACTCAATAATTATTTGAGAGGCAACAGCTGGTGCTGTTCCACCACACTAGACCGGTTCAGGAATATTAGCTAGAGGTGCTCTATTTCAGAAAGCTTCACAAGCGATCGACTGCATGAAAGCAGCGTTGTCTAGCCAATCGATTTCAACGGACATATTCACTCGTTCCGACGTGCAAGACTCCTTTCGTGAGGCTGCAGATGATACGTGCGGCATGGGCCAGCGTATCGCCCTTACTTGCTGTAGCTTGAAACTAGTCCCTGCTCTATTCTTGACGCCATTGGCCGAAACGATTGTTTACACACTGCAAACGCGATAGATCACTGATGAGGTTTTGCCTTCCCTTTGAGTTGCTGCCACTTCTATTTTCGCGGGCTTATGACCAGCTGGCTGATTGGCCGACAAGTCGGGTAGTCCGTTCTTTTGATCTCGGATTTATTAGGGGCACTGGGAGGTCTTTCAGCACGTAAGGAGCGGTACCAATCAAAAGGTTCATTTATATATTGCTGTTTGAAAATGGCAACTTATAGCTAGGAAGCACGTATCGTGGCTTTGCGTTCGTACTCTCACTAAAAGAAGCAAGGGTTTGCTAGTTTCCAAACATGAAGATAGGCCAATCTTGCCTTGAGGTACATGTAATCTAGCCAGTTTAAAACTTCCACATGAAGATTAACAAATAGCTATTCATATTCGCATATGGCTGATGGTCGTTGGCCAGAAGGACCTTGCTCGTTTCAATTCTTCGCACGCGCCTAATAGGGCTAGCGAAGTCCTAAACTCCGAGTAAGCGTCTACCCCACAATGACACACCAGTGGGCTCGACGATCACCCCAGTAAATAGACGCTTATTTAAAGGTGAACCTGGTATCGGTTGCCTCAATTGATCAGAACTCCCTTGGTTGAATGCCGTCAGTTAGCGTCCGACCCCTTCGTGCCCCAAACCACATCATTTCTCCAGCCTGCTTCGCCCATACGCATCCTCGACGCCCTGTCTGTGGCCCCTCAATCCAGGATCCTCGCATTGCCGGAGTACAAATAGTACGGATACCCCGCGTTGGAATCTTATACCTCCACACCTCCCCTAGCACAAACCTCTCGCGCTCTCGCGCTGATTGATCGTCTAGCTCAACCCGCAAATCTCTCACACATTCAGAATGGCTTCCTCCGCAAAGAAGACCCGTACGCAACCACCGTACGAGCTCCTCTACTGGCCCGGAATTCCTGGACGCGGAGAATTTATTCGTCTAGCCTTTGAAGCCACTGGCACCTCTTATACCGACACATCAAACGAGTCCAAGGATGGCATCTCGTCCATCCTAGCCATCATAGACCAAAAAGCGAGCTTCGATGCTGACGGCAACCCACCAGCGTTCGCCCCACCCGCGCTGCGCGTTCCAGGCGAAGGCAAGGACGGCAAGAGCCTGGTGATCTATCAAACTCCAAGCATTCTGTCATATCTGGGGCCAAAGTTGGGTCTGGCGGGAGAAGATGAGGCTGAGAAGCAATGGGTTCTGAGCCACACGCTCACAGTGTTGGACCTTAATAATGAAACCCACGATACGCACCATCCAATCGCCTCGCAATTATACTACGAAGACCAGAAAGATGAGTCCTTGAAGAAGGCTAAAGATTTCAGGGAGGGGCGGATTCCCAAGTTCTTTGGATACTTTGAGCGCATTCTAAAGGGCAATGAGGCTGGTGGCGGAAAGTATCTCGTCGGCAGCAAGCTGAGCTACGCGGACACAACCCTCTGGCATGTGCTCAATGGACTCAAATTTGCATTTCCAAAGGAATTGGAGGCGAGAACAGAGGAATACCCTACACTATTTGGCACGTTTTATCCCAGTGTTCAAGAACACAGCGGGCTCAAAGAATACCTGTCAAGCGAGCGTCGGCAGCCATACAGCCAGGGCATCTTCAGACACTATCCTGAGCTGGACCGACAGTAGCAATTCACATGAGACAACACATAGATTCACCAGTAGGGTAAAAAGTCATGCATTTCACCCAATCAATTGTAGAAAATGGTATCTTAACGCCCGAACACGGGCCCATGTCATGTCATTTTTGATGCCGAGTACACTTGATGCATGCCCCAAGCCTTACTCCTAACCCATGTATGAGCAATGAACCGTCTACAAGTCCGAGGCAGCGCTCTGAGGGAACTCAAAGTTGACGGTCTTGCCGGTGAGGCGCTTGTACACCTCGGAGTAGGTGTCCAGCCTGTAGTCAACGCCACCACGCTCCTTCTCGTCGAGAACAACCTTGAGGAGCTTGCTGCCGTCCTCCTTGGTCCTGAGACGCTTGCCAACGATCTCGACAGGGTAGACGAGGTCAGTGAGGATGGAGTCGTGGACAGCAGTCAGAGTGCGGGATCGCGGACGCTTCTGGGTCTGGTTGCTGCGAGAGCGGTTGGAGCGCTTAGGGCGCGGGAGAATGCGGCGGGAGGCAACGAGCAGGACGTGGCGGTCAGAGAACTTCTTCTCGAGCTCACGGGTGAGACTGTGACGGATTAGTATGCATGTTTACAGCACGTAGAGTGAGTACAAACCGCTGCTGAACCTTGTGCCAGCCCTGAAGGAGGGGAACTGGGACGAAGATGACAATGGCCTTCCTGCCGTGGCCGACCTCGATCTAAGAATCCTGGTGTCAGCAAAGCTGCCCAGTGCCCAGCGCCTCTTCGATTCAACAAGTGTGTATGTGTATGCGACGGCTTCGACGATTGAGAGCGCATCGAGTGGAGGAGTCTGTGGACGAGGTAGTGCTTCATCTTACCTCGCGAGCCGACACGAACTGGAGAGGGCGAAGAGAGCTCCTCAGGTCGGGGATGTTGTTCTGGAGGTCCTCAAGGGCATTGTTGATGGCGACCTCGATCTCCGAAGGCGAGCTTCGGGACGGGCTGTTGGGAGCAATCTTAGAGTACTGCGACATTTTGACGGTGTTGATTGCGAGGGTCGAGTGTGTCCTGACGAGAGTTCGAACAGAAATTCCAAGCGATCTTTGTGGATGGCTCTAAGCGAGCGACGCTACTTCATATTTGGTTAGCGTTGTACGTGCGGGCCTTATCCCTCGCTTGCGAGATGGTCGCTAGCCGTTCCATCCCGTTCACGCATCATCATGTAGAGAATGTCCATATTCCGATGTATTATCTTTTTCAATTCAATATCTATAATTTGTATATAGGGATTGCCCAGTACATTATGCCGTTCAATACGGCTGCTGTTATGTCGCCTGCCCAATGAATATAGTGGTACTCGAATCTTTCTAGTCCACCGTTAGACACATCATCAAGTAGAAATAATCGACTTACCAGCTGCAGCCATAAGCCCAAGACAACGAGCCGGATTCAATGCTGCACCAGTCAGCGGAGATCTAAATGATATGAATTACAAACTCACAGGCTCCTGCGTAACCTTGCTTCGCAATGCCAGAAGCGAAGCTACAAAGTCCAAGTGCCAGGCCCACCTTCATTCGTTAGCTACACTACAGCTAAACAAGTAAGCAGCCTACCAGGATTGGCGATAGTGCTGGGCCAAAGACATCCCTCTGACGCGGATCGAGACCAACGCCAAACGCAATAAAAAGGAGCGCGAACGCCGTCATGGTTTCCAGTACATATCTTCACAGGTCAGCCATTGCAAAGCCATGAATCGCGTCTTAACCTACGCTTGTCCCGCTGTGACTAGACTAGGATCAATGTAGCAGCCAGGAACAGCTCGGAAAGAGGCTGGAGGCGTCCCGAGACTGGCGCGCACGAGAAATCCTGCTACAACAGCTCCAGCACATTGGAAAACGATATAAAGCACCGTTCGAGGGAAGGCCGAAAGTCGCGCAGCAAACGTAGCTATAGTGATGAGAGGGTTGAAGTGCCCTCCAGACACAGGGCCGCCCGCCAATATGAACAAAGATATCAGCAATATGTTTGCTATCGAGCCGAATGCTGCTGGTGTGATGGATCCAAGTGCAGTCTCAGTGGCGGCAGGCTGAAGTCCGATTGCATACAGTCCGGCGAGATAGATTTGAAGGCAAGTACCCACACCTTCTATAGTGGCCTCCTTCCAGAGCTCAATATCTGCAAAACCACTCGGTCTGAAGCTTTGTTTCCACGTGAAAGTCGCAGCGGCATCTGGTACCTTGGCGACAACATGGCGATAATCCCCATCACTCGGCGAAAGAGTGAACTCTTGGTTGCCACCGATGCGACCGGCGAATGGCCTTGATGCGACCGGAGGCATGTGGTCGTCTGGTCTCTTCCGCTGGCGAAGTTCACTTTGCCTGTTCGGCTCTGCTTGCTCGATGTCCTTCGATATGGCCATGGTGAGCAATTTCGATAGTAAAACCCTCCATTGAGTTGGAATTGTAGATAATAAGTACGAAGATTACTGGCAGTTTGGTAAGCATCTGATAATGCTCTAGTTGACTAGCACGACATGGTGCACCGCGGAATCCAGGCTGATCAATATGCTGCCGCTTTGTCAGCTGTCGATGCGCTGACTATGCAGCTAGGTTCTCATTTTCCGCAACTATACGGGGGTACTTGAACGACTCTCGTAGCGAACATTACCGTCCTCTTGCATGCAATACTAAGCGTTTTCAAAATCACGGAAATCCTACGATCTATGTAGGCTCATAGTGACCATCGCCCCGTTGGACAGTCACCTATCTGTCCTTGCAACGTCACCATACCACGCCCGGGAATTGATACCGCGGTGAAGATGCGAGAGCAAGCAGTCGCAATCAAGACAAATAAGCACCAACTTCAACATCTTTCTGAAGTCTCCTCCACATGCTGGCGTCAGCTATCACGCACTGAAAGCAGCAACTCCGCACCACGATTGAATCACGTCCTCTAGCAACAAATCGGCAAGATCGCCATTATATAAATTCAGACTCAATTTATTCAATCATTCCAGGGTAATTGCCACGCGATCGGGCTTCCATGTCACAAATCCGGGCTCCCCGGCCATGTATTGATACATGTCTGTCTTCTACCACCATCAAAGCGCCATTGAGGTCTCCACGACCTCGAACCACAGCACGAAGAATGTCCAGTTATCGCAATTCAGATAACAGAAGAAAAATCCACCTCCCACAGCCTATCCCTACTCACCACCTCACGCCCAGCCTCAGTCCTCATGCTCCTCAAGAGTTGCTCAGTCCCACCCACACCCTTAGCCATGGGACAACACACACTCAAACCCTCCGCCCAGACTGCATCCTGCAGGACCTTCAGCGCAGGATAATACTCGCACTCGGTCTGCCCAACCTCGGGCTCAAGCCGTGCCTGCAAGAATGACACGCGGGGCACTAGATACTCCACCTGCCGCGCAAATGGAGTGTGAACGCGGCAGTCTCTCAGCACCCGAGCGACGACGGCAGCTTGTGCGTCGGCCTCGGCCTCGGACCCGGATGGGTTCACTGAAGCACCCGTGCAGTGCAGCATAGCAGCCAGATACAAGACGGAGACGTCAATCTTCTCAGCCCAGTTCTCGCTCTGCACCCGAGTCGTGCAGAGACCGCTGTGAGTGCGAGAGGTTACCTCGGCCGTGTAGATGCGGTGTGTCAGCGCGACTACACGCTGGATGTGTGCGTAGTCTCGGGACGTGTAGGCGCGGACGGCTTCGTTTACCGCCTTGAAGAATTTGTGGTGGTCATGCGGGATGTTTAGCTTGTGCATGTTGAAGAGAGGGGCTTCTTGTACGTGTGGAACTGGCGGTAGAGAATCGGGGGACGAGCGAACCTGTGAGTCGAAGAGTTTGGCCATTTTGAGTTGTCAAGTGTACGTTGCTTCGGATTTGAATGTAGATGTTTTTTTTAAAAAAAAATTTTGTAATATGGTAAAGTACCAAAAGGGAACATTTAAGTGTCGAAGGAGAGGGAAGCTTAGAAGTTGTTCACTTTCAACACTGCACATGGTATAGACACAATGCGTGAATGCGTGAAACATTGATCAACATTGAATCACTGTCATTGATATATATTCTTAGGAGCACGAATCGAGTCGACATGAAAGAAAAGCTAACGAGTGCTTTGTCACTGCACGACACAGGCATCGTCGACATCCGGCCCGCCCTCGCCCTCCTTCCCCTTCCGCCTCCTCATCATAGGACTTATCCTAGTCTTCCCAAACGACCCCACGACATTCCCATGCTTCGCAGACTCGTCCATTCGAGTTTTGGGTTGGACAGGGGTCGGAGCAAAGGCGAAAGACTTGAGCGAAGTGCTGGCAAAGAGCAGGCTAAAGGAGACGACGCCGACGAACAAGAGTGGCAGAGCAAGGTGAAGAGTCCACTTGACCAATGATTCCCCCAGCGTCGATGAATCTTGCATTTCGGATCCGCGTCTCCTCGGTGTTTGCCTCTCGCTACTCTACGCTTCGTACGGAGGCGGCGGCGTCTCGCCACTCCCCGGAGCAACGCTGGGGATGGTCGCAGACGAGGGACTCCTCCGCTTCTCCGCGTAGACGCTGATTGTGTCGATGTCTGAGACGGTTGGCCTGGCCTTGAGTAGAATGAGCGTGTAGCGGAAGACAGATGGTGGTTTTGAGGATGTCGACGAGGAGGTGGAGGAGGCGCGGCGGCGGAATATGTGACGCATGAGGAAGCCAGTAGTTGGAATGGATGTAGAAAGGCCTTTTCCTGGAAATAAAGGGCGTAGGGAAGTAGGTTGGCGCTGAGCTGAGGATCGTTCGTAACGGACAAGAGTGTGGCTACCAGCAACCTTTCAAAGCGACCTCGAAACCGTCCTCTTCTTCAATGAACCCCCTCCCTCTTTCTTCCCTAATACTTTTCCCTTTTTTTTTCAAATCTCCCTCGAACGAACAAAGACCGTATCCCAGCACAGCCAGTCCCCCCGTCGTCTGCCCCACTCTTCAAACCGAAGCCTTGTCAGTTCCCAAGCGCCTGTCTTACGGCCTTGCCCCATGGTCCCCAGGACCCACTTTCTTTATACCTTTCGACCTTGGCCCATCCTTCTTTCCCCGGTAGCCGCATCGTCATCCCTTACTAGCACGTGCACAACCATCTTGCTTTCCGCATCCGGAACAAAGGCGAGCTGAGGGCAGTTGGGCCAGCCACTTATGACGGAACGGGTGCATTGAGCCCTAGCCCCTACGGCAGCGACGTGCGAGACTGACAGCTGCCAGATGTTGTTTGTTTCAGACATTGGTCGTGGCCAGGGTGTTTCTTTCGGGGGGAGAGGAAGAAAGAATTGTCTAGCCTTGTGCATATCTGGCCCTGGGGATGGGCCTATGGGCGAGACATAGAAAGGGTCGAGAAGGCTCTAGAACTCCCACGTGTGAGTGTTCGGGACCCTTTGATGTTTTACCCTGGGGTGGTTTTTTCTCGTGGACGTCAGACGGCGGTGAGTTGCGTTTCGGATTTCGGCTGGCTTATCGCGGCTGCCCCGTAATTGTGAGGTTGAAGGTAGGAGTAGGTGATGGCAGCGGGATCCTCGCTCCGTATCCGGAAGCGCTGAATTAACGATTTGAAAGACAGTGAGTAGATTCATGGCAGTGTTCGGATCTGCCGGTGTCAGCGTGAGCATTGTAGTGAGGTGCGTTTACGATCATGCTGAACCTAGACCTCATTGTTCATTGAAGGCGTGGGACCAGCTAATCTGGTCTGGAATGCTCAGTGCAACATGGAACGGGAATAACATTACGAATTCCCGGTGACACTCGGCATGCGCATTGCTCCTGATAGGGATAAATCCGTTCTTAGTGTTCCCAGGACACCTTGCAAGGGGATACTCAACGTCATTGACGATGGCTCAAGCAAGGGAGCATGCCTTGTCCAAAGCTGACCAGGTGACTGGGCTGCAACCCCAAAGACGAATACCAGGAATCATGCTCATCTGACTGAGTTGTCGGGAGCTGGACATCACGGAAGCACCAAGGCATGTCAAAACAGAGGTGGCCTGTCGATCTGTCTATGTAATTCAAACGCGAAGGAGAGACTATGTGCAATTTGGTTTCGGCAAAATATACAGTTCAAGCAATACAAACAGCGCGAGAAGCAACAACACCCATAAAAATCAAAACTCCAAGTGCAGTAAAAACAAGAAGACAAAAACAACAACAACAACGACAGACCGTTAAACCGAGATCCTCCAGTGATACAATTTAGTCCCTATCACATCCACGCCATCAACCCCTTTGAACAATTTACCCAATTCTTCCCCCCCTCTCCTTCTCTCCTCTCTCTCTCTCTCTTCCCCCTCCCCACCCCTAATTCCCATCCCGATAAAGATTATACATGTAATGCATCCGATCATGCTGCAGCGGCGTAAACCCCGTATAGCAAGCATCAATCGAATAATCCATGTAATTGTGGATCGGATCGTTCCTGTCGGGGCCCTTTTGATCGGGACAAGTCGCCTTGGGCGGGCTCGTCGGACACCCGTCGGTGCTCTCCTTTTCGTAGGGTGTGTCGTCGATGTAGTCGCCAGGGCCCGAGCAGCTGTTGCCTTCGAACGTGTGCAGCAGGCCGAGCCAGTGGCCCGTCTCGTGGACGGCGGTTTTGCCGGCGTTGAAGCCGTCCATGGCGCCGTTGGGCATCGTGTTGGCGTTTACGTTGCAGCTGTCGTTGTAGTAGACCGAGGCGTCGGCTTTGCCGTTTGCGATGGGCGCTGGCAGCGTGCAGCGGCCTAGGACGCCGCCCGTCAGGTCGGTTTGGAAGTAGATGTTGAGGGTGCGGTAGGTGCCCTGGCGGAGTGCTTTCTTCATGGCCACGTCGTCGTCGTGCTCGCCTATGGCCCAGGCATCATTGGTCGTCCAGGTTACGTTGATCAGGTTGAATTGGATGCCGTAGGGCTTGTAGACAGTGTTGAGTGTGTCGAGCTGGGCTTGGGGCATGTCGTTGGTCACAGCGCCCTTGTTGTCTTTTGTGGCGACGATGTGGAAGACTGCATCTATGTTGATGGCCGAGTTGTTGTCTTTGTCACGCGCTTGCAGTGCTGCTCGTGCGGCGTGCGACCCAGTGTTCTGGCCCGAGTGCAACCCCTGGATGGTTTCGAGGAAGTGATCAGAGGCATGGGCAGTGTTGGTTCCGCAGTCGAAGGGCTTGGGACGGGCAGGATTGCTTGCCATCGCTAGGAGCCCCAGTCCTAGAGAGGCAAGGAGGACCTTTTTGAGCATGGTCCGGAGGTGGAAGGGCTTCGATTGATTTTATAAAAACGTGGAATACAAGTCCTAGGTTCAAAAAATACAGAACAAATATGCTTTTTGAAAAGATAGTCTTGGTATAAGTGATACGACAGGCACTTATGGATGTTGATTGCTCTCCATGGACATGCATTGCAACTTATATGCATCTCTTCAAGAAGTCTAGATTTGGGGGTCGCAGAGTTACCATCTAGGCATAACTTGACAGCCGTCCAGACGTTGGCGCCCTATCGTCAGATGGGACGAAACCGGTATAGACGACTGTCAATTGTCTCAAATACCGCCACTCGGCCAACTCGGCGCAGACGTGACAAGAAGCTTATTCCAACTCCTCGGATGAACTACGGCCTACAACAGCACAGTGAGCATACATTGACATCAAAGTGTACGAAAAAGGCAACAAGCGGCTTTGAATCAATTTGCGCTGGAAAACGCCTCAAACTCCAAGTGACTCCTTGACCGTGTGGTGCAAGTACACTACCAACAACCCGGTATCTGAACTAGACTCGAAAACAGGAAAGAAATGAAAAGCGCCGCCTCTCCCTTGAAACGATTAGTCGTCATGTTTATGCAGTATCGTCAGGGCGAGCCGCGCGCCCAGTTGTTGTCGCCGTGCTAGGCTCGTTGTTGTTCCACGACAGGTAAGTGTGGTCCCCGAGTTTCCTGTGATTGTCAGCTTCCGGCTTCTTTGTCTAGATCTGCTTCCGGCTTACCTTGGCTTGACGAGGTGGGTGAGGGTGAAGACAGTCCCCAGCAGAATGCAGAGACCCCCGACGACAACGTACGCAATACCCAAGAAGGGGTTCTTGCCACCCATGACGGTACGGGTGGAAATAAGGATGGACTTTGTGCCGCCGTACTTTTCCGTGGCGAATACTTGACGAAGTTAGCGGAGATACTACAAAGAAGGCAGGTATAACTCGTACGATCACGGATCTTTAGCCGGTAGGTTCCACGCTTCAGAACATCATGGTCATTCCTCATGGCAAGCTTGCTGAACGTCGGCAGACCGGCGGTCCTCATCCAGACCTGGAATTCTTCCCAATTGTGCAAATCTGGCAAGGTAGTGTCATCGTAGCCACTCTCCGGGTATCTATCCTTCCAGTTCGGCGGGGGAACGACATCCTTTGGTGAGTATTTCGAGGTGCCGTATAGATCACCCTCGCTGCTCCACGAGATGCCCTTGTTTGTGAAGTTGTACGTTTCGTTGGACTTGCCATCCTGGGGGTTAGCTGCAGTCAGGTTGCTGAAAGTGTCATTGAACATCGAGTTCGCAATCAGACCGCACGGATAGTAGGCTCGGCCGTCCGGGGCAAGATTCAGAGGATCGCATTCACCGTTTTTGATGTCGTTGGCGCTCACTTTGTCGCCCTTGAGCTGGTTGATGTCCAACGATTTGACATATCGGCGGTGGTTCTGGTAGAAGTTCGTCAAGCGGTAATAGAAGAGAACAGGGGGCTTGATGTCGTTTGGTATTTCGAAGCTTATGATGCACACGTCGGTTTTCTGTGTCTTTCCCGATTCCCATGTGTGGTTCTCCTTCGCATGTCCCCACGACGGATTGCTCGTCAGTGATGATTTGAATGAGGCGGTGACGCGGTTACTCGGCATCTCATCCAGGCTAGGAGCCTTGCTCGCATTGAAGTTGGCGTCCGTCTCCGGCGACTTGTCAGCACAGTTGGTATAATCAATCGCTAACTCTTGAACCTGATAGGGATCAGCCCAGCGCCTCGAGGTTACAATGAATATCTCACTTGTGAGCTCGCGTATAATAGCAGGCCTCCGATGGGCGCGAATATGATGCCGACAACGAAGAAGATGGGCAGGACGGTTTTCGGAGTGAGGATGGGTCTATCGCGGCGCAGTCAGTAACGCTCTATTGCAGAGACTCCTATAGTAAACATACTGCCATGCTTTTAATCGCTGCTGCCGGAATGCGGTATCTAGACAACTATCAGCGAACCCCGTCCACGTCGCGCTGGGCAGCCGTGTTGCTCACTCGGTGGCCTCCTGCTCTTTGTCTTCTTAGCCGTCTCACGGTGCGGGTCTTGGCTAGATATCGAGTCCGTATGCTCGACTTGCTGCGTCTGCGACATGGTGCGTGTTCCGCGGGGTTCCGCAATGTGTGCAGACAAGAGGTGTTGTGGTGGTGAATGTTCGACGATGTTCACGGACAACGGTTTGAGGTTCGGCCGGGGGTTGCGCGGTTGCGCCTCAGCCAAAATTAGAGCTGACGCCGCGCCACATCACTCCCCACATACCCAACTCAGCGAGAACTCCGTCTCCTGCGATTCATCATGCGAGAACGTCATTCACTATTCAGAGTTCCTTCACATGAAATAAATAATTCGTGTTTCGCCCAAAAATGGCGGATATTCATATTGGTGATTCTAAAGCTATGGAAGGCGAAAGACTACCAGTAGTAGTCGACAACCCATGCTGCACAGCAACAGGGTTCAATGTATAGAGAAACCTTGAGAAGACACAGGGAACATCAGTCATGGGCTAGGGGGTATCAGCATGGCGTAGACATAAGAAACAGTAGAGCGGCGTGATGTGATCGAACGCCGGCGTAGAAAGAGACCCAAACCCTTATCAAAACCATCGCATGCAAACGGGCATAAAGAACCGAGAGTAGAGAGCGCCATTTAGATCGTGAAAGTGAGGGGGGATTACGGCAACCATCCCCCATGCCATGGTATATCAGTCTGTCCCGATGAAAGAGAAATCCACAACACCGTTCCGGGAGCATGTGTCCATATGCAACTTGATGCGCAACAAAATCGAAGACGAAATGTTATAGGTCGTCCTTCAAAGTCCGTATATGTGTGTGAAGTAATTGCTGTTGTTGAAAGTTCCAAGATATTGCTTCATAGAAACTGGCGGAAGAACTCTGGTTTAAACCAGCCAACCTTGTCGTAGGCTTGCCACAGCTTACTGGCTTTGTTGACGTCAATCTTGCAGGCCTGCTGGGCATCTGTCTTGCGGAACTCCTTGCCGATCCTCAGGGCATCGATACGGGCCTGGAAGATGCGTCGCTTGCTGCAGAGGTAGGTGGCACACGACAGACGGAGTGTGGACGCAAGGTTCACTTCAGCCTCGTGCAACAGGTGTCGGTCCGGGTCGCTGGAGAGATCGAGAACTTGACCCTTCCAGTCAGCCTTGAGGATCTTTGTGTTGCCCTTGGGCAGGGTGTCGAGAGGTGGCGAGTAGTCAGGAAGTGCGTTGTAATCAGTGTCGTCGCGGTTGGTTGTTGGCCGGGGTGGCTTCGGCGATACCGACACCGGGGCAAAATCGAAAGAGTCATAGACACGAGCCTGCGGAGTCCGCTTGGGGGCCCGGGGAGTGCGAGGGAGTCGAGGAAGGGCCATTTTTTGCTTGTTGCGGGACCCCGACGACGGTGCCGGAGCGAGCTTCTTGAGGACGGGTCGCTTTTGGACGCCGCGCGGTCGACCGTACCGCTGATCAAACTCCCTCTCTTGGGCGTACCATGCGCGGGGGTTCTTGTTGTACGATTGGAAGACGGTGGAGACAAAGGAGACGGCCAGTTCGTAGTCCTCGCGGGCGGGCTTGCTCTGGAGGCTGGCAAAGTCGTTGGACTTCATGTGCTGGGTGATTAGGTTCTGTGCGACCGGGTCGACGTGCTCGTGGGGAGGAAACAGAGGCTCGTCGGGGGCAATTGGGCTCGTTGCGTCGTTCCGGACGAAGAGTTGCGGGTCTCTGGCTCCGTCCTCTACCGTGCACTCCATGTTCTCTTTCTGCGACTGCGGGTCGTAGGGCGAAATGGGTGGTGAGGCATAGGCGTCGCGGCTGGCGGAGGGTGTTGCCTGGAACGAGGCAGCCATGAGCGGCTTCGGTGGCTGTGAATTGAACGACGAGAAGGGGGATTGTGCGATTGAAGGTACGATTGAGGAGCCAAAGGACTCTGAACGCTTCATTTCCGGGGGAGAAAGCAGCGAAGAAACGGTCAGGCGGTGGGTGGGTGGGGTTTTGTACGGCGGGTTTGCCATGATGGGGTTGCCGAGCGGGGAGTTTGGCGGCGGAAGAGGACGAACGAGGGCGAAGGGCTGCTCTTAAGACTTGTCGGGCAGGCAGCACAGGCGACGAGGCGGTTTGGGAGGATAGGTGGGCCCGCGTTTGACTGTGACGGTGGGCGGGGATTGGCAGGGCTGTGGCGAGGACCGTGGGTGATATATAAGGCTAAGAGCGGTTCACCGCGAGGGCAGCCGGTGGAACGCGGCGGAAGCGGACGAAAGTGCTTACAAGACCGGGAGGGCCGTGGGAATTAGTAACTGGCTGGGGGGGCATGGAATTGGCGGCGGAGTTAAAAGGAGCATGTGAGCAAAGCTCGCAACAATGGAGGGCAGCGGGCGGGCTTATGAAGGAGAGGCGGTGCGGCAGTGTTTCAAGCAGGCTGCAGAGAAGGAAGGGACAAAGGACGGATGACTACCGACCGAAACCATGTGCCTGCCTCGACCAGCCTGACCGACCTGGCCGACCTGACCAGGGAACAAAAGGTGGCAGGTGCTCCAGGCATCATTCAATATCCCTACGCGCTTTCCACGGCCGGGAGCTGACGAATTAGTGTGGTGGCCAAGAAGTGAATGGAAGGGCGACGACGAGCGCGCGAGCAGGGGGGGGCGGGGGGCGGCAGCCAATGCGACGGGGCGCAGAGTGTGAGTCAAGCGGAGCGTACTGGCTAGGTTGGGCGCTGAGAGAGATGCGAGACGAGACGCGAGGCGAGAGTCGAGCGGTGGTTGCGAGCCAGCGGAGCGGCGCAATGGCAAGCTGGTGGGCTGGCTGCTGGCGAGTGTAGGCCTGGATAGGTCTGGTTAGGCCTGGCGACCCGTGGAGAGAGCCCTGGAGAGCCCTGGTGAGCCCTGGTAGAGCCCGCTGGCCCTGCGCCAAAGCGGCTAGCCACACTCGCTCGCCCGCCGGCCTTCCCAACTCGTCGTCTCGTATGTATACTGTGTATGGATGGATGGACGGTCGCCGTGCGTACCAGAGTATGTACCGCACCTCCAACACGGCCCTCTCTCCTTGCGCCCTCAATGCCCGTCGGCGTCGTCTCAATTGACTGCGCAGCCCATCGCGACACTTTTCGCCGTGCCATTGGGCCTCTGCGAGCCGGCGACAGTGGCCAAACACGTGTCACTGGTACTGCCTGGAGATGGGGCCCGTCTACTCCTACTCGCCTGTTGGGGGTGCTGGCGTCGTGGCGTAATAGCGTCCTGGCCGCCGTCCCCCTCCTGTTCCGGTGGGGGAATTCACCGCTTCCGTCATCGCCCATTGCAGATGCAGATGCAAATGGCCCGTCGACGCGACAAAAGTGCAAAACGTCCCTGACCGCTCCAGGCCCGGCGAGCGTGCGGGTTCCACAGGGCTCCACGTCCTGCTGCAATTGATGCCATTGCGGGCTGACCAGGCACGACAAGTCACCGCGCGACCTGCCTGGCTACCGGCGAGATTGCGGCCCTGTCTGTCGCTCTCCGCCGTCCGCTCTTGAGCCATAATTTATTTTTACCTTTTTTACTTGTAGCCGTAGCCGTAGCCATTGCCATTTGGATTGCCATTGCCATTGCCATTGCCATGCACCCATCCATCCACTCTGCCTGCTCGACTCGCCTGCCCCCGACATTGGCCGACTGGTGCACACCAAAACCGCCGTGTTGCCCTGCCTGATGCTCCCTGAGACCGAATTAGCCGCCATGCCACGCCACACCCTCTCAACGCGACCTGCTCATCTGCTCCATGGCAATTGGGTCTTGTGATGGACCTCGTCGCCCGTCACACCCTCGGCCACGCGGCTGCCGTCGAGCTCAGGGCGAGTAAGACACGTCTTGCAGCGGGAGCAGGCGCCAGACGCGCTCTGCCATGACCGGCCCTCCCCCGGCGCCACGACCCGTTGGTGTTGCTTCCCAACATTCCACATTCCACATTCCACACCACACACACTCTCACACACACACTTGGTCTGCAAATTGCATGTGAAAGCCCGCTGCTCAGCTGGACAGCCCCCACGGGCCTGGCCGCCGGAGCAGCTGAGGCCCTCACGAGATGAACCGTCACACCATCTTGGGCGGCCGAGGAGGGTCATGCGGGGCATGTCTTATCGTTATCGCACCGTCGCGCGACGCTGCCATGTCCAAAAGTGTGGGGTCGTATAGTAGTGAAATCACCACGACGACCGTTTTGAGAGCGTCGGGCGCTTGTCGTTGCACCGCATCCCCTTCTTTGCAGCAGCCCGCGCGCAGATGGGCAATCTGTCCCCCGCCGTACCCCTCACCAATTCTCCCGTACCGCCCAATGTGCACTCCCACGACTCCTTCGCGACGCCCCCGGCCAGGCCACTGCCGACGCGCACCACGCCTTCTGTCGCAGACCGGATCGTCGATGCTGCCAGCCCGCCAGCCTGCCATCAGCCCAGCCCGCCCAGCACCCCGTCGGCCATCCATGGTCTCCCAGCCTCGGGCATCCATGGAGCGTCGCCTCAATAGCACACGCTGCTTGCCATGGGGCGTCGTGCCCTCTACCGTTTGTTTGGTCGGCCGGCCCCAGGCATGCGCGACACCTCTGCAAGACGCGATCTGCGTTTCCCGGCCCGCATGCCCATTCATCAGCCCGATAGGCCAATGCCCGCTGCCCCTCGTCGTTTGCTGGCCTCCCCCGGCTTGCGGCCTGCGACATGCCGGCGAACTTCGTCGGAGTCCCTGCAGCAGCCACGCTTCCCACTCCGGCTGCTGCAGCACCTTGTTTCGCGACTCTGACACAAGCAATATGAGGCGGTCCTTCATCTCGACCAACTCGTCGTCAATCGCGTCTGGCTGGGCTGCAAGCCCGCCGTGCCTGTAATACCGTGCCAAATAACCCCGATCCCGCATCTGCTCGCCCTGCCGTAAATAGCAAGCCCGCAGCCCTGTGGTGAGATGACGAGGGCCGCCAATGGCTTGCAATATCGCGCCGGCAAGTGGAATACCGACCGCCTCTGGGCAATTGGCTGAAATTCCGCATTAGGCAATGCGACTCGTAGTCGAATGGCAGCGGGCGCTGCAAGAGACGAGCCCTTCTGCGTGACGAGTGACGTCCCGCTCCAGGTCTCACACCTGGACAATGACTCAATGACTCAGATTGACTTCTTCGTCTTGCTCAATTGCATCTGCCTGGCGGGTCTGATGGCTTGCCAGTGCTACCCCGAACCGTGGATCTGACATGCAGAAGCATGCTAAATCGGTCATGCATCGCTGACGGCACTCAAATACTGACGGCATGATCACGCATCAACACGCAAAGGGATTCCTCACAGCGGCCGTGTCATCATCAGTCGTCATCTCCAAGTCGCTGCTTCCGGTTTGGGGCGGGTCGTATCTCCGAGGTCACGTGCATACGCACTGAGCAGCATGCAAATCATCAGAGCGTCGCGCTAATCGCGTCCCCGCAACTGCGATATCAACTTTATTCAGACCGCCCAGCAGCGTCACTGCCCCACCCGAAGCTGTCCGCTACACGTCCACGCCATGTTCGCAAAAAGTGTCTGCATGCGAGAATGCCATTGCCCGACTTACCGTCCTCCCGTGCATTCGTAACCCAGCTACTCAATTCCTTTGCATCTCACCCGCTCGCTTCCGCTGACGATACGAGCACCGCCGCATCGAACCCGCTCGAACGCGCGCCCGGGCCAGTCAAGAAGCATCTTCTTGCCTTGCACGTCCTCTTTCCAAACGAACTGCTGCCTGCGCTCGATCTTCTAGACCGACGTCTTGTAACGAGATTTCGGCTGCGCCGTGAACCAGGCCGTGCAAAGGATGCTTCACGGAATGTAAATGTCGCAACATCCAACTCAACAGCAGCAGTGTTGCGAGATAATGAACAAACTGAGGATGAAGTAGCCGCACAGCCAAATGCGAGGGATAAGCACGCGGCAAATGTGGAGAAGGCAGCAGCGATTAATCGCCCGCTGACCGCCAGCGCCGTCGGGCAAATACATTCTTCCGATGCAGAGATGCCTGACGCACCCCAGACTGCTCTGACAGAAGAGCAAAGTGGAAAAGATGAAGACCACTCCGTAAACCATCCTCAAGCAGACACCATCTACTATGTCCGCTCCGCCCAACAACGCTCCGGCCGCTACACCACCTCGTACGAATCAATAACCTCGTACGAAGTCCGCCTCAAAGCATGGAACTGTTCTTGTCCAGCCTTTGCCTTCTCCGCCTTTCCCTCAGTGCACCCAGACCCTTCCGTGCCCATGCACTCTCCCATTGAAGCAATCGACTGGACAAATGACCCAGGGCCTAGTCCTCAAGAGCAGCTCCGTGAATGGAGCTTCGGCGGAGCCAGTCTGGGAGAGCGCACACCGCCTGTATGCAAACATTTATTAGCGTGCGTGCTGGCGGAGAGATGTCCCGCGCTGTTCGGAGGGTTCCTCGAGGAGAGGGATATCAGTGTTGCAGAGGCGGCCGGCTGGGCTGCTGGCTGGGGAGGTTGAATGGACAGGTTGAATAGACTTGTTCGACGTGTCAATGAGGCTTTGAGAGAAATATCTGAGGAATAGCTGCAAAATACGATACCCCCAAGCCGGACGCAGCACGGCTCAATCAAAAGTTATGAAGCACATCTCGCATGCATGCCATGTAAAAAGTAGCATTTTGACTTGAGCATGTGAATGTAAAAAAAAAAAAAAAAAAAGATATCAAAAGTTCAATGTTTCCAATCCTTTTATAATTTTCCCTGATCATGCATGTTGTAAATGGTACGAGCATCTTCAAGGTTAGCGTAACTCCAAATCCAGTGGTTCCCCGAATTAGATTCATTATACACCACCATACAGTCCAAACGCACTCGAATCCTTGCATCAATTCAACAGAGTCAAGTCAACCTGGGAGAATGCATGCATGGTTGCTTTTGCAGTATTCATATCGTATCAATTCTACATCATGCCAGTATGCCACATATCTAGGCTCAAGCAGCCTTTTATCCCCCATCAGGGACCCAATGGTGTGGTATGATACATCGTGCAACGCATGCAAATGCCCCGTTCCATCTTTGCATGCAGAATTCTACCCTGTTCATCCCTGCCCCTCAACTTTTCCTCATCCCTTCTTCTTCTCCCCTTCCTTGCCCTTTTCCTTGTCTCCTTCTTTGCCCTCTCCGTTTGTTCCGTTCGCCTTCTTTTCCTTCTCCTTCTCGCCCTCTTCTTTTTTGTTCTCCTTGTCTTCGGCTTGCTGCTTGTTTTGGATCTTGTTTTCGATGAGGTCGTGGAAGGCTGTGATTGCTCGTATCAAACTCGATAGATAGATTGCCATCAACTGGTCGTTTGTCTTGATGCTCATTGCCCGCGCCAACTCGGAGTTATCTAGCGCACCAGCTGCGCCTGCTGCCGGACCAACGCCGTTTGTCGCGCCGCCGACAGGTGTGGGTTTGGGTGTTGAGAGGTTCGGGAGGAGATTGAAGACGTCCTGGAGGTTTCCGAGGATTGCGTGGTTGACGGGGAGGTCGCCATCGAGGACTTTCTGGAGGTACTGGCCGATGTCGCGCAGGCGGAGATGGAGCCCTTGCAGGGACTGAAGCTGCGAGGTTATGCGGGTGGAGAGAGTTCCGACGGCGACGTCCCGAATGTCACGGAGGAGATGCTCGACACCGATTTCTTCTGCTTCTTCTGCTTCGATTATTGAGGGCGTGTGAACGAAGGTCTTGTTGGTTGTTGTGCCATCCTGAACATTGCTATTAGCTTCGACGCCACCAGTGAGAGCTTTCGAAGCTGCTACTTGAAGGCAGCATCGCGGAGGAACTCACATCCTTGATTTCCTCCACCGCAAAGTACGCATCCGTTGGCACGCCCACTTCCTTTGGCTGTACATCGATAATGACTAGCAACGGATGCGGCGTGTACCTCTTGAACAGCTCGTTAATCTCCAGATCCGATCCCCGTAGCTTGGGGCCCGTGTGATACCATCCAATAAGCTTCTCCCGCGCATTCACCTTCTTGAACATGTCGTTCATCGACTCGACGTAGTTGTGATCCAGGAACCATACCGATGGATCTTTCTCATCTTCCTCAAATGGCACTGTATGCAGTATTAGCTCTGCTTCTACCCACTCGTGTGCACGTGTATTTTCGGAGAGGTAGTAAAGTGGCGGGGATACAGCATACCGGCAAAGCTGTTTGATACCCGCACGTTCTTGCCATCATTTTGTCCCAAAAGCACACCAACTACTCGTTTCCGTGTGCCTTTTGCTTGTCGGCCGTAGTGATCTGCTGCGGAGAGGAGGACGAGAGGTGCGACGGAGACGTTGCGGGTCACGAGCGACAGCGTCTCTGCTGTCGTGGCCGGCATCTTGCGCTGTGAGTCTAGGATAGGAGAAGGTGAAAGGAGAGCACAGCGAGGGATGTGATGGAGCGGATTTGAGGCGGCGGTGCGTGCGATGAGACTGGAGTTGATGGGTGTGTTGATGGTGCGGCTCTGCGATGGTCATGGAAGCTTTCCGAAGATGGTCCGAGCTCCTTGCCCGCCAGGCACCCCCAGAATGCGTAAGTTCGTGCTTCGAGGGCAGTATCCCACCCTCCCATCCGAAGGGACATGCCAACTATTAGCAATGAATGATAATTTCATGAAGATGCTGGCGACTTCAGCAGTAGGTGAATATGGGCATCCCAAGTGCACTACTTTATAACTTTATACCAAATTCAGAAGCTCTAGTCCACTGTGCTTAGCACGACGGTGGCTCATTACATAGTATATACGGAATAGATATAAAGAAAAGGCCTGACGCAACAGACAGATAGGGATCAAACCGGCAGTTTCGCGTATCGTCTCAGACAGAGGCCCTCCCCTTTCGTCCAAAAAAACTCATGCTCATCCTATACCCAATGCTTAATCTTACACATCCCTTCCTATCCCTATGCTGTACCCTTCCTGGCCGTTATCCAAAATTGCGGAACAAAAGAAAGCTGATTTAAAGCGTTGCGGTTGGGAAATAATACTGATCCCAAAGGAATTCGTAGTCTTCAATGACACTGCCGACAATATCAAGAAGCGGCTTGTTTCGAAGCTTGCGTGTTATAGCGTGGATCCAGGCCCTGTGTCATGTCAACTACGGCAAGTAAATGGGATATCAAGGAGACGTACTTGGTGATGTTCTCGTAAAAGGCACCGCGCATCATCCACCATCCTAGCGCCCACCCACGTTTTCTAAGTTCCTCCTTTTCCAGTCCTGTCAACCCTCTGAGGCCGCCTGCGAGTCTCTCCTGGAAGTCTTTCTTGGCCAATTGTCTTGCTCCATATTCTATGCTCAATCCCATCAGCCACGGACGCCAGCTCTTTCTATCACCTCTGAAGTGTTGCATAGCGAGAGCGTAAATGACAGGTCTTAATATGTACAGCACTTCGGCGACCTCTCCTTTACCACTAACACGATGTAGCAACGCCTTCGGAGGCTTGATGTCGTCGGCAGTAAGAACCTTGGAAAGAAGATAACTCGAGATATCGGACGAATCGGGGAGACTTGGCATCGACAGCCCAGTACGCGGCATAGACCAGTTCTCTGCTTCCACCTGTTGCTCAGTCGGGGGCGTATCCATACCATCAGCAGAGGCATTCGAGTCCTCCAATGAGCTTGGGTCTACCTCTCTTTGTGGGAGTGGAGGTGATACCAGCGGTCGAGAGTTTGTTAACCGAAGCAGAAGCAGCCGACAGACAGCCTTCACGACCTCCAATAAGACCACGACGCGCCATCGCATTTTCTCGCCTTTCCTCTTCGCTGCCATCTCCCATAGTAACTCTGTGTACTGTATCATCTGAAGAACTAGCGCGATCTTCTGGTATGTTGATGATCGCTTCGTCCAGAACTTGGTGTAGCGATTATGAGGTGTTGGATGTTGGCGTTGCGCTCCTGGTAGCCGTTCCATGGCCTTTGCAAGAAGAGAGTCATGGTAGAGAGAAAGTAGCTGAACGCCACTATGTACTGCGCAAAGGTCAGTCGTTCTGTGCGACAGCGCTGATTGAGGAGACCTACGGGACTCGGATGCGATCTCAGACTCTCTAAAGCGACCTATCTTCTATCAGTATAATGCACAGATTGCTAATGCGATTGAGGACGGCGCACCAGGAATGATGTATGTCAGCGATCGCAGTGCCGACTCGATCTGCGAAACCGCGCTGCTGTTCTTGGTGATGAACTCGGAATACATGCCGAGCCATTTTGGCGGCATCGAGAGGACCTGCGTGGTCCGCTGGGTCGCCTGCTTGTACATGTCGCCGTCCCAATCCGATGGGCGCTGCAGCCCAGCTTATCGCGACGTGCGTGGTGTTGTTGGTTGCGGCAGGAGGTTGGGGTCGCGAACGTTCGAGGGGCGTGAAGTCATGCTCGGCGTGGCTGCCGAGGTCCAATCCGGATCTGCATGAGCAAAGCACAACCCCAACCGTGCATCAACAACAATCCATTTCCCGAGCTAACTCCAATTTCGGCTTGAGGTTCATTTCGATGGAAATGCTACCTAATGCAGAAGTTGCATTGGATTCCGGTGAGGCTTTGCGCCCTGTCAGGCTTCACTTTCAGCCTTGGATACGCGCCCTTTTACTGCCGTGCTAAAGGGCGTGCAGAGGAGCCATCGAGAAGACCGTAAGCCGTCCGCGCCCATTTGCTGTGATACAGCATGTCGAGAAATGGTCAAGACGAGCGTGAGAAGGGCGGTATTGGTAACCAAAGAGGAAAAGCTTCTGTAAACATGTGACCACGCGTCGACCCGTACACTACACTTTTCCTAATCGGCCACAAGTATGGGCTTTTCGGCGTGTTCCGACGCACCGAGACTACCAACACTCCAATTACAAAGCAAACTCATATTCAGCTTGTCTCCTGCCTGATTTTGCTTGCTCTTGCGCTTGAGCGGTGAGCTTGAGCTTGAGCTGAAGACGTGTTAGTTTGTTGGAGAGTTCATCGTTACTAAAAGGTGGCTGCATCACTGCTCATGAACGCGAAACTTTCTCCCTAATTCCATGCTTTTATGCTTCTTTCCATAGGGGTATCACGAAACATCACAACCCCTTTAGCACTAAACATGGCAACCTCGATTCCCGTGCCAGTTGTCCCAATCCCCCACGAAGATCTCCCCCTCTTCAAATCCATCAACACCTACGTCCATACGTACATGTCCTCTCCCTCCCACGATAACTCTCACGACTACTACCACATTCTCCGCGTAGTCTCGAATGCAAATCGGATCCTCGAAGCAGAACAAAATTCCAACCCATCATCCACCTACGACACCACTGCCCTCTTCCTCGCCGCCCTCCTCCACGATGTCGGCGACCGAAAATACGCAACTCCCGATGAAGACGTGGAGAACCAAGTTTCCAGCCTAGTGTTTGAGCATGGGTCCTCTTCGTACCTTGCTTTCAAAGTGCAGAAAATTGTGAAGCACGTTTCCTACAGCCATGAAGTCAAGAATCCAGCAGCAGTGCAGGAAGTGCTACAAAGGTATCCAGAGCTGGCCATTGTGCAGGATGCAGATCGGCTGGATGCCATTGGGGCTGTTGGCGTTGCACGGTGCTTTGCATATGGTGGTGCAAAGAGGCGAGGCGAGGCTATGGCAGTGGCGATTGATCACTTTGATGAGAAACTGTATAAGCTGCCGGATATGATGAAGACCGTCACTGGGAAGAGTATGGCGATTAAGAGGAAGAAGGTTCTGGAAGACTTTGCTGAACAGTTCAATCAGGAGGCGAAGCTCTCATTTACTCTCACCGATTGACCCATGTTGTGTATTGGAGTATGACACAGACACTATGGAGTATCTGGATGGATAGTAATGCTTCAACATTTGAAACGAAAATCACGAATGCCCAGAGTCAATCATCTACTAAAATTGCAATTAGTATAATCAATATACCTTAATCTTCGAAGGCAGATATTCTTCTGACGAAATTCTCTATGTCGTTATAGGTTGTACATAGCATTCGGACAGACGCGGTACTCAGGTGTAGAGCATTTTGGTACTTTGGGAACCTTTGGCCTGTGAAGCGGGCAAGGTCAAACACGCCATAATTCAGAAATAGAGCCACATAGCACACTACATCACGTCTCCGTGTCCCCAAAGACGTGACATCGCGGCATCAGATCACGAAAAGAGGCACCAAAACCAATATTGCACTCAAAAGGGTATCATTAAACTCATGTCCATCCGCCCATCTGCCTCAATCCATCACTTTCCCTCACTTCTCCACCTTCCCTCCCCACCATATATTGAACCTCCTCTTGAACACGTCCACGCTCTCCGACGTACCCCTGTCCTTTTCTTTTTCTTCGCGGTTGATGCGTGTCGCTGCGGCGGCGAGTCCGATGGAGACAGCGAATATGGGATCAAGCCGTCTAAGAGGGGTCAGTGTCTCAGCTTGATGGTGAAGAGAGGGATGGGGAACGGACTTTGAGATGATGTATTGATAGGACATGTTGGTGGGGTGGGCAATGGTTGAAAGTTGGAGTAATGGAACGAGAGGGTAGCTGAGAGCTCGGGAGAGGGCAGGTGTGCGAGAACCTGGCTATTGTCGTCAAGCGTGGGAAAGGAGGATGGAAAGCTGTTCCGCGAAGTTTTCTAACGACTGAATGTTTCCTCGTTGGACTAGCAAACTGTTCGGTCGTGTTTGAGCTAGAAAGCTCGAAGTTCGACCCTTTCGTGAAGGAGCGTGAAAGGTGTGATGGCTTGTATGGGTAGATGAGAGTAATTAGCTACAACGTTTTGAGGTCGATCGGAAGCTCCTAAAGCAATTGTATGTTGTCTCCACACTTCGAACCGCCGTGCAAAGGGCCGTAGTGCCGTCAAGCTTAGCCTTTGGCAAGCTTTCCGATCGGCGCACCCACCAGCTAACAGCCGAGGCCAGGCGGCGCGCCGCGTAGGCCTGTGCGCTTGACCCCACGATACGACACGGGCGACACGCAGGTACATGCAGCGGGGTTAAGACGGGCGGCGGCGTCATCACTTGATCCAGTCTATTCTAGCAAATCACCTTGAATGAGCCTCTGCCACATCTCCAGAGCGATAGCCCTGTGCGGCGGATGACTTCGGTCTGGTCAGCCCGACGAATGGCGTCATCGTTTCAGAGCCCGAGTGAGCCGCAAGTCACGCTGCCTGATCAGTAGATACCAAGATATTGAGCTTAGATAGAACAACCAAAGTGCTTCACGGGGACTCGATATTGGGAGGGAGACTTCTCGGATCATGTCCGGTAGTTTGAGCTAGGTAGGGGCAGTGTTGTCAAAAGTACAGCAACGCAGGGGAAAAGAAGGCGAGGAAATACATCTCCATCCCATCAGACCATCGGTCTCCATTACATGAAGATGATGCCTGCCCATGCCTTTCCCATCAGACACGAGCTACAGAACCCATGGAGCCGAGCAAAAGAGAGTCCGCATCTTCCCCAAGCCCGGTAGTAGCTTATCGATGCAGGCTTCGGGACCGTGTGCAGCTCCCGCCACATCCTTCATCTTCATCCCTTGGTCATAGAAATCATGTTATTGCTTTGATACGGAATCCCACAAAGAAACCTAAACGCCGGAGATGTCCTTCGCGCCCCTTGCCATCAGTCGGAATATCGCGGAGAAGCAGATATCGGTAGCCGCGCTTAGTTGTCCTCGCCGAAAGTGTTCTCGCCCGAATACCTTCAGCATCATTAGCCAATCTGAACCTCTAGAAGGCGGTGTAGGGAGCTACTTACGTGATATAGAGGAAGCCGTCCTCGTCTTTGTGCTCCTCGTATATCGAGCTCATGAGCGCAGCTGTCGGAGGAAGCACCTCATCGACGAAGATGAAGATGGCCTTCTCCGGAGAAAGCTTGATTCGCTTGCGGATCACGTACACGAACTGGCCAACGGTGAGGTCGGCCGGAACGAGGTACTTCTTCTTATCGATCGTGGCAATGTCCGACTTCTCGACCTTCTCGCAGATGACCTAGCGCTTTGTTAGAAGACACTCTTAAATAATGAAGAGCGGAGAGTAGACGTACGGGAATGCGGTCGTTGTATTTCTGCCTGATGCGCTCAGCCTCCGCCTTGCGCTTCTCGAAGGGGTGCTCGTCCTTGAACTTGGATCGCATGTTGACGATGGGGTGAGATGGAGTTTGGTGAGAAGGAGATGAAATGCTGGAGCGACGGTCAGATGTGTTGAGTGCGAAAACGCAGGTGGAGTGTGGCGGTGGAGGTTTATGTAGGAGAGAGGGCTGGCAGCGGTGAGAGGGACGTTATGTAGGCAGCAAGAGGCGGGGCGCAGGTGCTCACCCTGCTTAGTCAAGCACCACAGGCACGTACCCAAACGTCGCACTTGACGACTGCACTCATTCACTGCTGAAGACACTAAAACACTCATCTATTGCTGCTACTTGTCACATTCATTGCACCGGCCTTTGTCTCGTTGGCAAAGCCAAAGTGACTCCTTTGTATGGCTGTGCGTGCCGTGACCTCAGCCTCCGCCGGGCCCCAGGAGTCACTCGCTCAGCTTCCCATGACCTTGTGGCGACCGCATTTTGACTCATCAACGTTCGCGCTCCTTTGGTATTTCCTTCGTATTCTGTCGACTTCTTGGAGCCTACATGTGCAAGCGTTTGATGCGCAGGCAGCGGCGTTTGCGCAGGCTGATCCACGGTCGGAACTAGACACGTCTTGAACAAACTGGCATGAGCAGACTTGAGCATTCCGGCGACCTTGTCGCCTACCAATGTGTGCGTTCCAGGCTCTCAAACGGACTCACCATCGTGTCTCCCAGCCTTCTACTTGTACATGTCCGTGCACGTGACTCGCGGTTTGCACCCGCCTCGGCATGTTTGCATCCCGCGCCGGTCGGTAGCAAAATGTACCTGCATGCTCCGACGATGGGGTGACCCTCACTCAAAATCCGCAAAGCTTTAGCCACATTATATAAAATCACTACTTCCTCTCAGAGCCCAGGAGCTTCTCGCTGCTTTCAATGCTCCCCTCATAGCATTTCCTGTACCATCACCCGCCATTGCGCCCGCCATGCCGCCATTCCGCCCTACATCTCGCCTCGTAAGAGCTCTAGAGTTCCAGCGAAGCTATCCGCCGCAACGCACACTCCACCCCAATTTCTTCACAGCGAGGCAGGTGGGAACGAGAAGATGCATGTCCGACGGGCTTCCAAAGCGCGGTTCAGACCCATTGAAGGAATGGCGAGATCCCAAGCCTAGCAAGTGGCCGAACAGAATGCGGCTGCTCTTGGTGCCCTTCATAGGAGCTATAGTGTACTCTATGGTACGCATCACTACTTTGAGACCTCTTCAGCTCAGTGCACAGTCCTAAACACTTTCTGTGACCCTCACGGCTCCTCAGTGCACAGCTGACCTACCATTTATCACTATAGGTCACGGACAAGTCCCTCTCAACCGAGCCCCCCTCCATCGCCGAGAAAGACTCAATCCTCAAGCGCGAAAATGGAGTCACCCCAGATTCTCCCATGCGCCTCCGAATGGAACAATTCATAAAGCAGCACCAGAAGCAAATTGTCGCGGAGCTCGAGAAAGTCGATGGCAAGAAGTTCATCGTGGACTCGTGGCAAAGACCTGAAGGTGGCGGTGGCATCTCCTGCGTACTTCAAGACGGCAACGTCTTCGAGAAAGCTGGCGTTAATATATCCGTCGTCTACGGCCGTCTGCCCCGTCCCGCAATCCAGAAAATGCGCGCAAACCACAAGGCGCTCGACCCAGACGTAGACAGCCTAGAGTTCTTCGCTGCCGGCCTAAGCATGGTCCTACATCCCAAGAACCCCATGGCACCAACGGTACATCTCAATTACCGGTACTTCGAAACGGCAGACGACAAGGGAAATACAAACGCCTGGTGGTACGGAGGGGGCTGCGATCTCACGCCCTGCTATCTATTCGACGAGGACGCGATACACTTCCACAAGACTATCAAGGAAGCGTGCGACAAGCACGATCCTGCATACTACCCGCGTTACAAGAAGTGGTGCGACGAGTACTTCAACAACAAGCACCGCGGCGAATCTCGCGGCGTGGGCGGTATCTTCTTTGATGACCTAGACGAGACGGAGAAGGACCAAGAGCAGCTCTTCTCCTTTGTGCAGGATTGCTTGTCCGCGTTTCTACCGTCGTATCTGCCCATCATAAATAAAAGGAAGGATATGCCCTTTACGGAGGCACAGAAGCAATGGCAGCAGTTACGACGAGGGCGCTACGTTGAGTTCAATCTGGTGCATGATAGAGGAACAGCGTTCGGTCTGAACACGCCAGGCGCAAGGGTAGAGAGTATCTTGATGAGCTTACCGCTTACGGCGAGATGGCAGTACATGCACGCACCAGAGAAGGGCAGCAGAGAAGAAAGACTATTGGAAGTATTGAGGAATCCCAAAGATTGGGTGTAAATATGTACTATTAGATATCACGAAGCTCAAGCATGTAGAAACACAAAAATTCCAGGTTACTTATTCATATTGCCATGCAGGCATTCCGCTCTGCCTTGTTTTATTTTACAGCTGCATCTCTACCTGCGTGCTGCGTGGGTGCTCCGATCAACTGCGTATTTCAAGGCAATTGAGCCAAATCTCGAACCTCGAGATTATAATCTTGCCTCAAGTCACTGAAGGTATCCATTCGTCTTCAACCACTCTCGCACCACCTTCTCATCCCTGTGTCTATACTTGGCATGGCTCCGAATAGTATCGTCAATGACATCCAAGCCCTTGTTATAGCCTCGGGTATCCTTGCCCTTGAAGAAGCCTGCAATATCGTCTGCAACCTTTTCATCCGCAAACTTGTTGAGCCCGAAGCGCAAGAAGCGTTCCAGGACAACCATGTTGCCAGACAGCGTGGGGTGGACCTTGCTATCCCAGTTGTCCCGCACAAAGTTCCACACCTCGATGCGCACCTTAGCGTTGGAGGATAAGGCTATAGTACCGGAGTGCTTGTCTTGCATAGCGACTTTGTCTGAGAAGATGAAAGAGAGGAATTCCTGTGCGAGCTCGGATGACTGTACACGGCCGAGAGATTGAAGGCAAATCTCTTTTCCATCAATGGATGTAGTGGTCAGGTACTCATTCTGGATTTGCCTGAAGGCCGGCTCGCCGCGTTGCTTAATGGCGATAGAAAAGACACCTTTGCGGAGGGATGGGTTGATGGCGGACTTATCTTCTCCAGATATGTAGAGATCGAAACGACGCAAGGCTTCGTCAATCGTAACCTTGTGCCCGAGAAGACCGGCGGTAAAGATAAGCTGAGCGCGGAGCTGGCCAACAAGGAAGGGTTCGCCCTCCTTGAACTCCCAGCCCACCTGCTCGACGGCAGGAGTCACAAGCTTAAGCTCGTACTGCTTCAAAGCTTCGCTGATGTCTTCGGTGCCAGAGAAGACATTACGAACGTTGCCTAGGTTCGTGATGATTTGAGACCACACCCTGATTACAATTTAGCAATTTTTTTATAAAATTGTCGAAAGTACTGACAAGTATTCTTTCTCATCCTGGAAACGCTCCACGAGAGCAAGCAGTCCAGGCGTCGAACCATAACCAGCGACAGCATTCGCGTAGGCATCACCAATGAGGCCAATCTTATCCTGAACGGTCAAGCTCTGCCTAGCCTCTCCGAGCTTCCTTAATCGCTCAGGTGGGTAGTTCGTCCTGTAGAATCCAGCAAGGTTCTTGTTGATCTGGTAGAAAGTGTCATCGACCTCTCGGATGGTATCTTCCTTTTGAGTCAAAGCAGTTGTCTTGTGGAGCGATGCACTAGAAGCTGAAGAGCCGGTATGGAGGCCTAGTGGAATCCACCAGACAGTTTCATCTTCTTCGGGCTTAGCATCGCCTGCGAGCAGGAAACGCTGTTGACGAAGGCCTATCTGGCCAGGCTCCTCAGCAACGGTAACGACCGGGAAACCGATCTTGCGAATCCAGTTATCCATAAAGCTATTCACATCTTGACCAGACGTCTTGCTGAGAGCTGACCAGAGATCGTTGGTAGTAGCGTTGGAGTACTGATGTGCCTTAAGGTAATCCGCCACACCTTGCAGGAAGACTTTCTCGCCTAGGTGTGAACTCAACATACGGATCACCGAGCTTCCTTTCAGATAGCTGATGTGGTCAAAGATCTGGTCGACCTCAAGGCCATCGTAGACGGGGACCTCAATGGGATGAGAGAATCGTAGAGCGTCCAATTGGAAGGCTGTTTGAACAGATTCGGTCTATATTAGAAAAGTCGTCAGCTCTGCAAGGAGTCAAGCTACCTCTGGACTTATGACGTACAACAAACTGTCCCCAAACGTTCCAATCTACGATTTCGGTCAGAATCGACGACTTGCGAAGCAGCAGTAGCACATACCAGGATACAGGTGGTCAATGGCAAACCAGCCAACCCACGTAGCAAAACCTTCGTTGAGCCACAGCTCACTCCACCAATCCATGGTGACAAGGTTACCGAACCATTGGTGGGCAAGTTCGTGGGCTACAACATAGGCTACACGGTTTCGGTAGCTATCCGCAGACGTCTTTGGATCGAAGAGAACGGCAGTAGTCCTAAATGGTTAGTGACTCGAACAGGCTATGGTGTTGCAGGAACTGACCGGTAGGTGATGAGACCCCAATTCTCCATGGCACCGTGTGACTAGGAAACGACGGTCAGCTGAGGCTCTGGGTAGTTGTGAAAGGGTATACATATAGCGCCCTAAAACTCAGTAAATGTATAAAGACAAACAGGTAGAAAGGGAAAAAGGAGACAAGAAAGGGTATACGTATAATTGGCTGCGCAATTAGCGTAGGGGCCCTCGATACAGGAAAAAATTACAACTTACAAATTCATGAACAGCCAGCAAGTCAACTTTCGGGAGCGGGTAATCGATCTGGAAGACCTTTATAAAACAGTCAGCTAGATCGAACGCCTATATTCCAGGGACTTTTCATCATACTTCTGAGAAGTAATCAACGATTTGGTGGCAGTTCTCTAGGGCAAAGCGGCCCTGGTCCTTCAATCCACGAGTTGTGTAAACCCTGACAGGTATGCTCTTGCCATTGTATTTGCGCTTCGTGAATTCCTCAACATACTCAAAATCCCCAATGGCCCAGGCGAGGAGGTAAGTAGACATGATAGGCGAGCGTTCGAAGACGACGACGTGGAAGCCGTCCCTTTTGCTAGGCTTTGTCTCCTTTTCAGGCATGTTGCTGAGCGCAACCTGGTCTTTTGGAATCTCGAGCTCGACATCAAAGGAAGCCTTGAGATTAGGCTCGTCGAAGCAAGGGAAAGCGCGGCGGGCGTCGCAAGATTCAAATTGGGTGCTGAACATGTAATGGAATTCATCGTCTTTGGCCACTGACGCAGGCACCTCGCCCTTAGGCTTATACTTTGAGCGGTAGAAGCCAGCCATTATCTAGAGGGATCTTAGCAATGCATTGTGTGCTACTTAACGTATTCTGACATACGTTGTTGATGGTGCCTTGAAATTTCAGCGTGACGATGACCTCGCCGGAATGTTCAATCTTCTCTCCAAAGTCTAGTGTTACCCGCTGTCGCTTCTCATCGTATGTAATATCCTTAGCTGCGTAGACAGCCTTGTCGGTCTTGAGCTCGGCGCTGTGAACTTTGGTTTGGTATGAGTTGAGGACAATGTCGTTGAACCCATCGCTCTTCTTGACGTCGACGGTAATGGCAACGGTGCCCTGGTAGGTGAAGCCACCGCCGAATTCGAGATCGTGGAGAGAGATGTGATAGTGCGAGGGCTTTACCCTGTCATTCCGCTGTGAGCTTTATCCAAGATGTCTTTTAATGCGAGCTCAACTGACCAATTGGGTAGAATATCCCTGTCCGATGCCATAGCGATGAAGCTACTATTCGCCTCACTTGAGCAGGATCTGATATGTCCTCTGAAAGCTGTCGCCTGGACTGCAGTTCTTGCAGGTCTAACTCCGAATCGCTCGGGTGGGGTGCGTTCTGAAGCTACTGGCTGAAATAGAGAGCTGTGTTTACTTGCAAAGCTGAAGGTTGAAAGAAAGCAAGTGGAGGGCCTGGCGAGAAGCTTGGTCCAGAGCTGGGGGCGAGAACAGCGTCTCGAAATAAGTGACAAGACGGCCAGTTTGGAGGAGGGGAATCGGACAAGGGCACGGAGTAGCTGCAGATATCAATCGACCTGATCAGACGGGAGATGCGAAGGCGCAGGTGACACGAGCTTGCCCCACAGCAATGCAGCCCCGCGCTAGCCTGAACCGGGCTCTTGCCGCCGGGACGGAGTTCATTCATTGGATTCTCGTATGCAAGTCGAAAGAAGTTCTCATTGAGTTAAGATCAATCGATTGCGTTATATTGAGCTATTATTACCGTCACTTGTCACAGCCTCGTCCACCACGCGGCACAAACGTGAGCCGTGAATCTCTGAATTCAAACGGAGCAATATTCCATTAGGAAGGTAATTGAATATATAGGCCTGGAGCCAGCGTTTGTACGCAGTCCAACTTCCTTATGGGGCAAACATGCTTCGCCGAGCCGTGCCTAGCCGCACGAAATATGGTATACTTTAGAAAACTAGAGCCCTTCATCTCCAGCTAGGAAGCCGATATGATCAGTCGTTGGCGACAGCCATTATGAACCAAGTAGCGTCCGAATCCTACCAACGCCAGAGAAATGCATTCAGAGTCCGTTAATGCGCCAACCCCATGTGACCATATTTCGCTAGCATTCTGGCAGGAAGCATCTGGTGCCTGCCGTACAATTCCAGGAGGTACGGTCAAACACACCAGTCAAAGGTAGCTGTGCATTATAAAATCGAAAGTACCATCAAATTCGAATCAGAACGTCCAGACAAGGTATTCGCCACTCTTTCTTGCCCACCAGACCCTTCATCCATTCGTAGTTTGTACCACCGTTCCCTTCAGACAGTGTCGTACTCTTCTCCCGTATCCCGTCTACCGCACTTTTGATCAGCGCCTGCGCTGTGTTGTTCGCTGCCGACAGAAAGACTCCAGCTGTCTCAAAGATAGTATCTCGGAAAGGGGTGGTGCCGTTCAGGGCGAGTTCTGTCGTCTCGGAGGCTAGTGGGGCTTCAAACCATGGCGTGTGGAAGTCAAAGAGCGCTACGACGAGGATGAAAAGAAGTAACGAGCAGTAGACACAGGGCCTGTTCAAGAAGTAGGTCGCGGAGATGAAGAGGACGAGGTATACGGGAGAGGCATTGGTCCTTAGTCTTGCTAATCAGTATACACGGTTCCTTTCCACGGATGTGTCAGACTTACAGAAAGAAGAGAACTGGTATCCAGCTTCGTAGGCAGAACATGATAGCCTCGCGCGCTTTCGCACGCCAGAGCAAGATAAGTCAGACGTTACTCAAAGTAAAGCCGAAGCGAAGGCCGATCCAAGGCGCCGTGCAGATTCGACGATGGGGGAGGGGTCTAGGAAATATTAATAGGTTGCGAAGGTCGTAGGGTTGAAGGCGAAGCGGCGGAGAAGTGATGGCGTCGGAAACGAGATGCGACTCGAAATCCGGGAGCAGCGTGGCGCACCGTCACGTGGTTGGCCACATCCGTTCACTACAAATCGGAAGCTTGCCCCACCTCCAACTTAGAGAAGGACATTGATTATATCGCATGAATTTTACAATGAAATACCACCATACTATAACAACATGGTTTTGCTGGGAATTGACTACAATTAACCTTTTTCAATTCCGAGGTTCCGAGATTCATCCCTGCAACCTTCGTTCCCTTGCTTCCTCTACGCAAATCCATAAAATTGACGTGACCTAGGTCTTTAAGATCTACTTCGTCGACAAATCGACAGACTTTTTTATGTCTGTTTTGCCTGTGAAATTTTTAAAGAAGAATAGCGGATTAGTTGTTGCCTAGCCAGTTCAAGGAACAGCAGAAGGATCAAACACAGCCGCAAGATCACCGCGCGATCCCTTCTACCTGGGAAGGTAATGACAACTAGCTCAGTGCTACTATAGTTATTAATCTCTGTCTTTTGTTTTTCTTTAGTCGACGACTAGGCCGTTACCACAAAAGTTCCTCCAAATTGCCAACACCATAGGACCTCTACAGACACAAACCTCTCTTCCTGCTAGTATAAAGCATCCTGTTCGGACTTGAGTCAGAAATCTCACTTCATTCTAATCCGATAAAAACCACTAGAGCTCCCCCAAACAGTGCCTGATATGGCTACAACTTTCCCCATCTTTGAAAAGCTTCCCTCTGAGCTGCGTGCATGGATTTGGAATCAAGCATTATTCGATGAATACGGCAGGCCCGACCACTGCAAGAGAATCATCGAGTTTCACGACTATGATATCGGAGCCGCCACAATGTCCATCACTGTATCGCGAAAATATCCAATTTTCTTCTCTGTCAATCGGGAAGCTCGCTATGAGGCCGCCAAGGTAGACGGCGGCGAGTGGATGGCTATTTTCCTTAGGACCTACGATGAATATGGAGAGTACGTTACCGAGCCGGGATTCGAAGTTTACATCAATTTTCTCCGAGATCCTATTTTCTTGTCTGAGCGCTTCACAACGACGAGCGCTGAGCATGTATGGTTGAATGCCCGCATTTCCATAGAACATTTTCGTCTCGAGATGCTGAGATGCCTCTTACGCGAAGTTTCAATCAACAAGATTCAGAAGCTTCAACTCACTGCTACACGGCCTCCGGAAGAAAGACGTCTAGAAAACAGAGCATGGTGGAGAGGCGAAACACTTGAGAGATTCAGTTCGTTGAAGTCGCTCGCCCACGTGTGCAACGAACATAGATTCGCCATATGGTTGAGATACACTCTTATCGACCTTTTCGAAGAGTCTTGGAAAACCACATACCAAACAAAGGACATGCCTAAGGTCAAGACAATCTTCTACACGGGACCCAAGCAAGTGAACCCGGATGCAATACAGCGTACCTTTGTCTGGAATCAAGGAAAATTGTCAAAAATGGCCGTAGGTCTCCAGATCTACCAAATGAATGGTATAAATCACGGAGAAAATTCGGAGCTGCGTACAGATTACCGCAAGTCGGAATTTCTCACTGTTCATCTCAGTGACCGCTCTGACTGGATGGCCCTCAGGCCCTTCCTTCCCTACGATGGTCCATAGACCCTGATGCCAAAACCTATTCTGCTCGATTTCTCCCTACCAACTCGCTAAGTGGTAGCTTCCGATGCTGTGAACACTACTGAAAAGGCGCAATTACCGCGGAAAAACATCGCTAGAATCAAGAGCATGGTGCAGAGTGTATATGTTGTAAATGGTACTAAGTGCAGTGGAAAAAGTCACAGTTTCAGTGTGGTTAGGCTGGGGACCCGTTCGTTTATATATAGCTTTGACAGAGAACATGTACAGCCTTGCGGACTTCGAACATAGTCTGAGCAGCTGCATAGCCAAGAAGGAAGTCTGGTACAGTCTTGAAGGAATCAAAAATGACTGGGAATTTGATCACTCTTGATCCAACCCAGCACAATGAAAATGGGTACCAACCGAAATTCATGCACTTAAAGGAAAAGAAACTGGTTAGGAAAGTAGTCTAGCATGAATGGAGAGAAAATGTTCTAACAAACATCTATTATTATAAAGCATGTACGAATCAAAGAAACAAGAAAACAGTCTAGCTAGATAAAATAATAATACAATCTAAGTTACAGACAAAGGACAAAGCGAAATCGCACCTACAATGCCACAGACGTTCGCAACGTTGCGAGATGTCGACGGGCAGGTAAAGACCTTCATGACCAATAAATAAACAATCGTCAGGTATCGAATACTTACCCCAGACGGTGATCTATCGTGCCCCAATCGGTACTCTTTCATACCATAATGTGTAAGCATTGAATTCTAATCCGCCTGATTCCAAAGGATTGAGCGTCAGCAAAGCGTCGTTTGATGACTTATCTGTCGGTAGTATGACCCAGTCATCATCAATATGAGCCCTTTTCTTGTTGAAGCCAGTAACTGAAGCAATGTAATGTCCACTGTTGATAGTCTCCCCCGAGTGAAGCACTACTCCGATGAGCCTGTAGCGAAGTGGCGTAGTCGAACCTCGTTGATACTCTGTCAGATCAAGAATATTTTCGATGCCGACTTCATTAAACTTCTTGGGTCGTTCTCCTGCATCATTAAGAAAGTCACTCTGGAGCGAGAGCGGAACGCGGAGATATTCTGGCCCGGCCTCTATCCCAAGTGTGGACAAGTGAAGTTGTGCCTTCTGACCGCAGCCCTGGCAATCAAGACTACCAAGTTCACTCGGAGCCAAAGTTCGCCTGATAGCATCTTGGACTGTATCATCTTGGTTTTTTGGAAGCAATCTGATGTTTGGGAGACCAAGGTGATTGTCGGGATAATTTGCTCGAATATGTCCGCATTTGCATGTGCGCCTCTCAGGGAGACTTGTCATAAAGAGGGCTCGGTATTGTTCGAGAATACCTGGAGCGGTGCTGTGAAAGGTCAGCATTTGTGTCTTCAGAAATTTGATCAGTGATGGAAATTACGTTGCAATGCTTTCTCGGATATGATCTAGCACGAAGCTCAAGAATTCATTCGCGTCTTGCTGGTCATCTCTAACTGCCATCAAGTATTGGTGACCTAAATTTTGAGCGATCAAGGGATCTAAAAACCACCTCATAGTTAAAAGATGAATGGGCCTCCGGGCTGGATTGTTGCTTGAAAGTGGAGAAATATTATCGTCCTCGTCTTCTTTCACGGGTCCCCAATACACTTTCGCTAACTCCTTCATCATACAGACTATACAACCCTTCGCATCCCGCGGAATAACCTTATGTTTTGGGTCTGTCAAATCTTCATGGATTCCATCAGGATGCGAGCTATCGCGGCACGGCCACTGGGTCTGTCCTTTCACAACCTTGTTGTGATTGTCAAGCCAATTGAGAAACTTTGGTAAATGAAGGAGGATTTGTAAAGTAGAAAGTTGGTAGCATGTGTTCAACCCATTGCGGCGGAGACCTCGGCTTGATTTGTTTTTGCGGGTAATAGGCCATTTTTTACTGATTCTGCCAGCGATTAAGCGACGGTTGCGTTGAATTCGCCCTTCTAGAGGTTTCGGAGGAGGTGGAGGCCTCGTGCTTCTCAAATTGTACCTGTGTGACATGATGAGAGAATAATTGAGGAAGAAAATAAGAGAAGTATAGTGTATATGCTGCTTTGCAGGTAAAAGTGCAGTTGGATTTTTCTAAAACCGAGACGAGTGAAGACGAGATCAGAAAGCTGTCTAGATGGAAGCGTTCAAGGTTTCTATATTGTTCCCAAGAATACAATTCTACCTTCTTGTTCTATTGTTGTATGTTTCTACCGACAAACTGAAGTGAAAGCAAATTCTTTGTTGATGCTGAACAAGAGAGATACAAACAATAGCATTGTTTGCAGCGGAAGATTGAAGGCAAATTTAGATTACAATGAACACTGCTATGAATAGCAACGAAATAGATCCAAAAACATATGAGACTAGAAAACGCCATAGGTGTCTCTTTAGTTAGTCATTTTCGTCGAGTTCCGCGTGATGAGGAAAGCAATTCTGTGCTCTAGGTTGATATAGTCAATAAAGCCTTTGTCAAAGCAATACGTGCATCTCTCGGCCTACATGACATCAGGTTTGATGATTGAATCTAAAATAAACCACTCTCAAGGAAAATTATGCAAAAGAAGGACAACGTCCAAAAATATGAAGTTCACCACCACGCTAGCGCCTTGGCATCATCAATTGCACGTCAATCACAGAACCTCCACGTACATTCCGCGCATTCCACTCCTAAATCTTGGAAATCGTCATGGCGGAAAACGAAACTTCAAGTGCAGACTATGAAGAAGAGCACGTCCACTCAGTTTACGAGCAGATAGCCTCACACTTCTCCTCCACTAGATACAAGGTGTGCGTCCGTCGTAGCAAGAACAGCAACACATGCCCACAGATAGCTAACTAGCACAGCCGTGGCCCATAGTCGAACGCTTCCTTACAGAGCTACCCGCTGGTTCTGTGGGCGCAGATGTTGGCTGCGGAAACGGCAAGTACCTAGCCGTCAACCCAAACATTTTCATTGTCGGCTCGGACAGGTACGTCAAGCACAAAGAACTTCACTACTTGCATTGACATGACAAAGATCAACAAACCTTGTCCAGATAGCCAAACAGTACAAAGCTCACGCTGCTATAGTGGCGGACAATCTCAGCCTGCCGCATCCGGCAAACAGTTTTGATTTTGCTATTTCGATAGCGGTTATTCATCATTTGTCCACGCCGGCAAGGAGGATAAAGGCTGTGAAGGCTGTGCTGGACTTGTTGTGGACTCCGGAAGATGGTCAGGGTGGGAGGGGAGTAGGTAAGGCTTTGATTTATGTGTGGGCGTTGGAGCAGAAAGATAGTCGGAGGGGGTGGGATGAGGGACACGAGCAGGATGTCATGGTGCCGTGGGTTGTGAAGGGTAAGAAAGAGAAGACGCAGAAGCAGAAGGGGAGTAGAAATCAAGAGGAGAGAGAGGAGGTGGACAAAGAAAATGCGAAGATCGAGCGGGACAAAACCTTTTTGCGATACTACCATCTATACAGGAAAGGAGAGCTGGAGCGTGACGTTGAGGAAGCTGGTGGGAAGGTATTGGAGTCAGGGTACGAAAAGGACAATTGGTGGGCAATAATAACTCGTGATTAATATTATGTATACGCCTTATTAGCTATGATCTGCGTTGTGTCTTCATAAGTGTATGCCCTGGAAGCGACTATTCTTCCTTCAATACGACCGGCAGGGCGTAGGAGCTTTCCGTCAGTGGGAACAGTCCCTTGTAGAATCCTACTGCTCCGACTACAAGCAACACGTAATAAGCGACGGTCCACGCAATGCCCTTGGAAGAGGAGCGGGGTTTATCTTCCCCATCATCCCTCATTCCAACATCAGGAGGGCCGATGGGCTCGCCAGCTTCAACCCCTACGCGGCCATACAACCGCGGTAAGCCCATCCAGTTGCAGAAGCTGTGAGCTAGCACTGCCGAGTAGACATTCCCAGTGCGTAGGAAGACAAATGCGGCAAAGAAACCGAACAGGGATGTGTATGTGAACTGGAAGAGAGAGCGTAGTATAGCAAGAGAAAGTGGCGCGCGCGGATGGGTGATGCGGAACTCGTAGAGGTGGTGAACGTGAGCAATGCCAAAGTATAGCGGAGTCAGGAAGATGATCTGTTTTCCCGAGAAGCGTGCAAGGACATGAAGGGGGATTATTAGAGCGCGCCAGATGAGCTCTTCGCTGACAGGCCCCTGCGACCAATTAGTATTACTCCCGACAACGAGACATCAATCGGCATACCACGACATAGTTTCTATATCCAATCCAGCTGCTGAGAGTCTCATAGAGGTCCCTTCCTCTGATCCAACGACGAAAGCCGCCGTCGGCTATGCCATGTTCAAACAAGGGGCCGGTGAAGAGGATGGCTACAAGTAGTAATGTGCTCGCCGTGTCTATGAGCGAGACAGGCCAGAAGCCGAGTAACTGGAGGCCCTCTCGAGCGGAAACCTGGCCGGATTGATACAGCACACAACTAGTCAGGAGGACGCTTGCAATGCACGAAAAGGTAACCGCTCGTACTCTTGCGCGTATCGACGAGGGCGCATCGCGCGTGAGCTGGGGGGACGGTCGTGTTGCAGGCGACAGGTAGAATGGGACCACGTAGATAACGGTGAAGAGAATCTACAGCCAGCCGTCAGCGGCGGGTCCAGTTTATCTTAATGCATGCACCTCGATAGGCAGAGAAAAAAGGAACAGGGAGGGCTCGTGAAACGTGGGGGAGCGGAACGCACCGACAAGAGAGCCGCAGTGCTGGGTGAGACAGGCGGCGGCTTTTGGACTGGCGACACGTTAGACACAGCGGAGCGGTGCAAGGCCATTCTGAAGAGGTAGCTCGACGAGCTGCAGTTCGTGATGCAGCGGGCGGGCGTTTGGAGGCAGCAGAGCGGTGCAGGCCAATGGATTCTCGACTTACCGCCTTTGACGTGCTTTTCGTACAGTTCGCTGAAACGGTCCCTCCAGCCCTTGATCGGCGGCGGCATTGTGGGTCAGCTTGTTGCTATTGTTCGGGCGCTGAGCAGCACGTCGCGAAGCGCTCAGCTCGAGCAAGCAGAGCAGCTAGAGCTTGCGGAAAGGCGGCATGGAATTCTTTATAGACGGCGCTCCCTCCCCGCGGCCATTGCAATCAAGGTGCCAAAAGCAATAACCGCCCGCGCTCGACCCCTGCCACAACTGCAAACACTGCAAACACTGCAAACCTCCATCACCGGAACATCATTCACCCGCGCCGAGCCCACCCCCCGTTCCATCCCCTCCCCTCCCATCCCATCCGAGACCCGGCCTGGTCCCATCGATCAACAATCTATCCGCTTGCCGCCGTCGCTCAGTCCGCCGGTTCTCCGGACACGCTACCACGCTGCCCAGCCACAACACAGCACCCCTGCATTGCTCGGGCTTCGTGGTCGCGGCGCGATCACTGCGCGCTCAGCGACAAGCTCCCGTGGGCCGCCAACCGGCCCGTGGCTCGACGTCAGTGGTCCTCCATAATTATCCCCAATTTCCACGCTGCCCTCGACGCGTCGCGGGTCGGCCAACGCTCTTTATCGGCCGTCGATAAGGGGCAGATCACTGGGATCGAGGGGTTCTCCCAGATCAAATCAAAGAGCTTCATGCGGCCGGAGCACCGTGCGAATGGGAAGCAGATGCCAGAGGGAACATCCTAAGAACACAAATTATATCCAAAAAGCACATCTCTGCACAAAGACAGGCTCACGGTCCTTGGGGCTCGTGCTTGACCGCTCCCGGCTACTGCGCTGGCAATTGGACGGCACCTGCAGAGGCGAGCTGCACTCTGCATCAGCTACGAGCCTCGTTTGGCTGGCCCTGCTGCCATTCCGCTCTCCTGAGTTTTATCAGTCGCTGCCCACTCCTCGTCTCTCTCTTTTCGAAATTCCAAACTCTTTAATGCCTTTGCACGCCCATTTGTCACTCTTTTGACCCCTCTGTACACTTTCTTGTCGCTCATTGCACCCCACATTTCTCGCCGTTTCTTATTATTTCTCTTTTATCATTATTTCCTATCCGTCTTAATGAGCAGTCTCACTTTTCCTTGACACGCGTCCACGAGCTCACGGATTTGAGTTCACGACACAGTTGCGCATCGCAGCATGTCCGCCTCTGCGAGTCGACGCAGCTCCGCATCAGACTCGCCGGGTCCGTCTCCGCTCGCGCGCGCTCCCAAATTCTCTCCGCCGTCGACAAGAAACGCTTCTCCTATACGAAGGGCTCTTCACGAACGTTCAAACTCCCAGACCAATCAGTACTCCGGACCCACCATCCGCATTGTCGACGATCCAGGCACCGATGTCTATTCAAAGAACCCATTTCCCAGTCAGCCTTCCCAGATATTACCACCTCGTAATGCACCGGGGTATGCGTTCGAGCGCAGGCCCCTTCGTGTTTCAGATTCCAGCTCTGTCGCCAATGCGGTCGCAAAGATTGAAGCAGGCCAGACCCTGGTCCCCAAACCCTTACAGCACAAGAAAGCACTCAGACACTCAGCGTCGACTAGCACGTCAGATGCGGACACTCTTGTGGCCTCCTCGTTCTCGCCCTCGTCCAGTCGCTTTTCCCAAGGCAGCACACCCCCGTCGTCGCCGCTGCCGCCGGATTTATTCATCAAAGAAAAGGGATTGGAAGTACTTGAAGAGGTTCCATCTCCTCCACAAAGGTCTACCATTAGGGCTGTCACTCCTTCGACTTCGTCCACTGCCGAGCCGCCGCCTCCGCTTGAGGGTCACGCATTAACACCAAGGGCATCTGCCGCGTCGCTTGCCTCGACCGCATCCTCGGACTCTCCCACGCAGCACACGGCCGATCACAAGAGAGCCTCGTCAAGCATCAGCATCGGTCGGGCCTTAGGCCAAGGGCACAAACATACCCCATCATCTGGATCATACAACAAGAAGCAGGCTTCATCTAATAATACAGCATCGCAGCGACCTATTTCGAATTCCTCGATACAGTCTTTAGACAGCGAACGTCCACAATCATCCTCAAATCCTTTCCCGCCTATTCATGAAGCACACACCGCAACCCTCGCGAGCGGAGTTCGAGTTCACTACCCCGTTGTTCGTGCACCATCAGCCAGTAGCTTATGGGCCGAGACGCAAGACCTACCGACCATCACGTCCCGAATGAATAACCGCACCTCGCAGGTGCATCACTGGAGCTCGCAGCTTTCGACGATACCTTCAGAGTCTGAGCGCGGCTCTCGATCAATTGAACGAGCTTCACATTCCTTTAGTGCGCGGTCGCAGTCACAATCGCAGGATGAGCATCCAGGAACTGGGCGGGCTCACATTCCTCGGAGAAGGCAGACGGTGGGGAGCATTTCATCTTCGGACCATGCTTCCTCAGATATCACAGACTCTTCGGTGGCAGTACCTCTTCCTTTATTCTCTCCCGTGACGCATCCTTCGAATGATGATCGAGACTCTTCGGACGAGCGCCATGATACAATATCGCCTCTGCAGTCGCCTCCGTTACGAATGAAAACGTCGGGCTTTCTTAGAAGATATGACAGCGATTCACGGTCATCGTCCTCAAGACCTAGCTCGTCGCAGTCCGACATATCAACCTTTATTACCAATACTATTCCGGCCTGGGCAAGGTATGTTGTACGAAGCTTAGATTCGGTAGGAATGTTGTGCTGACCATGGCAGATTTTATTATCGTAGGGGCGAACGCACCTCGCTAGGTGCACCAGAGTCTGTGACCGATTCGTCAGATAGTATCAGGATCCCAACCGCACAAAGCGGGCGGACTACTACTCCATCGGACGGGAACTTTCCCCTGAGCATCTACCGCCCACGCAATCGGCCACATCAGCGGATATCGCAACCAGACACTATATCCATGTCCGATGGGCCAGTTGAGCACGATGTCTACGTGGTTGGGCCTGCACGAAGAGCCGTAGACGAGCCGTACACTCCACGTCTTCGGCTCGACCGGCGCAGTCAAGCCCGGCTCAGCGCATGGAAAGCGCCCTCGTTCGACGAGAATTTGGGAACCATGTTCTTCAGTCGTCAAAACCGGCAAATTCTGTTGTTCTGTTTGGGTTTTATTTTCCCACTCGGTAAGCTCTTAGCCCGGTTCCATGCGCATGATCCCAACCTTTGCACATCATACTGACGCTCGTACCAGCATGGATAATTGCAGCCGTTTTGCCAATACCTCCCGACCCGGCGCTGGCCCAGGAACCAACACCCAGCCAGGCGGACCTCGAGCGTCACTTTGCGAGGGAGCTTGGGCCAATTGAAGACAAAACCTTTCAGAAAGCCATGTGGTGGCGCAATTTAAATCGAATCATGTCCGGGATTGGGACACTCCTAATCGGAGTGATTGTGAGTTGTAGCATCCGTGCGTGTTAGACGAGGTACTGACAGCAATTCCAGATCGCCCTCGCAATTCTTGCATCCAGGATGTAATACATCCTACCTACTGTTGTCCATAGCGTCCTGCGCATACCGGCACTCCACGAGTTCCCCCTTAGCATGGCTACACGTCCTACACCACACCAACGTCTACACGACATTTTCTTTAATGCTCATTTATGACCACATCACGCTATTTTATGCCCTTTAATCATGCATTTCCTACCGACTACATATCACGATCTGATGCTCCACGATGGAAGATTTCCCATTCGTCTCGAGTCTCTCTGTCGCGGTACGCAGCTACTGTACAAACTTCTCATTGTGTTAGATTCCTTTCTAGCGATCCAGGCTGCATAGCATAGCTTAGTAGGCGTTTTCATTTCTAGATTCCCCCCATTTGTACCAGAATTTGCTTTCCGAAGTTGGATATCAAAACAGCACCGATTGGTGTATGTGAGTCGGAAGAGACGATAGCACGAAAAGTGTAATCTCCTTCGTATCTCTCTGATAATGTCTGATAGTCTTAAACGATATGACAGCTTGTAATTGTAGACTAGGCTCATCCGTCGATCTTACGATGGAGGCGCAATATAAAACGATTAACTTTCTCATGGCGAGTCACGCTACCTATCTTGCGACACGGTGAGGCGTCAAAGCAAAACCACGGTGGCTCGTGCAAGAGTGTGGCGGCTCTTCACAATGCGCGGGATGGTGGAAGATGACGCATGTGAAGATGCATAGGGCTGGGGCGTGCTTCTAAGCTAGGGACTGTCGCATGAAGCTGTTTATACAAGTAGAATCAATCGCCGAGGTCCGCGTGCAAAGAATCCTTGGCGGAAGCGAAAGACCGTGGCAGCCCTGTAACCAACTATGACTAGATACCGCGAACAGTCATAGCGGATACGCGGGTGGAATGCGTCGGTGACTGTTTGCGTGCCTGAGGCTGTGGCGGCCGCAGTCGAGAGTGCTCAAGATGAGTCGAACGACGCTAGTCCCTTTTGGGATCTCCCGGTGCTCTAGCCCCTCCATACAAAAAGCTGCCCGCATCACGACCTTTTTGCGCACATCAACAAGCAGCAGCTTCACCACACCCGGTTACACCCATCTTCTCGCCCTCTCCACCTCTCTAGACCTCCTTTCTCTTCTTTAGACTTCCAGAACAGTACAATCCGAGCACCAAAGTAATAATCGCCATGGCGGTCCGCGCACAATTCGAGAATTCCAACGAGTGAGACTTTCCCCGCCAGCGGAAGAGTGTAGCAAAATAGGCAGAGATACTGATATTTGGTGCGCAGAGTTGGTGTATTTTCTACTCTTACCAATGCGTATGCGCTTGTTGCAGTAGGAGCTTCAGAGAACTTTTACAGGTGCGTTTGCGCTGGTCCCCCTTTGCCCACCCGCAGACCGCAGCGGAGGGACAGACGAGGATAATACGAGGTTGTAGTGCAGTATTGACTGATTGCGCAACAGTGTCTTCGAAGCGGAACTCCAAGACGTCATACCCATCTGCCATGCGACAATAGCAGGCACAAGGATAGTGGGTCGATTGACTGCAGGGTAAGTCGAGAAAGCTTCACAGAAGCACCACCAGAACCGCCTCCCTCTTCCGGCAGCCATGAACTAACAGGTACTCTAGCAACAAAAAAGGCCTCCTTGTCCCCACTACTACAACCGATCAGGAACTTCAGCACCTCCGCAACTCAATACCCGACAGCGTCAAGATCCAGCGAATAGAAGAGCGATTATCTGCCCTCGGTAATGTGATATGTTGCAACGACCACGTTGCCCTCGTGCACCCGGACATCGAGCGCGAGACGGAGGAGATCATAGCAGATGTGCTTGGTGTTGAAGTTTTCAGGCAGACAATTGCGGATAATGTTTTGACGGGAAGCTACATGGCATTGAGCAACCAGGGCGGCATTGTGCACCCGAAGACAAGCATTCAAGATCAGGATGAGCTGTCAAGTTTGCTCCAAGTACCACTAGTGGCGGGCAGCGTGAACCGCGGAAGCGCCGTCGTAGGCGCGGGCATGGTCGTCAACGACTGGATGGCAGTTACAGGTACGTTCAATTACCCAGCTCCTATATTTAGAGGCCAAAACTAATCGGATATAATAGGCCTCGACACAACAGCCACAGAACTCTCAGTTGTCGAATCCGTCTTCAGGTTAGGCGAAGGCAACGGCCCCAGCGCTATCAACACGACACACAAGGATGCGATGGTTGAATCCTTCTACTAGATCAGATCTCCAAAAACAGCATACAGGTTGTACAGGATCTCTCCCCGCTAATGCATTACGGCGGATTGAGAGGGTCGGCGCACGGCGTCTGGAGAAAAAAGGAGCTTGGGAAACGTAGACGCATAGTCTTGGGGCTCTTCTGATGTAGAAAATTCATGATGCATCGCAAACTTGCTCTCTTCAAGTGATAGTAAGCATTTTGATATAAGCTTTACAAACTTTAGCCCTAACCTAACCCAACAATGTGCCCTGTGTGACGTAGCCGCAGCCACATTCATCCCACGTCCATAGGGCTGAAGGCGGTGAGCCAATTCAACGGAGCTTGGCGCCTTTTCCCGGACCGCGCCCAAATGCTCCCCACACCTCCATCGCAAGTTACACTCTTTGTCCATACGCATTTCCACCTGAATTTTTTGCTTCAAATCATACATTGCATTGCGGGCACAAGCCTATGGGCCACTTGCAGCCCCTTCATCCGCCCTGTCTACCGAACCTACACAATCACAACATGTCAACAGACAACTCTACAGCGCTCACAAAGCGCTCCGCTTCCTCAGCCCTCATGGCGCCTCCTCCCGCACCAAAGCGCATAAGAAGACCCGCAGTCGTGCTCGACGAGGATACCTACACCTCCGCCGTCTCCCACATCATCCGCCGCGACTTCTTCCCCGGTCTTGCTGAGACAGACGCCCAGCGCGAATACCTGAATGCTTTGGAGAGCAAGGATAATAGATGGATACGGGAGGCAGGGAAGAAGCTGACAGATGTTATGACGCCTGTTCCCGGGCGATCTACAGCAAAGGGAAGAGGTACGAGATTCAGTACAGGCTTTGGGAGCGGGGGCAAGACGCCGAGTGTATGGGGCGCCGATACTCCACGGACAGAAGCAGGAGGCGAGGAAGATGAAGATGAAGATAATAATGAAGAGGGTATAGGCAAACTAAACGAAACAGATCTAAACATGAGCCTCGGAGCCTTCCAAGCAAAATACACCTCCGAAGACCAAGAATCCTTCAACCAAATCCTCGACCGGCAGAACAAGGCGCGTTTCGAGAAGAACATTTGGCTCAGGGAAGGCAACCGATATGCTAGCAAGCAGCGCGTCGCACAGCAGAAAGTACTCGAGGCGCGCAAAGCGTCCGAATCCACGGAACTGATTGTACGACCAAGCCAAAACCTTGACGAGAGACCTGCCGCGCCGAATACGCACAAGCACGCTGCAATGAACGGTCTCATGTTCCACCCTGACAGCGTAGAGTCCTGGGCGCCGACGCGCGCGCAAACCGCAGAGACCGCATCCATTGCTCCCCCGAAGAAAGTACTCCACCACAACACACGATTACCCGTCGTAGACGCCGATCCGAAGCGTCCACCGAGCCCGACAATGTCCGCTGTTCGCGATGCCATCGCCGGTCGTCCACGGCTGAATCCAAGTGAAGGGGGCTTCACGGGCTCAGAAACACCCCGTGTAAATGGCTACGCTTTCGTAGACGCTTTCCCTCCCGAACCGGAGGATGAAGGAGACGCACCTACAGATCTCTTAGAGAAGTTCGAGGTCAAGGGCAGTACGGGAGCATCGTTCAAGATCAACGAGTCGGGTAGGAGAGAAAGGTTGCATCACAAAATGGTGGAGCGGATATCGCTATCCAAGAAATCCTCCGCTTCTAGTAGTACTGGTGACGGCGATGGTATAGGCAAAGGCCTGGGCATATTCGCATCAGAGACGCCGCGGTTCTTGAGCGCGCCTACTCCTGCGACTAGACTGCAGGGAGGCACGACGCCGGGGAGGAAGGGCGTGGGCAATTTGACCCCCGCGGCGCAGAAGCTGTTTGAGAAGGTTGGGGGAGGGACGCCGAAGCCAGGGGCTGGCGGGTTCGGCGCAAAGAGTGCGATGGGGAGGCAGTGGACGCCTACACCCAGGGTCAAGCGCAAGACGTAAGACGGTACCATGGTATGTTGTCAACATTGGAGAACACAACAAAAGGAAAATTGTAGCCTGCCGAAGTGCTCGTGCAAGGGGCATGATTGGAACAATGATACCCCCTAGACAGACAAGATAGAATCAGAACAAACGTATTTTCAGAGCTCACTATACAATCCCATTGATTACTTTACACAGCGAGAGAGGGGAAAAAAAAAAAAAGCTACTAGCAGTTCCACGCATGCCCCTGCCTTTGGTATCGATACGGAACTGAAGTCGCAAAAACAAAAAGAATTTCCCAGAAATTTCTTCAAACTATGCAAACGCCATGCTGAAAGCGACTCAGTGGGTGTACCACTGCCCAACCGACCGACCGACCGAGACCGAGTATATACCGCGAATTGTGTACAGGAAGGGCAAAAGTGATAGCGAACTCAGAGCTGAACTAAAATAAAGCACAAAAAGCAATAAATAGAGACCGAGGTCTTACTTATCCTCCTCTCCTGCGAACTGAATCTGGACCCTGATAGGTGCGGAACTGCGTGCCAGGCGCGTGATAGCTCCTGTACTGTCGACGCGGACGAGGCCCTCCGTCTGGGGGGCGTTCTGAAGACTCCTCTCGCGGAGCATTGCTTGATGCTTGCTGGTCATATGAAGGATTGCGTGATGGCAGGACGCTCTGCTGAGGTGGGGAGTATCCTGGGGGTGAGCCGGCCTGGCTTATGAATGGCCTGGGAGTTTGCGAGGAAGTTGGAGGGCCCATGTGGGCTGGAAGGACTTGCCGCTCGCCGTACTGATGTATCTTGAGCGGTGGGTAAGGTGACATGTTTGATGGAGGAGGAGGAGCTTGGAAGCTTCCTGGGGGTGGGACATAGCCCACTTGCTGGGGAGGCGCGCTGTATCCTGAGCCATATTGCCAGGATTGCGATGAAGACCTATGTGGAGTCGAATAACCTGATGAAGTGGGCGATGGGTATACGACTCTTGGAGGGGCAGGATCGTAGTGAGCAAATCGGTAGGTAGTAGGCGGAGGACCTGGTGGCTTTGCCGGCAGCGTGTGACCTATAGAGGGAAGCTGTGGTGTATTATGTGTCGAGTATGGACTTTGATGAGTCAGTGAGGTGGTGGTCGACTTATTTAATTCAGAATGATAGGGTTGGGGCGGGCTGCCGGCGAAATGCTGTGGCGCGGGTTGGGACGCTTGAGATCCGCTTTGTCGCCTGTCATGTTCCCAGTGAGATGATGCCGGATCCTGAGAGTTACGACGGGGTGGGTAGGTTGGTGCTAAGCTAGGTGACTGATTGTAGGGTAGAGGTGGAGCAGAGGGAGATGCATTGTAGCTCCCACCTGATGCTGTATTTGCGTCTTTACCCTGTGCGCTAGATGGGCTAAATGGTCGTGAATGAGGCAGCGCGGCCGTTTGCATTGGTTCTCGCTCTGGTCGTTGACTGTAAGGAACCCGTCCTTCCGAAATTGCCTTTGCGTCTAGCATGGCGCGAATTGCATGGAGGGGATCTCGCTTGCGTAGAAACTCCTCGCTCATTCCCCTCGTGTAGCTCGGCATCCTCGGTGTTAAATCGGGTACATACCGATAAGATGAGGGAGACGAAGATGGAGCACAGTTTGGAATAGGCAGCAATACTCCTTGAGTTCCGGATGAGTCCCGGTCGTGAGGAGGCTCTTGTCGGTGAACAATAGAATCCCGGTCGAGAGGAGGCTCTTGTCGGTGAACAATGGAATCCAGTGCTAACGGACCACTTCGAGATAGTGTCCCACCCTGATCGATGCTTAATCGACGAGAAGGAGTAGCAGCAATATTCAGATCATGAGCAGATGGTTGAAACTCTGGTGCGTTATGAACAGGCTCATCTGCATCATCATTTAACATGTCCATGATACGGTGCGAAGATCGTGTTGTAGTCTCGTTGTTTGGTACCTCCGGCTCTTTTCTAGCTTCCACACCGTTTGTCTCCGGAAGCGGAATGCTGCCGCCTGAAACTTCTTGTACTTGGGGTGCTTTGTTAGGAATGTTGTCGACTGAAACTTCCGGTACTCGGAGTGCTTCGTTAGGAGTATTGTCGACTGAAACTTCCTGTATATGGGGTGCTTCGTTGGGGGTGTTGTCGACTGGAAATTCCTGTACTTGTGGAACTATGATAGGAGCATTGTCGACTGGAATTTCCTGTACTTGGGGAACTATGATAGGAGCGTTGTCGACTGAAACTTCCGGTACTCGGAGTGCTTCGTTAGGAGCGTTGTCGACTGGAAATTCCTCTACTTGGGGTGCTATGATAGGAGCGTTGTCGACCGGAATTTCCTCTACTCGGGGTGCTATGATAGGAGCGTTGTCGACTGAAATGGGTATCTCAGGAGGGGGATAAGCCTCGACAGGAGAAGCTTCCCTATACAAAGAAGTCGGTCCAACGTCTACGTCCTCTTCTAAAGTTGGCATTGTCGATTCTTGTTCGTTCGCAGTCTCTTCAAAGATAACACCTCGAGGCGCATCTGCAGCTAGAGATGCAAGAAGAGAAAGCCCATCGATGCGTTCCTCGGATACTGGCTTTAAGGGCAGAGGGACCTGTACAGGTTGTACGGGCGCGTGCTCAACGTCAACGGCAGCGTCGATTAGACTCATGATGTTCCAGTGTGCGACGGCCTCTGTTCGACCTGGACCAGTGAATCTGGCGAAGCTGCGTGGGGCATCGTCGATAGAATCATCGGCGTCTTCGTCATTGGCGACAAACGCCTTGCGCACTTGATCAAAATGCTTTTTCTGAAGTTCTTCCTCCAGCAGGTAATCTGCTTCGACATAAGCTCGACTACGAGAAGCGTATTTTGAGCCCAGGCGGTCATCTTGGCCAATTTGAGGGAATTCTATATGAGTTGGCGCAATTACATTATCCTGAAAATGTGATTAGCAAGTCTATTGAGATATTTGATTTTTCGGGACGAACCTCATCGTCGGTAGCACATCCCTCTTCCCCCTTCATTTCTCGTTCAATTTGCTTCATGCGGTAGAAACATTGAAGCAGTAGATCTTCTTGAAGTTCTTGCATGCGTTGCTAACTCGATTAGTCGTAGCCAGTGTAATATGTCAATAGTACTTACAATATACTTCTCATTTTCAATGTGTTCAGTAGCGATGCGCACGCGGTCGAGTTGCTCCAACTTGTTGTTTCGTAGAGCATGAACTTGGCCCAGCCGGCGCTTTTTGTATTGGTCAAGTGCAGCCATGAGCGGCTTGTACTCAGGTGCGTGCTTGTGGTAATCGGGGTCATTCTCCAGTCCATAGGTGCTTCGATTCGATAGCTCTTCTAATATACTTTTTTGAACTTTTGCAAGGGTCCGATAACTCATCTTAAGATTCAACTGTCGCCGGAGGGCTGTCTCAATATTTACGTCCGGATGCGGCGCACGACGACGGCCGGGCAGTCGCCTTCCCAATTTACCGGCGACGTCGCCATTGGTTGGGAGGACATGATTGAGGCCTTGGCTACTTGCAACTTCAGGAATTAGCTCTGGTGAGTTGGGCACAGTGGAAGCATCTGTTAAGTCCGGTGGCTGCTCTGCAATGTCGGCTGCGTCTTGTTGTGTTTTGCGTTTCTTCCTGCGCGGCTGTAGTTCGGAAGTATCGCTTTGCGTCCGGGTAAGAACACCATTTGGGCGGGCGCTGACAGTTTTGCTTGACTGCGACGATTCATCCGATGCGCGCCTCTTTTTGTTGGACATTTTCGATCCATTTACTGCGGGTTGCGACTCCAGGTTCTCTGTGTCTGGCGTCTGGGTACCATTTACTGCAAGCTGGTCGGCGTATGGACCCGTAGAGATTCGAGGCGAACTAGAATCGGTCGATAATCGGGTGCGCTTGGCTGGCCGCTCATCTTCGTTCTCTGAATGGGCGTTTTCGTAATGCGCAAAGCCATTCAGAGAGCTGCGGCGACTGCTATCACTTGCAATTGATGGTACGCCGGAGCTGGTGTGATTTGATGCTGTGTTTGCAGCACGACGGGTTGTCATGTGGAAGTCCTCTGAGGGAGCAAGACGCGACGTCTTCGCTCCCTGAAGACTATTCCTTCGCTTAGCCTGGGAGCTAGCGCCTGCGCCAAGTAAATATGTTAGCATGGCTGGGGAGGCAAGTTGCGGAAGAGGTTTAATAGGGGAGAGGCAGACATACCAGGCAGTGGCTTTTGAGGGGTGGTGGAGGGCGTCTTTGTTGCTTTGATCTTGCGCTTTGGCGGCATTGTGGCGAGACCTAATGGTGGAACAAGCAGCCTGTTAGCTCGAGACCAGATCCCATAGAGCACAACAAAAATGGCATCAATGATTGAGAGAAGAATGCATCGGAGAACTTACGAGTAATGAGTGACTGCTCTTCAATACCGCAGGGTGCTTTACGGCAGACAGTTTGTGGAGCGTCAGACCTCTTGGGTCTAGAGTGTCAGCCTATGAATGGAATGAAGCGTACGGATTGTTTTCAATGCATGAAAAATACACAGAGGTCGTTCTGATTACACAACAGCAAAATCTGGAGCCTTAGAGAAACATGGCGGGAAGAATTTTGGCAGTGAATGTGAAGATTGCTTACCAGTCCGCTGACCTCCGTGGCACAATGACTGTAGAGTCGATATGATGCACACAAATAGTCACAAGGCTAGAGACTCATTCTCTGATGACAAGCAATCCGAGCACCTTGACTCTTGCAATCGTCTTGAGTGCGGTGTTGCTCGAAGGCTTTGAGAGAAGAAGCAGGAGGGAGGAAACCCGGCAAAAGAAAATGCTCTGCGCCGCGCGGATGACGAAGGAGAGAGCAGGGCAGGCCGCCGGAGTCTGCTCGAACAGGACAACAAAGACAGATAAATCGCAAGCGAGAAGCAATGCTCTCGAGCTGTTGATGGGGAGCGAGGTTGTACTGTTGGTTGAGGCCTCTGAAATGGTGGAAAGAGCACGAGGGGCTAGTCCCAAACAGGCCCTTGACAGGGGTGCAGCGCCTCCCTTTGGCCAGGTTGCTCAGCGCTGACTCCGACGACAGCGGGCGTTCGTGATTAGTAGAGCACGGTGGAGAGAAGGCTGACGATGCTGTTCAGCCCGAGGGATCGAGTGAAATGCCACCCAAATTCAGACTGTGAATGCGCGGCAGCCCGCTCCAAACAGGTGGGCGAGACCACCATGGGCGCTTTTGGCGATGCTGCGAGGGCTTACCCAAGACGGAAATAGTAACGGTCACCTCATCCGCATCGATCCACGCCGCATCTAGGCACACTGCCGCGGAACTTGGAAAGGAATTCATCTACTTTCAATCTTTCTATGATTCTCCATGGCAGTGTGAAGCCTCGCTTAGCCGCTGCCAGTTCTCCGTGTTGCTTCATCGCAAGTTTCAGAGCCGAACGTCATTCCCCGGACATTCGCCGGATCTGCGCCGTCAAGATCCTCTGGCATTTCGTTGACCTCTTCGCACTAGCATTTGCGATTCTGGGCTTATGACCATCTCCTACTAGGTATTCGGAAGGCAAGTCATGGCACTGCAAGAGCAAGGCGTCTTGACATTCACCGTACGCCCTCCGCACTGGCAAATTTCTACATAGTAAGATCAATGTTCTACAGCGTAATATCTACGGCCCTTCTGCCAACCTGCCCGAGTGAGATTTAGACGTGGCGCTGCATATTTTTCCTTCAAGTTAACAAACAGGATTGTCTTAATTTTAATCATTTTTCTAGGTCTTTGCCACCGCGTCAAGAACAGTCGGCCTTGTTACACTCCGCCTCCAACACAGATAAAACCAACAGTCACTTGAGGCCTTTTGTTGTGCCCCAGAGCCTTATTGCCCCAGAATGTTGCTCGGCCCAAATTATTCAGGTATCCCACCGGCCAACTCGTTCTTTGCCGACACGTCAGAGCTTTTCATTTTCAAATGATCCCATTGGCTGTAACGTCATGCACGTCAACGACCAATGCCCCTGACGCCAAGATTCGAACAGCATGCAACCAGCCGAATTAATCACCGCACCTCCCTTATAATCAGTACGAGTAACAAGCGGAGCAGATGTTTGGGAGTGTCAATATCGGGATTGCACTAGAATTTCAATACTCGTAAGCGTTGCGGTCATGCTGCCTCCTTACATTAAGCGTTCCCGAGCCGTACGATACTAGTATATTTGTGACACGATGCACCACCAGCTTATATTGAACAGTGAATTCAGTGAATTGTTTTCTGCAGAAGGACCGCAACAGCGGTACTCATTTGTCTACAATCGGAAATTCAAATCAGAAATTCGAAGTCCGAAAAGACCGAACCAGCGTCGTTCCACCATTCTTAATGGCGGGAAGAAACAGTAATACTACTAAGACTAAGGTTTGCTACGATTTTGTGAACCCGTGTAACCGAAGCCGAGGCTCTACCTCCCAATTAGAACGCCACTCCTAACGCTCAAGAGCCGTCCAATCGGAGGCTGGTGAAGGAAGCAAAACATAGGAGAAAATCCCCGTTGGGGAACCTTGAGACTCAATGGAAGGGCATTCGTCTAACATGAAAAGAGGAGACATTGATGTCATGAACTGTATGATGCCCGCATCCACATCATCAGGTGAGTCAGCCTTGCTGACCGAACGGTGGATTCCGTATAAAAATCATCGGCCCGTTTCCATCTGCAGATTGATTTTCCTTTGACTATGGCTCATACTACTTCTCGGACTCGCATTAAGCACAAAATCAGGAATAGGCGGTGTCATCTCCCTGCTCGGTGGAGATGGGCTTCGCGAATTCCGGTCCGGGCTCATAGCACGATCTCGAATAAAACTCTGACTGTGGACAAGAGGACTCGGGCTACCCGCCCGACTATTCGATCGCATGCGGTTGTAGGGCCTTGTTGGGCACGTGATCATCTGACTTGCCAGTGGACTAGCAACGATGCTCGTTCCGGGAGTTGCAGCTGGAGGTGGTGTGGGACTTTCTGTTCGAAAGAGTGGATGGATATGCGCCTCACTAACCGCAGGGCTTGGCGGTCGCGAGGTGTCGGGCATGATTTTAGGAGGAGGGGGTAAATCATTGTCTTCTTCCTCGGCGGGTGCGGCCGGGAATGGACCGTCTAGCGCTCGTGCAGGTGACGCTGGACGACTCCCAGGAATCGTCTCGAGCGCAGTACCTCTCGATGGTGCCTAATCACATCATAACGTTAGTTGACGTTTTCATAGAAGGTATACGCATATATCAGTATTAGGGCATTTCTGGTGTATGATCCCGACATGACAATTGTTGTGACAAGTACGTCTGTGTTCTTTCTCTGTTCGCGTTCAGACTTACCGGCGGGGTCGTCGCTGTAGATGCGGATGCGGATGCTGAAGCAAGCTGCATGACTGCATCCCTGGTCTGAGGGTCTACCTCCCAGGAATCAAAGCCATCATTTTGAGATGCATTGTCAATAGAGTGACTGTCTGAATAAATACTTCGTGCGTCCCGATTGAATGAGGGACGATTGATCAGCTTAGAGCGCGACGTAACCGGCCGGACGGCATGATGTAATGACTCCCTCCACGATTTCAAAGACTGTGAAGATCTAGTAGAGAATGTAGGGGATGGGAGAGCTGCAAGAGGCGATGCGGGCTGCGTTGGCTCTAGTATGTAAAGATTTGCCGTCTGATTAGAGTGTCTGACTTCGGACATGACTGAGTCCCTTGGGCCAGAAAGAGAGACTAGCTGCACTTCTGGTTTGGTCGATCTCCATAGCGCTGAAGAGAACAGGGCAACTTGGCTGATGAAAGCCAAAGCCCAAACAGTGATATGGGCCGCGAGGTGCCCGTGCCAGTCGGTGATGGCAGGTGCCGACTGTTTTAAAATGATTTGATCCAGTCTAGTCTTGATAGAGATGATTGATGCCAGTGATACCATCAAGGCTGCCGTAGAGAGGAGGATAGATGAGCCAGCGAGTATCTTTCTAGGAACCGAATGCTTCATGATGCCATCTCTTGACCATGCATACTGTGTCGAGAATATCGTCACCGAAGCAAGAGCCCCGACATCTAAGGCGCTGGCCGTAGCTGCTAGGCCAACAAGAGAGGGTTGCGCAACTGATAGGGCTGCGGCATCCAGTATATCCAGAACAGTGTCGCCGGCAGTAGCGGACCATGCCACTACGCCGAGAAGAGAAAGGTAGAACCTGCGAGAGCGAGGAGCCATGCTTTTGCCTACACAGCAAAGCTTGACTGATGATGAAGAAGGGACGCTTCAGCGTTTGAGAAAAGCTTGGTAGGGCACAGCTCGCTGTGGCCTACGGGTCCAAGCTCAAGCGGTACTGCAGTATCAAGTGTCCAAATGTGAAGCACTGATCGTGGAAGACACCGCTTGAGACCAATCGAATGATGCAGCTAGACTTCGAAGGCTTCGCAGCAGGAGATATGAGTTGATGGGCCACTGAGAAGTGAGATGACGCGCACGTCGAAATGTCGGGTTGCTGGAGGGAACACAGGTCGTACGGACCAAAGTCTTGAACCAATTGGACACAAAAAGGGAAATCCGACGGACCCTACGGCCGTCATGGGGAGTAACCAGACGCTCAAGATTGAGATGATGCGACAATACCGGAATCAGGCCATGACAATAGGTTTGTCGTTAATGAGAGGGTTGTTATAGAAAGACGCGAAAACAATGCGGTTGAAGGGCGCAGTATCAAAACCCCGCGCCGCGGGTCGCGAAAGGTTCAGTAGGCCCCCGCACGAGACTGAACGCGTTCGAGGCGGAACGAAATAATAGTGCAGAAAGTATAGCCAACGCGCTTGAAGGGTGACGCGGAGGCCGAATCCGGAAGGCTGAGATTTGTCGACGTATAGCAACTGCAGTAGTCCCGGACCGGCTGATGTCGTTTAATAGCCAAAGTCCCGGTCGTCGGTTTGGAGGAAAATGTAACAGGCGCGAGCGGCAGGTTAGAAACGAACGGCGGTCGAAGACAAAAGCGAGAGAAAGGTTGAACGAAGGATGAAGCAAAATGGCGCATAAGCTTGGAGGACCCACGAGGAGATTAATAAATTTAGAAGAGAACAGAAGGCTGCGTTAGTTTCGTATTGTTTGGTGGGCTGCGTCCTGCAGCACGCGTTCAACGTGGTGGAGCGCGACCGGGATGCTATGGCAAGATCCCGGGATGCGCGACAAGCATCTCGGAGGTGAGAATCGAAATTGGGCCGTCTGCGCAACCATACCTGCAAGTGTGCCGGCTCGCAGCTCGACTCGCAGCTAGCCTGAGACACAGAGAAACATTGGCATGGAAGCATAAGTTCAATAGCGTTCGACACGAGACCGCACGGTCGAAAGTCCCATTCATCGTTTGGTAACTCAGGATGCTGCTTGGTTCCACAATACTGCTTGAGTAGGGATGCTTCATCAATCAATACAAGACAGTGCAAATCGGCCAGAGGCTGGGCGACTCACTCGAAACCTGTAACGGCTTCGTGCAACGGGATAGGAGGTAGCGACGAAAATGGATCGTGGTGAGAAAAAGTGGCCAAACTCTCGGGGAAGGGAGCGATTGACCAATTAGGAGGACGGCTGAGTGGCCGTCCGCTAGCATCGTTTGACTTGGCGAACGGTCTACCACGATCCCCACGTCGCTATTTCGAGCTATTCATGTCCGGTGATTCAGTGATTCGTGAGGTAAGCACCCAGAGATGTTCGAGGTCTTCGACTCCTCGGCCTTGTCGCCTAGCTTGTCGCATCGAATTTGCCGTTTCTCCGAAGTCAGGAAGCTTTTAGGATATTCCCGGTAACGTTGTCCCGCGATGCCACCGATACTCGGTCCTCTAAGCCTGAAGGATAGGTGACAGCTGCAGCATGTCGTTACCTCTGATTGAGTTTCTCCAGCGCCTGGTTTGTTATCCTACGTTGTGGACTCCGAGGACGACCACACTATTCTCACTTGATTAAGGGAGAGGAGTTGCCATGGACAAGTAAAACTCAGGGTTACGCAGTCAAAACTTTGCATGTATGTGACGTGCATCGGAGGGTGTTCATCGCGAAAGAAGTGAGATCGTAGCTTGCGTATTCGTCCCGCGCTCCGCGGGTGGGGACATGCATCGCCAGATCGGAAATATTCCCACAATGCACACTAATGGGTGCATGTCACAGCCCCGAGCTTTTCATATAGTGGATGCAACGGGTCGTGACAGTATGATTCTATGATAGAATGGAGCTGTTGTATACTTCAGAAGAGGGCAATCGGGCGACGAGACTCCGGTCTTCGAGACTCCAAATCTGTTGCTGCTGTTGCATAGAGTGAATGAAAGGAGAATTGAGAAATATCGTGAACGACTCTGAAGGCAAAGGAAATGATCAGAGATGTCTTTCAGCTTGAATCAATCATTCACTGTGGGGCCGCTGCAGAGGTAACGGAGCGGAGTAATCAAGACTCTCTCACCCTGATTGCGATTCTCACCTTGAATACCTACAACCAAGCCTTCGCTATACGGTCTTTTCACACAGCTAGTACTGTGTAGGTCGCCCGCTTGTTGCTGAATCACAGGTATCGCTGCCATGTACAATACAAGCTTGACGGTATAAGTAGCATAGGTTGTGTCGGTTGTCGGTTACTGTCCAATCAGCACGTCAACAAATGTCAGGGGCATGAGAAGCGCCACACAAGGGACGCCTGTCATGCATCATGGAGCGGCGCTGTCGTGAGCGCCCCTTCATTTCCCACGCGTTGTTTAGGGCTGCTTTTCAACACAAACATGAAAACAACTTCACGACGGACCGTTGATGACCTGCAGCGGCGTCACAACTGGTCGGGCGCTTCTGGCAGACGGGTTCGGAGGTAGGACCAGGATCGATAGTCCGATTGCCTGCCGTGGCCATATGCACAGCATATATCATCCACAGGTGGTACACACAGCGTGCGCTGGAACACAAAGGCTGAGATTGGCACAAGCGGAGGTCGAGACAGACACCCCTCACGTCTCTTGGCCATTCGATTGGCTGTTCATGAAGCCGAAACGGACAGGGAAGGCAAAGCAAAGTTTTCACGGGTAGGACGCACCGATGGGGCATAGAGACCCATAACGAGACCGGGCGATGGTGTTGGCGGTGGGCTGCAGCAGCCTCACGTGAAGAGGCATGACGCGACCAAGCGCACCGCCACTCGCCACATATCTCGGCAATTCCTTATGCCGCGCCGATTCTTGGCGGCAGGCTGTCCCGCTGTTGAGCAGGTGGGTGATGTAGTGGTTCTGCCTGACGGTCTTCTATCACTTTCCCTCGCTCGTCACGAGCAAACCAAAACCTGTGTGTAAGCTCTGCAGCCTTCACTGCTGCCCGTACGGCTTCTCTATTCGTATAAAACCCACACACCCGGGGCAGGCCATCTTCGGTATCCCCGCCTCTGCCCTCTCCCCACCAGCAACCAGACCTTCGCCTCAACAGCATATCCACAGAATCATTCGCCAAAATGAAGATCACTTTCAAGGTATCTTGTTGCCACAGCCTGCAGTTGCAGCCTGTTGCTAACATCGGCTACAGGATCTTAAGCAGAACAAATTCGTCATCGAAGCCGAGCCGTCGGAAACGGTATGCGGAACTCCAGCATGGCCCTTTAGCATCGTCACAGAATGCGTATCTAACGTCTTTTATAGATCGGCGAGCTCAAGGGCAAGATTCAGGCGGATAAAGGATGGGAGGTTGCCCAGCAGAAGCTGATTTACTCTGGTATGCCGGCCTCGGTTCTTCAGAGCTTTGAGACATCTGCAGCTGCAGCTGCTAACCGCCGAAATAGGCAAGATCCTCCAAGATGCAAATACCATTGAATCGTACAACATCGAAGAGAAGGGCTTCATTGTCTGTATGGTATCCAGGGTCGGTGCCACCGTTTGCCACTGTTGAGTACGCAAGCTGATAATCCGCATAGCCCAAGACAACCGCCGCATCGTCAAGTAGAGCACCCTCAACACCTGCTCCAGCAGCTGTACAGACTCCCGCCGCCCCTGCTGCTCCGGCACCATCGTCAGCAGCAACGCAAAATGCCCCCGCTACCCCGTCCCCCGCTCCTGCCCAGCAAGCCTCCGATTCAACTCGCTTCAATGACCCTTCAGCCTTGACCATGGGTAGCGAGCGGGACGCAGCGATTGCGAACATGGAGAGCATGGGTTTCCCACGGGCAGATATTGACCGCGCTATGCGTGCTGCTTTCTTCAACCCAGATCGGGCAGTTGAGTACCTGTTGACCGTAAGCAACATCTAGATTTGTTATATGAACGACGTGCTGACGTGTTGTCAGGGCATCCCTCCAGACGCAATGCAGGAGTCACAAGGGTCACCTGCGCAAGCGCGAGGACCTACTTCTCCTCCACCTGCCACTGGCGGGAACACAGGGGCGGCCGCTGCTACCAGCGGTGGTGACGAACCGATAAACCTGTTCGAAGCAGCCGCACAAGCTGGTCAAGGCGGCCGGGGCGGTACGGGGGGTGCTCGTTCAGGGGCCGCAGGTGCTGGAGCTGGAGCTGGAGCTGGAGCGGGCGGCGCTCTCGGCAGCAATAGTCTAGATTTCCTGCGCAACAACCCCCAGTTCCAGCAGCTTCGGCAGGTGGTACAGCAGCAACCCCAGATGCTCGAGCCCATCTTGCAGCAGGTTGGAGCTGGTAACCCTCAACTAGCCCAGATGATCGCGAACCACCCAGACCAATTCCTGCAGTTGCTTGCCGAGGACGCTGACGAAGACGCACCACTACCTCCAGGCGCGCAGGCCATCAGTGTCACAGAGGAGGAGCGCGAGGCTATTGAGCGCCTGTGCCGTTTAGGCTTCGAGCGGGATTTGGTCATCCAAGCCTACTTTGCGTGCGACAAGAACGAGGAGTTGGCGGCAAATTTCCTCTTCGACCAGCCCGAGGAGCCCGATGAGCAGTGATTGGTTTCATGCTCTATCATCCGATATATCTTTCACCTACTCCTCCTTACGTCCGTCTCACGATATCTTATCAAGGAAATGCAGCTTGCACGATCGTTTCCTTGAACCTCTGACCGCTTAAAGATGCTTGTTCATGTGGGAGTCTGTTCACCTACTCTCATTCTCTGGTTAATGGTATGATACCCTCCGGATCTGGAGGTGGGAAACTCGGCCAGATTGGACTGTAGATAGCTCAGCGGGGTGACTTGGGAGTTTCACCAGGTGAGAAAAATCATGAAATGAAATGGCACTTCTTGTATGCGAAAGGCATTGACGCTGCTGGGCTGATCATCCTTCCCCTCGCGCATAACCAATTGAAAGCCTAAGCTCTATGGCAACAATCCATTAATGATACCTCAACATCTCCTCTCTTCCCCTGTGCAACTATCCTCTCAGGATTCTAATAGTTGCATGCCCACATCCGGTATGCTGAGGAATGAATCACTGACTTACTTCCCATGCTAAAGAGTATGAGGGATGTATCGTCGATTGCAGGTTGCTGTCAGAGTTTGTGAGCGGTGGTGTCAGCGCCAAAGACGCTCCAGGAAATTATGATCTCCTGTCCAGCGGTAAACATAGTGCAATCACTCCACACAAACCATAGACGCAAGTAATGATGCAACGGACTGGTATTCTCACACTCTACATCTTGCATGCCTGAACATAAAAGAAATAAAGAAAAAAGCGCAGTAGCCTATGTACAATTGATTTTGTTCCACTTTCATGTCTACACCGTCATCGCCGCAGAAGGCGGGCCGTACCCGACTTGAGGGTTTGGCTCACCAGGTGCCATGAAGTTTGTCTCTGGGTTCTTTTGCGCTTTGGCCGCACTGCAACGTGCCATTGTCGGTGAACTAGAAGATAAAGTTAGCACTGATCAGAGACGGGTAATATGCAGGAGTGTACTTACTTTCGCGAAATGGCGTCTGTGAAGTAGAAGTTCTCAATCGGATTCCTCAGCGGCTCACCCGTGGCCTTCGCTCCCTTGTTCTGGTCCACCAGCTGTACCTTGCTCAAGCCCGGTAATGAAACTGGCTCTACAACGTCGTATCTTCTCAGAGCAGGGGAGATCTCCTCCATACGATCCCTCAAAGCTTCCACATCGTCATACGGTAGCTCAGCACCAAGATACTCTGATGCTGCTCGGATGATCTTCCAGTCCTCCCTTGAAGCGCCCGGGAGACTCACAGCGTTGCGGGCCATCTGTACACGTCCCTCGGTGTTGACGAATGTGGCGGACTTCTCCGTGTACGCAGCACCAGGGAGGACGACGTCGGCGAGCTGTGCGCCTCGGTCACCGTGGTGACCCTGGTAAACGATGAAGGCATCCTTTGGCAGCTCAGCCTCATTGACCTCGTCGGCTCCAAGAAGCCAGACGAACTTCGGAGTGGTGCTTGCAACTTCTGGCGACGGAACGGTAAAGCCAACTTCGTAAGCACCTGTTCGTGATGCCGTCCGTTGGAGGATGTTGTAACCGTTCCATTCGGGGGTCTGGAAATTAGCCTTATTCTTCTCGACGAAGCTACCGACCTGCTCGAAAATCGACTTCGCATCAGAGTGCTCCGCGATTGAGCTGCCGACGATGATCATGGGTTTCTTAGCAGACTGCAGCTTCTTGCCGAAAGCTCCGGTCAACGCAGTCTTCAAGTCGGTAGCAGAGGCTCCTAGCTTCTCATACTCGAAGGTGCTCTCGAAATCCTCACCAACCAGACCGATGTTAAGGTCAGACCTCAGCCACTGTTTCCGGATACGTGCATTGAGAACGGAGGCTTCGTGTCGTGGGTTGGTGCCAATGAGCAGGATCGCATCCGCTTCTTCCACGCCGTAGATCTTGGAATTGAATGCGTAATTAGACCGTACGTCGATACCGTGGGCAATGGGCTCGCTGCCTCCAGGCTGATCCAGAGCCAGATTGTCCGATCCGAGCCTGTTCGCAAGTTCCTTCATAGCGACCAAAGTCTCGGTCTCCACCAGATGACCTGCAATAGCCTTGAATTCATTGCCCTTAGGCGCGACCTTCTTGTAGGCATTGCCAATCTCGACGAGTGCCTGTTCCCACGTAGCAGGCTGGAACTCGTTGTTGACCCGGATGAGGGGGTTAACCAATCGTTGGGTGCTAAGAGCGTCGCAAGCAAAACGAGACTTGTCGTTAATCCACTCCTCGTTGATATCATCGTTCAACCGGGGAAGGACTCTCATGACTTGGATACCACGCGCATCTACCCGGATGTTCGAGCCCATTCCGTCCAGAACATCGATTGTCTCGGTATGGTACAGCTCCCACGGACGAGCCTTGAAGGCATAGGGCTTAGATGTGAGAGCACCAACGGGGCAGAGATCGATGACGTTTCCAGACATCTCAGAGTCGAGCGCAGTCTCCAGATAGGTGCCGATTTGAAGGTCGTTGCCACGTCCGGTAGAGCCCATCTCAGGAGCGCCGGCAATGTCGTTGGCGAATCGGACGCAGCGCGTGCAGTGGATACACCTGTTCATGGAAGTCTACTCAGAGTAAGCATATGTATCGTGGTGGCAAGACTGCGAATCTCACCTTGATCAAAGGTCCAATGTTCTTGTCCTCGACGGCACGCTTGCCACCGATTTCATGGAACCGTCCTCGATCGGCTCCATATCTCATCGACTGGTCCTGCAAGTCACACTCTCCTCCCTGATCGCAAATGGGGCAATCCAGCGGGTGGTTGGCAAGCAAAAACTCCATAACACCCTCACGCGCCTTGTGTGCGAGGGGCGAATCCGTCTTGACCACCATCCCAGGCTGTACCGGCCACGCGCAGGATGCCACAGGCTTAGGGGCCTTCTCCACCTCGACTAGACACATACGACAATTTCCAGCAATCATAAGCTTCTCATGATAGCAGTATCTCGGGACGGTAGATCCGGCTTTCTCGCATGCCTGGATGAGGGCCGAGCCGGCTAGGGAGGGGCCGTTAGTATCGTGTCCACAGCTTCAATGCGTCGTAGCAGCCATCGTACCTTCTATTGACACCTTCTTTCCATCTGCGAAGCTCGTTAGCACACGTCGTCGCCCGCACCTAGGGGTGGCACAAACCGATTGTGAGCTCCACCTCTGCTGGCCGACGGGCGCAGGCACTAAAGGCCCGGCAGCCATTGAAGCCTGCAGAGGGAGCAGGCCGCTTCAGCGACCGGATCAATTGTTGCCGCAGCATGTTGTGGCGAGAGCAATGGCGATGAGAGAGCAGCAGCCGAGCTCTTGACGTTGATGATTGAAGTTCGCGCTTGGCGGGCCACTGGGGATAATCCGGCTCGAGTGGCCCGTGATTGGCCGGCCCGCCGCGCTGATACAAATTCTTCTCCGTGCGTGCATCCCTCTTCTCTTCTTCAACTCATTCTGGGCAGTCCTTATTGTGGGAAGCTGAGGCATGTGGCTCGCAAGGGCTACGTAATTCATTCCATTTCTTCCTCTGCTGGCTGCCCTATAGCACGACTCGCCGTGCGCCGTAGCTGGAGCAGATGAAGTTTTCACTGATGATATCTTGTTCCTTACCAACGCCGCTACATTCCTGCTACAGGACTCTCCTATGTCGTAGACTGTTTATTCTATTTTGTGTGAATGAATCAACTTCTTGATCGCAAGTCGAGGGGCCCACATTGCTATACCGCATCGTTGGAGATCGGTTCCGATCGGATGACGAATCCACTTCTATTGATGCCACAGTCGTGCCTTCTTGTCGTCTCACGCATAATATTCAAGGGACAACAAATTATGAGTTTCATTTAATCGACATCGAAAACCCGAGCACAAATGTTTTGCTATAAGAAGGGTTGTGAACACGATTACTATCCTACACAGATTTCATCATCCAAGCTTCAAGGGCAAGATGCACCATCCAGTGTTTGTTAGAACTCTCAGTGTGTTAAAGAGGATCGAATAAAAGTGGCATGGTGTAAGTCCATAAAAAGAGTGGTTGAACTCGGATGGAATGCGGTATTGTGTGAAGTTAAGATTGGCCGGTGGATCACCAAAGCTATCAAAACTTTCTAGATGAAGCCTATTCGTCCTTTGAATCCAACCATCCGCTTCAAGCTCGCAAATCAAGGATCCTCATCTTTGAAACTAAAATTTTTCGTCAATACAACACCTCAAGATTGGCCCGGAAGCACACTTACCCATCGCAATTTACATTCGGTACGGTATTATCGACCGGAACAACAATGTAGCAACCCTCGGGAATATTTACTGTTGTACTGCCTCCAGGTGCAAGCCCCATACTATACGTTGTAGGCCCAAACATGATTCTATTAAATATCAGTCCTTGTTCACAGAGCCACCATTACATGGAGACGTACTCTTCATTAAACTCCACATCATCGGCCCTAGGGACATAGTCGGACGGGTTGTGTACCGTGATCTGTCTGTGGTCAGCATGCGCACATGTCTACGTGTGTGTGGAGTGACGAACCCAGTACCACTCGTCGCCCGATGCCCACTTCCCATTAGGATCGCCTGAGAGTCCCGATCCTGAACCGTTATCAAGACACTCGTTCAAGATATTTTCGTACGCATCATAACTACTATTCTTAGCGCAAGTTGGCGTTCGTGCAAGGGCATCTACCGCACCAATGTGAATACTGCCCGCTGGGATCGTTCCGCTGCAGTTCAACGGATGCGCCGTCGTTGACTGGAATGGAGAGTGAACAGAACTGATTGTTGCCGCGGACTCCGTCAGATTTCGCGCAGGCGTTGGCACCACAAATTTGTGCGCGGAGGTCCCAGGCGTAGCTGGCGTACTTGCTTTTGCCCTGGCCGCCGTAGCAGTCTGCGGCAAAGGCAACGGGGAGAAGTGCAAGGAGGCCTACAATGGCGCTTGGGAACTTGATCATAGTGATGAATAAATGGATGGTAAAGAAGTTCGAGCGTGCGGGAGTGCGGAATTTGGCATATGCTTTGCGGATATAAAGCGCTTTTTATAAACCTGGCCTACACCATATGTTCATCCGAGTCTGCCCACGATGATATATACGGAAATTGCGCCTCCCTTTTCTTCACCTATCCATCATCTAGCTGATGTTGTTTCAGAATGGAGCTGGATGCCTTTCTCTGAATCGCTTATTCGGGTGGCTCAGTGCTATGCCCCTTACCTAGTTGGGCGAAATATACGTCGCGGTAGACGTTCTGAGATTGAAACAGATGAGCGTGGGCTGTCTTGAATTTCGTAACATGTCCGCACTGGTACAGATGACGCTAAGATTGATGAGGTGATGGTCAGCTTCTGGAGGTCTTAAAATAATAGCAACGTTGTGTGCTTTCACGCACGCATCTTGATATACTCCCATCAATGCTCACCGTAATGCTAGGTATATAAAGTCATCTGTCACGCACCTTGAGATGGCAGCCTCGATCAGTCTTCCTTTCGTTTACTCCCCCGGAGATTTCTCTAGTCCTTTCCACTTTCCACGATGAAATCCTCCACTCTGGCACTCGCCTTCTTCCTCTACACTACAGCAATCGCCAGCCCGCTCTTCACCTCACCAGCCCCACACTCCGTACTGGAAGAACGTGGAGCAAACGGTTACTATTTTAAAAACTGCAACGACGACGACAGGCAATTCCTCGAGACAGTTCTCGACGACGTCCAAGAGTTGGCCAAAGCCGCCATTCCCTACTCGGAGCCTACACGAAACCATCCGGCGTTCAAGGCCTGGTTCGGCGACGGCAGCACCGTCCCATCCAACTCCATCGATGATCAGAAAATTAATCTTCGGTACGAAAAGTTTTCGGCGTTCAAAACAAATGTACCCAAGAAGTCTGTCACATTGGACTGTAACCGCCAGGCAACATGCTGCCAACAATCAAGGTCTGTTACGCATTGTGCCACCCTACACGGCCGAATCTGACAAGAAGTCATTTAGTACCTATGTAGCATGTAGCATGCAACCTGGTGATGACGAGGTCGCCTTCTGCCCGTCCTTTTGGCGTTGGCCCCAGAAGAAGCGGCTGCATGAGTATGCCGCACCATCAGCTCCTCGCCAGGATCCAATCCAGACGGTATATTGGCCCGTCTCAGCTGTACTGCTGCATGAGCTCCTGCACACACAGTACGGTGCTAGAGACGTAAAAGCGCCCAGTATGCACGACCCTTGGGGTAAACCGGTACGCACATATATATAAACAGCTTGGAAGCTAAGAGCAAAATGTTGACACGTTGTAGATGGATCCTAACCACATACCTGCATACGGCCATTTAGTGTGCCTGCGTCTTGCGGAAAATGATGCACTAGCGGCGCGGAGAAATGCAGACTGCTATGCTATGTTTGCTACAGCCGCTTATTATGGCATCGATAATTGGGCGACTGATCCTACTAAGCTGAATGCTGTAGCTTGAAGGGAGGGCACGGCTACTGGTCCTATCTTTTTCCACAAGTGGTGATAACCTTCGTTCCACCTAACGACTATACCATGGACTGCTGTGGTCGGCTTCGACGCATATCTCTTGACTAGCAAAAACCTCAATACTGCATAGACCTCAACTACCTTCTTTCCCACATTGTCTTTGGCGCACAGTTAGGAGTTTACCATGTATCCGCCCCATTACACCAAACCCCAAGACCTTGAGCTTCCAAATTTTCAAACAATCTTCCTACCTACAAAATACCCTCTCCCATGGCATCCTACCACCCATGCAACTTCCCCCTTACTCAATTGAACCACCCCCGCACTACTACCCTGAGCCTTCTTCAAAACAAGCCCTTTGCACTTTCACATGCCCAATGCCCAAGGTAGCACAAACCCAACACCTAGCCAATCACAGACGCCAAATTACCCAAAGATCACGACCACACCCCTCCCCATCCTGAAATTCAGCCAGAATGTACACGACTCGAATCAAGATTTTAGAGTTTTTGATGCTAGCATCGTGAGAAAGTGTGACTGGCTAGACAGGTGTGTGAACCCCGCATGCTCTCCGCCAGGATCCGCATACGGCAAGGATTGCGCGCCTTGATACATAATCATCACATCACTCGGTCATCTGGCATTGTGGCTCTTGTTTTCTTGCAAAGTGTGAAACTCTTTTCATTGCAATTCTTGATCTATAGTTGTCTTTCCAAACCAGACGCTCTGCTAGCGAGCAGGATACAAAGGATTACGGATTACCCGCAGCGAGGGCTACTTCGAAGAGAAATCAACGTTATATGCCCCGCAAGGCCAGTCATGAACCGAAAAAAAAGAACTCCTATCTAGATGCAAAATGCCCGAGGTAAGCCCTTCGGCATGTATATACGTTTGTACCTGCATCATAAAACATTCGAAAATACGACAATTACTCTCTGTCGCTGTCGGTACCGAGTTCCATCTTGGCGCTCTTGCCGGCGGTTGGCTTCGCGACCGGAGCAGACATCTTCTGGGGCGCGGTGCCGAGACCGTTCCTGTTGCGGAAGAAGAAGACGCCAGCGCCCTCGCCCTTCGCGCCCTCGGTGGGCTCGACCCACTGGCACATCCGGGCACTTCGCCACATGGCTTGAAGGAAACCCACAGCGCCACCTTCAGTATCCGATCGGTAATGCCTGCCCATGACAGGCTTGATGGCTTCCGAGGCCTCATCAGCGTTGTAGAAGGGAATGGTAGACACGTAGTGGTGGAGGACGTGCGTCTCGATAATGCCGTGGAGGAGGGTACGTCCAATGAAGCCAAATTCGCGATCGATGGTGGCACCAGCGCCGCGGACGTAGGTCCAGGTGTTGGCATCGTAGTGAGGAAGAGTAGGGTCGGTATGCTGCAAGAAGGTGATGGCCACTAAATATTTATTAACACCAATCGCCTAATCTTCGTCAAAAGAACTTACCGAGCCAGTGGTTCACCCATAGATAAGGAATGAAGTACCAGACGAGCAGGTTAGACCATCCGAAATTCTTGCCGACATAGAAGAGCACTCCCAGGGTGATAGCGAGACCGAGGTCACTGAGGAGGATGAGGTACTCATCCTTCTTCTCATACAACGGGCTGGAAGGGTAGAAGTGGTTGACGCCTCCGCCGAAGCCGTTCTGCTTTCCTTTGCCTTTGCCTTCGGCCTGTCGCTCATGGTAGTTGTGGCCGGTCACGTTGCTGAGGAGATATGTAGGCCAGCCGCCGAGCTGCTGCTGAACCATGTGAATCGCAGTGGCAATTGGAGTTTCCTCGGTCAGCTCGTGGAGCTGGTGCGCGAACTTTCCAATACGCGAAGCATACTGCTCCCTCGTCTTGGGCACGAACACCATGTCGCGCTCCATGTGACCGGTCGCCTTGTGGTGCTTGCCATGGGAGATCTTCCAGGAGAAGTAAGGGACAAGCAGAGAGGAATGACAGATCCAGCCAACAGTATCGTTTAACGTCTTCGAGGGCGAGAACGCCTGATGACCGCACTCGTGGGCAAGCACCCAGAGGCCAGTTCCAAACAGACCCTGCACGAAGGTATAACCAGCCCACAGACCTGCTCGGACGGCGGTTGAGGGGACAGTGTCGGGGGTAACGTAATTGTGGAAGAGATAAAAGGTGGCAGCCAATGAAGCAACATCGCGGGCGACGTAGGCGAGGCCCTTGGCGCCGGAGCGCTCGTAGCAGTGGGCGGGAATAGCGTCGCGAATCTCCTTGATTGTGTAGTCGGGGATTTGGAACTCATTGCCATAGGTATCGATCAGTTTGCCGCGGTCATTCTTGACATCCTCGACCGAGCCGAGAGACGAGAGCGACGTGTTCGACGCAGATGCCGCGGGAGAATCTACGGGAGACACATTGACCGAGTTTGCGGTCGTCGAAGGTGACGATTCCGTGGTGACGGTCCTCCTCAGGACAGGGTTTTGCGGGCGAGCGGTGGTGGCCATTTTGGAGACGTTTAGGAAGGTGCTAAAGCAACAATGGGCGTGACGCTGGACACTGGACAGAAGTTTTGTCTATGGGTGCAAGTGCAATGACTAGGAGAGAGGGCGATGGTAGCGACTGGCGGCGGGGCCACTCTGTCGTGGGACTTGTTGAGGCACGGGTCGCTTGTTGGGAGAGAGCAAAATGGACAAGCTGGCGTGCTCGGCTCAACGCTGCACAACTAAAGACTCAGGGTGCCCTCAGGACACAATTGGCGAGATAAGAGGGAGTGGGAGGGAGCAATTGAGGGTGCACAGGACGCGCGGGGGGCGGGGTTTTAAAAGCAGAGCAGCTCCAGGCGGTCAAGGCGGCGCTCAGAAATTTGACCCTGTCGTTCCTAAATCGGCCCAGGGCCTGCATGGGCCTGTTTGGTGGATAAGCTAGACAACAGCCAGGCACCACGTCGATTCGGAACCCGCTTTTTGCTCCCGGGAATTCAGTCTGTTGGTTCCCACGCTGCCATTGCCACCGCACTGGACCTGATTCTGCAGCACGGCCTTTCGTCGATGAGGGCGCGGAGGGCGAGGTGGGTGGACCCGCGGCGTATGGGTCAAATCGGAGCGCAAGCCCTGGCTAGCCTGGAACGATTCGGTACGAGGGCAATTGGATTTCTGGGTGATCCTCTCCTCGGTGCGCTTGGCATGCTTCTTGTCCATGCAGACCGCCAGTTTATCACGCCTTCTGGCTGCCATGGAGGGCCACGGTCCCGCAGAGCGGCTGCACGCCGTAGCTGCTGCCGGTTAGCACCCCCCAGCACACACATGCGCCGCCTGTTCAGCACGGCGTCACCACGCCCGCTGGTCTGCCCGTTCAGGCTGGTACGGCCGACAGGTACGATGTGGTGTAGGACGTCCGGTAAGCTGCGTTGTGGGATGCGCAATTGGTCGCGGGAGCTGGAATGTGCAAAAACTGCGTGTGCGATCTGGCCGACGCAGGGACGACCCAGATCGGCCCGCGCTAGTCCGCATTGGGCCTGCTGATTGGTCGCTTCCCGCTCGCCGAGGCTCAAGCAGCTTCCTCGACTTTTGCCGCTGTCCGCGCCGAACCCTTGCCGCACGTGGGGCCGGCGGAAGGGACGAGAAGCGACATGCCTGGCGAGCCGTTGGGTCTGCTACCACTACCACCACCATCATCATGACTGGAAGCACATCGCCCCGGGTGCCGCCTGTCGACATCACTTCACATGCTGGATGCGGGGCCGATGACAGGCTGCACGAAGAACCAGGCCTGTCCGCCGCTGACCCTACCATGTCTTGGTTGGCTGGTAGACCCCTCCGATAGAGCCCTATCTTGCATCTCCCGCAATGTCGAACCAGAGCGTCGTCCTGCTGCACCATACCTACGATAGCGTCCTATAGTCCTACGAGAGGCCGTCATTGCCTTTCCCGTCCTGCACCCCTCAATGCCCTAACTTCACCACCCCGCATCCTGCAACGCCGTCGCGGCGTGGTAGTGACGAGATATCTTCACATGTGCCGAGCTACAAGTAGTCTCGCTGCACTTCGCCTCTCTCTGGACCAGTAATCCTCAAGACCCCGATGACATGCCTTTGCTGGTTTCCTGATTTAGTATGGGTTACAAGCATGCCCTTGTTCAGAGCGGCAGCTCGTCGATGAGTGTTAACACAAACATAGGGCTAGACGACTAGCCTGACTGTCTCAATGATAATATAATACTAATACATCGCTTTCCGCTCGTCTAGGAATGCCTTATGTTGCATGTGCTGAGCCCGCCCAAGAAAGTCAGATCTAGCCAGCCCAGTCTCTGCTATTCACTATCAAACCTTTTTCAAACTAAAATCTCTTCGAGATATAAGCTCTAGTCAGTATCCAAGGATTTCTGAGATACTGTATCTCAAGATTAGAATAATTTGTTTGTATCTCCTTTTGCCTACAACAAGTATATCAAATGCCACTGATTCAGCGAAAACTTTTCTCTATTCAGAAGAGTCAATACCATTATGGACCATGTTCTAACGAGCTCCGATGAAATGAACAAGGAACAGGTGCTTCTTCGCTTCCCAGTAGTTCCTAGTAGTGTTGATTGTCTTCTACACCACACAACACATTTCATTCATAAGGTCTATCGACAGCCAACACAATCTACTATATTATTCGATTTACCATGGTCATGGCCCTCTCTTCTTAGAATAGTGACTCAAGATCGGAGGCAAAGATCTTGCGATACCAACACCAGGAGCCCGGATAGATAACCGGCTTGGCTCGTGCTCTTATTGGTTAGACTGGATGACATAAAGCTTGGTCGAAATGTCTTGCCTTCCCGCTTGTCAACCAAGAAGTTTCCCCCACCTCTCTCCGCTAACAATTCCTATCGCGCGGTTGACTACACAAGCACATACTTGGCGATTGCCTTAACTATCAAAGTGGCGTCATCATCAAGCACGGTCTTTCCTTCTATTCGTATCGTCTGCGGTCCAACGACACCCTCGGGCCTGGCATCGAATTTGGAGCAAACATTTCACTCTACAGGAACCCGAATGAGCCAGCGCGGTATTCAATAACATTGACTTCAAGTTGCGACCTAGAGGATCGCAACTAGTGCCACTCTTTCACCTCACGTATCCTGCTCAAAACTGCCTCTCGGCTTGGCAAGTGGGTTTGAAGATGCCGACTCTTGCGGTAGTCAACTTCAACATTGTCTGTGCCACCCTGGGAGGCTTCATTACTCTCTTTGGGCTTGTATCATACCTTTTCAAAGAGAGATTCTATCTTTCAGAAGCCTGTCAGTTAGCCGACCTACATCCGGTCGTATGTGCTAACCCTATGTAGTAATTTCTCTCGTTGCGGGCGTAATCTTCTCACCCCATGCGACAAATTTACTAAGGCCTGAACAATATGCTCTGGGCAGTGTCGAGACCCTCGATACGATCACCCTTTATTTCTCAAGGCTAGTTCTTGGCGTTCAGTTGGTCCTTGCCGGCGTGCAATTACCTTCAAAGTATCTCAAGAAAGAATGGAAAAGCCTAGCGCTGTTGCTGGGCCCTGGCATGACTATCATGTGGCTCATCACGAGCCTCCTAGTCTTTGCTTTTGTGCCACACATAAGCTTTCTTCAAGCCCTAGCCGTGGGGGCTTGCGTTACGCCAACGGATCCCGTCCTGTCCAACTCCATAGTAAAGGGTAAATTTGCGGACAAAAACATTCCAAAGGAGCTTCAGAAGATAATCATTGCCGAGTCCGGAGCTAATGATGGCCTGGGTTACCCTTTCCTGTTCTTGCCATTGTACCTCATTCAGCACATTGGTTACGGGGGCGCAGGCCAAGACAATAGTGCGGGCACTGCCATTGGGCTTTGGTTCGGAGAGACATGGGGCTACACTATCATACTCAGTGTTGTTTATGGCGCAACCGTCGGCTGGATTGCCAAGGAACTGCTTCATTGGGCCGAAGAACGCAAGTACGTCGACAAAGAGAGCTTTCTCGTTTTTGCTATTGCTTTGGCGGTAAGTTCCATAAATACCAAATTTTCTAGAGGCTACTGCTAAGTGAATCATGGGGTTTTAGCTCTTCATTGTCGGCACCATGGGCTTAGTAGGGTCAGACGACGTTCTTGCCTGTTTCATAGCGGGCAATACCTTCACTTGGGAGTAAGTCAATGCCAGGCATAGACAATACAATGAGTCGTGTCTCTAACAAATCTAGTGATTGGTTCCGGCTAGAGACCATGGATGACACCTTCCAGCCAACAATTGATATGCTTTTGAACGTTTCAATCTTTATTTGGTTTGGTGAGTATCTCAATATCTATCTCCTTGAACGCCAACTAATCTTTTGTATAGGCGCGGTTTGTCCTTGGTATGAGTTTGCTAATAACTCTGTCATACCTATCTATCGCCTGATCTTTCTCGGCATATTGGTCCTTCTCCTACGGCGACCCCCTATCGTCTTCGGTCTGCATAAGCACATACACCAGATCGATGAGAAGAGACAAGCTTTGTACGTCGGCTTCTTTGGCCCGATCGGCGTGAGCGCCATATTCTACCTTTACGTGACTCTCGAATTTCTGAGGAAAATCACCGTAGATGGTGAAATTAGACCAGATGCACAATTCTTGATGGAAGTGACAAATATCGTCGTGTGGTTCCTCTGCATCTCCTCAATTGTAAGTGGTGTTCCCGTGCATTAATCAGAACTAATAGTCTAGGTCATTCACGGACTCAGTATTCCGATGGGCAAATTTGGCTTCTGGCTCCCGCGAACTCTTTCTAGAGCTGTTTCTACCAGAACGGAAGACAGCCCTGAGCCTTTCCACATCGAACGCTCAGCCGAAGACCCAGTATTGGAGACAGAGCCTGGTCTTCGAAGACGTCCAGCGACTGGCTCTGGCGGTATACTTCCTCGTCAAGTGTATCGCATTGGTCGCAGCCTTATTCACTCCAATCCTAGCACGGCAAGTCCGACTCGCTCTAGCTCTCGAGGCCCTGCCCCATTGTCCAGTGTACCGACAACAACTTCGTCCCACCCTAACGACAATAGTACACAGGCTGGCTCTTCAAGCGCCCAAGCTTCTCAAGATGCTATTCAACCTGCGCCGAGAGGTGAAACGCCTCAACCCACCCAGCTCGCTCAGAGATCGATCCGTTTCCCTGATGAACAGACCACCGCTGAGACTTGATGATTGTCTCATGATACTGGGAGGTTTGGGCTTTAGTTTAGGATATAGACAGAAGCAATGAGCTCTCTTTCGCAGGCGTACGGGGCTGGTTGTTTTCGGGTAGCTTCACTAGGAAGCGGCGTACAAGGACGATTCTTCGCTAATATAGGGACAAATAACACAGAAACCAAAAAAAAAAACCCCCCTCCTTTGGGAAACGCCTTGCCTCCCTACCTTATCATTCTAAGATCGTTTCTAGTCTCTTTCCGCGTTGGCATCATCTAGCAAGCTGCAGCTGCAATTCGTTCGTTTATGCAGGGTTTCAGAGCCTGCATTGATCCATCCCTGTACTCAATCTCCTTCTCGCACCATCCTTTGTTCAGCCTTACCAGATCTCGCACGATAAGAAGTCTTACCTTTTACTCTACAAGAAATCATCCTGTCTGACGCCGAGTAATTGCCGTGCTACATTTCGGGCAAGGGCTTCGTTCGACCTTTAACTATACCGCGTAGCTTCAGTTATTCCGCCCCCGCATCAAGCTCGTTACGGGTTGCTGACATGGCTTATTCATGGCTTGTCGTTGGCGGTACGCCCAATTGGACTTAATGCCAAGATAGAAAGGTCAAGCCACGCTCCTGGTAGCGGCAGCGCTAGGTCACATCTGTGGACCTCGCGCAGATCATCCATATATTTAAGATAGGTAGCTTATGCCAGCGCAAAGACGTCGGTGATTTCTACTCCCTGCGACGCGGTCGCATTCTATCGACGCTGCAGGCTCCAAGAGAACGATTGGGAGAGTTGAACAGACCAAGAGATAGCAATGGCATCGACACCACAGACTTTTGCGGAATCTGGAGCTACGACGGGTGTTGCGACGCCGGCGCATGGCGAGCACCATCATCACCATCTTCATCATGCGGGGAGGAGGTTACGACATATTCTGAGGCCGGACGGGAAGAAAGTGCATATTGCCGGGTCGCCGGATGAGGCCAATGTTTTGCGCAAGACTTTGTCGGAGACGGAGAAAGAGGGGGATTTTGATCTGGTGATTCGTGGTTCCCCTGAGCATGTACGTCCTTGTCTCCCTGTGCATGGCATTGGCTTTGCATCGTAAGGTGGAGCGCACGATGCTGATATGAGAAAGATCGAAGCCCTCCGCCATACACATCAACACCATGCAGATCGACATCAACAGCTGAAAGAAGAACACGGCGACCTCGCCGACGAATTCGAAAGAGTGATTCGAGAAATCGATGCGCTCTCTGCCGAATTACACATGGTCTCCTCCCACGCCGTCCAACTCGATGCCAACTTCTCCAAGTATGGCTATTCCGCTCACCTCAGGACGAAGGACACGCCTGCCACCTCGCCATCGTCGCTCTCGCTCAATTCAGAGTCGGAGCTGTTCGACAAAGACACATGGCACGCCAGCCGCAAACTCGGCGAAACAATGCGCTTCTACCAGAAACCCATTGTGCGGCAGTATTTCCACAAAGGCCTGCTGTGGCGTGCTCGAGAAGCGCAGGAAGTAGCCAGCTACGAGCTCTTCATCGACCTTTTCTACGTCGGCATCATTGCTCTGACGGGCGACAATGCGGCCGAGCATCCCACGGGCGAGTCCCTACTCCGCTTCTCTATCACCTTCATCATGGGCTGGAAATTCTGGAGCGACATTGGCATGCTGATTGCCTGGTTTGATTCGGACGATGTCATGCGTCGCTTCAGCGTCCTCTTCATCCTGACGTGCTTGTTGGGCTTCACGACCAACATCGTTGCTGCTTTCGAGCACACGTACGCGCCCCTCGTTGCCTTTTATCTCGCTGCTCGATTGTACATGGCCGCAAGTCTGTTCTGGAACGCATGGTCTATCCCAATGGTCAGGGCGAGCATGATCGGCCACGGCATCATAAACGTACTTCCCTCCGTCCTCTGGATCGCCTCCATACACGTCGAAGAGCCCGGCCGACAAGGCCTCATCTGGCCCGCGCTCTGCCTCGACATCTTCGGTCATATGATCATGGTGACGTTCTCGCGACCGCAATCCTGGTATCCCAAACGCTTCGTCGCATGGGCAAAGGAGAAGTTTGAATTCTATCCAGGCAACAACATCGAGCACAAGATTGAGCGGACGAATGCGTTTGTGACGCTAGTCTTTGGGTCGTGTGTACTGGGACTGCTTTACCAGAGTGCTGTGGGGTTCGGGATCAATGCATTCTTTGGGAAGGCTGTGCTGGGACTGATCCAGGCTTTTACGTTCAACTGGTTGTATTTTGAGATTGATAGTTTCAATTTGCATACGCATGCTATTCGGCGGCATGTCGCCTCCGGTGAGTCTGAACCCACTCATCCCAACGAAGTAGGATGACACTAACCGCTTTACAGCCATGGTATGGTTCGCCATACACCTTCCATTCGTAATGTACGTACCACGTTCATCCCTCCAGCACTCCCCTAATGCTATACTACATCGCGTCTAACGCTATACAGGTCCTTCGTCCTCTCCGCCTCCGCCCTCGCCGTCCTCGTCCGCGCCCACGACTGCCCGGATGCCCCCGTCGACTCCCTCTACGAAACCTACATTCCACGCTCCGAAGAGCACATTTCAGACGGATTACGCTGGTTCTACTGCGGCGGCCTCGGCATCTCCCTTATGTGCATGGCCATCATCGCTTCCACCCACACACATAGGAAGATTCCCTACCAACGTCTTATCAAAGCTAAGCGTCTCATTTTCCGTGGCTTGGTTGGCATCGTTATCATCTGCCTTCCACTTGCTCACATGGACTCCTTGGATCTGGTCAGCACGACGTGTGGTCTTATAATCGCTGTGTTGGTGGTAGAGCTGGTCGGTGCGAGTTGTGCGGGCGAGAATGTCATGTGGGACAAGAGGTGTCAAAGGAATAAAGCGCGGTACGATGCTAAGTGCTCGGTGGGCAAGGCTGATATTGAGAAGAGTTTAAAGGAAGGGACGGCCCTGAATGTTGAAGAACTTGCTAGGAGGGAAGCGGGCGAGAAAGGGGTAATCGGAAACGTGTGATGCGTTCAGTTGAAGAAAGAAAATATAGTGATATTACAACTAGATTATGATCTGCGTTTGAACCTGTTCCAAATATATGCTGCGAGCAGTGCGGTAATGGTGATGCGACCAACCAGGGCTGTGGCCACAGCTTTTCGAACAATAGGATAATAGCCTTCTAACATAGAATTCACTGCCGCCCCTCTAACGATCATTTTCTCTCTCTTTTTCTGACCCCAGCTGCGTCCGACACCCAGGCCTGCGATACCCACCTCGCCCGGTTCTTCCTGTTCTTTTCGTTCTTCCTCGGGAAGATCTTGCTTCGGCATTTTCGTCACAGCAATGCCTTCATGAACATCCCCTGTGGTTGTGGGTTGAGCTGTAGTGCTCATTTCTAAGGCTTTCTGCTTGCGAAATCGATACGACATAGCCCACATTACAAACCGAACATCCCAATTCGTAAACGTTGGATAAGTCCATAATTCAAGCGCGTTGTGCGGCGGAATATGCTCTAGAAAGTCTGACACCACACCCAAGGTCAACCCCCAAAGGAGAAGTGGTGGAGGCTGGTGGCGTCCCGCCTCCGGCCCTGTGATGACATCTTCCAGCTTCCCCAAGAATGTTGACGTGGGCTTTTCCTCTTCCGGGACGAAGCCAGGTATCGAGGAGCATTGTGTGGAATTCGAGGGTACGAGGCGAATAGCTGCGAACATCATCTGTGAAAGCATAGCTTGGAGGAACCAGCGTTTAATGCCGAGCTCGGAGCGGGCGAGACGAGCAGAGACATCAGCATATTCGTAAGTCCGGAGAGATGGTGCTTGGAGGGCGCGTAGGGATATCCAATGGGTTGCGGCGACCTCGGTGGGCTGCAATTTCTGGGCGGGATATATGGGTGAGGTCAGGAGGTATATGTAGGGGCAAAGTACCATGAGTCTGTTCATCCATCAGTCTTTGCTTCTGACAGAGTTGGGTAAAAGGGAACATACGGGACTTTTCCCCAGCTTGTGGTGACGATCCTTTGGGGTAGGTTCCCAACTGATATGGCGTTGTTGAAGCTTAGGTCAATGCCAACCTCCTCTAACGCCTCTCTCATAGCCGTAACCTGATCATCTTCATCCTCGGGGTCTCTCTTTCCGCCCGGTAATGCTACATGTCCCGTCCATTTGTCGCCCACTCTGCTCGCTCGCTTGATGAAGAGTAGTTCTGGATCACCATGTTTCACCCAATCCTGTTCGAAAAATGTATCTATGATATCCTTGAAGGACAATTTGTGAGGGGGTTGTGCGGCTGCTGAAGAACGTCGGCGCTGTTGCGTGGGACTAGGATACGGGTGGTGTAGAGGAAAAGGCTTGTCTTGAACAGTCGGCCAGTGCGAGAAGTTAGGCTGAATGCGCAATATGAGGGCTACGGAGGCGCGCTTAGGGAGGCCGGGAGGGCACGCAACTTCGGGGTATGGATGAGCGTTGAGGTCAAGGAGGACGGTTTTGAGGTGACGAATCAGATCTTCGGTGCCGGTCTCTGAAGACATGGCGAGGCGAGAATTAGGCGAATGTAATAGTACAGACTATGACAAGAGCATTGTATCTGCCTAGTATATGAGCAGGAGTCAGCTACTTATTAGCAGGAGAGCCGAGGCCCGAATATGTGTTTATGGAGCTTGATTGGCTGTTGCGGCGCCGCTGGAAGATTGTAAGGATGTGTCATGGGGGGTCCCATACGCAAATAGTCATGTAGAACCTAATTGAGCAACATGCATGAGATAATTACAACACAGTTGGCGGCCTCCTCGAGCGGGCCGATGTAGGGTACGTAGTCCGGGATGGAGCTTCGGTTCATCCGGGGTCGAGCTTGGGCCAGCCAGCCTTGCCGAAATCGGACGAGGGGCACTGCACAGCGTCAACTTTTGGGTGGGGCTACAACGAAATTTCGATGCCAGCCTGACCACCAACCCTGCCTTGGGATACCCCGGGTTTTTTCTTCTCCTCCGCTCCTTTCTTCAATTGAATTCCCCTAGACTTTCACCATGGTTCAAAAGACGGGTGCGACGTCTCCAAACACAGCAGTAGCATCCGCTAATCTGGTGTAGCTATCCTTTCGGTATACGACAAGACCGGTCTCCTCGACTTGGCCAAGGGCCTTCATGATAATGGCGTACGCATTCTGGCCTCGGGTGGCACTGCCAAAATGATCCGCCAGGCAAACTTCCCCGTTGAAGATGTCTCCGCAATTACCAAAGCACCCGAGATGCTCGGCGGCCGCGTCAAGACTCTCCATCCCGCAGTCCACGGCGGCATTCTCGCCCGCAACCTAGAGTCCGACGACTCCGACCTCTCAGCCAACAGCATTGACAAGATCGATTTTGTTGTGTGCAATTTGTATCCCTTCTCCGAGACGATCGCAAGGATCAATGTTACAATCCCAGAGGCAGTGGAGGAGATTGACATCGGCGGGGTGACACTGCTAAGGGCCGCTGCAAAGAACCATGCGCGCGTTACCACTATCAGTGACCCGAAGGACTATCATGATTTCCTTACCGAGCTAAAAGAGCATGGCGAGGTTCCGGAGAAGAGCAGACAGACATATGCCTTGAAAGCCTTTGAACAGACTGCCGCCTATGACAGCGCCATCTCCGACTTCTTCCGCAAGAAGTACGCTGGCGAGGGTCAGCAGCAATTGCCTCTACGGTATGGCGCAAACCCCCACCAAAAGCCCGCCACGGTCTTCACACCAGAGGCTCAGTTGCCCTTCAAGGTCCTTGGCGGAGCTCCTGGCTACATCAATTTGCTAGATGCTCTCAATGCATGGCCACTAGTCCAAGAGCTCAGCAAAGCGCTCAACTATCCAGCCGCCGCAAGCTTCAAGCATGTCTCTCCAGCAGGCGCGGCCATCGGGGTGCCCCTGAGTGAGGTGGAGAGGAAGGTGTACATGGTCGACGACATTGATGGAATCGAGAACTCGGGGTTGGCACAAGCATATGCACGAGCACGTGGTGCGGACCGGATGTCAAGTTTTGGAGACATGATTGCACTGTCGCACGAGGTCGACGTGCCCACCGCAAAGATCATCAGTCGGGAAGTATCCGACGGAGTCATTGCACCAAAATACACCGCCGAAGCGTTGGAGATCCTGAAGAAGAAGAAAGGTGGGAAGTATTTGGTCCTGCAGATGGACTCGGATTACGTTCCTAGCACGGTGGAGACCCGAACGGTGTTTGGTATTACGCTGCAGCAGCATCGCAATGACGCAAAGATCGAGCCTGCATCCACCTTCAACACCATTATTGTTCCCAAGAACTCAAGTCCTCTGCCAGAGGCTGCTCTGCGAGATCTGACTGTAGCAACTATTGCGCTCAAGTACACGCAATCGAACAGCGTATGCTACGCGCTCAATGGCCAGGTTATCGGTCTCGGAGCCGGTCAACAATGTGAGTTCGCTACTAACACATTAAATGGACTTCTTGCTAATTTCCTCAGCTCGTATTCACTGCACGCGTCTCGCAGGCGACAAAGCCGACAACTGGTGGATGCGCTTTCACGAGAACACCCTCGGTCTAAAGTGGAAGAAAGGTACCAAGCGCCCATCCAAGTCTAACGCCATCGATCTCCTTTGCAGCGGGCTCGTTCCCGACTCTGGCATTGAGCGCGAAGACTTCGAGGCCAACTTTGAAGAAGGACACGTCCCAAAACCTTTCTCCGCTGAAGAGCGCAAAGCCTGGTTGGAGAAGTTAACGGGCGTTGCCGTTAGCTCAGATGCTTTCTTCCCCTTCATCGACAATGTCTTCAGGGCTGCGAGGAGTGGGGCGAAGTACATTGCTGCACCTACGGGAAGCCAGAATGACGGAGCCGTATTCGAGACGGCAGAGAAGCTGGGTATCACATTCGTGGAGCAGCACATCCGATTGTTCCATCACTAAAGAGCAGTATGGAGCTATAAAATGCCCTCAGATCAGTCTCCTTCTGTACTGTCTTCTTCACTGTGTCCTCCTCTACTACTGAGTCCGATTATATGCTGAGAGGATGCTTAAGTTTCTAGAGGCATTGTAAAGGAGCGTGCTGGCACAGCCTCGAAGTACATCGGCCGCCCTCTTGGCGGCTATTCTTCTTCATCCATGTCCCAGTCATCCTCCGTGTACATTTCCTACTGATCTTGTAGGGCCAAGTCATCGCTATCATAATCATCATCAGGAATATCGTCCTGGGCTTAAGCAGCTCCGCTCATTATGAAATTCAGCTTTAGGACCATCCGTGGACGCCATTCTGAAGGTTCGTGTTGATGTTGTACGCAGCAGAGTGGAGTGAAGGTAGCCAGGATTGATTTTATAGTAGGAGTTAGCTAGCCAGATCTGTGATCCATCCGCGTTGCCAAATAACGGCTCCCCGCACCCCACCTCTGCCCTCGAGCTGTGGTGGGATATGTGTCACGAAATATATGACTGCGAGTAAAATGCATTTTGAAAAAAGTATCCTGGAGTTGGGTTATATGAAAAGTCTTCTGGGTCATGAAGATTGCTATTTTATTATACGTTCAACACGTTCACATTGAGCAAGTTGCATGTTGTTTCATCCTCGTGCTTGCGTACTATGTGAAAAGATGTAAAATGAACTCAATCGCTGCCGCAGAATTGATTCTTGCAGTACAGGATGGCTAATACGGCAGCGAGGATAAGTTTGATGTGCATGCTTGTTGTTTGGGATGGTAGTTGCTTTGTCGAGATGTTGAGAGGGGCAACGAGCAGAACTTGGCAAAGCGGTGGTGGATGTGCCATGAAGCCGTCGTACCCTTTAGCCGTAATGCAAGGCCCAGAATGATGATTAAGTGGAGCAGTCTTAGATGTGTATCTGTTGCGTCTTGTGGCTCTTGTTACAATAGTAGTGCCGTGACGGTATGTGAGACTAAGAGACAGAGGAGAGTCTGCGAAGAGAAATTGAAGGGTTCTTATTGGAGATCAATATTCCCAAAATAAGAACCACGAAGCGCTCTATGACTCATCGATGGATCAGAACATGATGGATATGATGATAGATGATATTGCATTAGAGCATCTGAGATGTCAATGAAATGCTCATCTCTTACTATGCCCAGTTCGTGATTTACATGCGTCTTCCGTTAGCACGCTCCTATAGCAATCCACTGAACGATGTGCTCTTTATAATGATGCAAAAACCCGACCTAGATAAGCAATATTCGAAGAAGGATCAACCCCGCTTCTTTGACTGAGGAGCAGGGCTCCCGCCACGGCTGCTTCCTTCGGTCTTGCCCGCCATCCAGGATGCAAGATCGAAATTTTGGATTGACTGCGCTGTGTTGGTCGCACCTGACGTGACAGTGCTCTTCTTCTGCATCTCTTCGAACTCAGCTCGGGTCTCAGGGTCCACTAATGGTTGTCAGTCTATATAATGATCATGGTTACTAGAAGAACGTACTGTTTTCCAGCAGATATGGCATGCCGAAGATGAGAGCCATCGAAAACAAAGCCATGAGGATCATGGGGCTCTTCAAGAATGAGAGCGGGGAGACTGTAGTTGTCAGCGTGCGTCCGTTAAAGCCTGTCGGCTGCGGAAAGTGCACTCACATCCACCCCGTTCTTGGTAATAATCTTTCTGCCCTATGGGCTTCACCTCAATGACTAGCCCATTTCCTCCTTCGCCTCTTGCCTCGCCCTTATTGTCCCATTCGTTCCCGATGAAGGTCTGCCACGCGCGGATTGTCTCCATCTTCTCCCCGCTGCCCTCGACAGCCTCTTCCACGCTAACATCTATCCGGAGGGGCTCGAATACGTAATCTCTGCAGTGCACAGTTGCCAGGTAGCTTCCGGCCGAAACATTGTTGAAGTTGAATGAGTTTGATCTCGTTATATATGCGTCATGTGGCGGGCCGGAAGATTGTAGAGTAGCGTGCGTCGTTGACTGGAGACTTGACGGGTTTACAAGCTGTGTCGCGGGGATATGTAGGAGGAGGCGGGCGGCCGAGGCAGCCGAAGCCAGCGAGCTGAGCGTGAATAGAGAATTTCGCATCTTAGATGTTAAGCAAAGGGTGAAAGTTGTTGCTCTGAATGCTTAACACGGAGCTGTGGTGCAGTCGCGACTTCCTTCCGCAAAGTTCGGGAAATCTTTCCTCCGAATGCAGGCCATCTCGGGCGGCAGCAAACATCACATACTCATTCTTTCCCTTAATCTTGGTTCATTGTGTCTTCATATATTCGCGAGTCAATAACAGCAGTAGTGGGAGACTGAGGTAATAATGATTGGATTCATGCTCATGCCACATGCTCATTATCTGTCATTCTTATCTAAACCTCTAGGACAGCCAGCCTACCCAACCGGAGACCAAGTGGAAAGAAGCAGCATTACCCAAAGGAAAACCGCCAAAGTGTTTCATCACAACATGTATAGGAGCATCAGATGTCGTCCATGTCAACATCCTCGTCCTTCTTTCCGTCTCCGTTTAGTCTATCCATTCGAATGTCCTCGGGCCTTCTCCTACCACCCTGCTGCCCGGACATAGCCATGGCCTGACGACCGGTGTCCGAACTCTCAAGGAACTCACGAAGTCGTTCCTTGCCGACTTCAAGAGCTTGCGCTGAAGCGGCGTTTGCCATCCGGGCCATGGGACCCCAGAGGTTGAGCGTATAGGTAACGTAGGCACCGACGCCAAGAAGGATAAGGAATATGAAGTAAATGGGGTTGCGAAGAACTGTGTGATAGTTTAGTATGTTGGGGACGCAATATGCAAGGATTGAGACTGAAGGGGAGGTAGCTTACCGGCCACTATCTCGTTCCAGCCAAGTGCAAGAAGTAAGCCATAGAAATATAAAGGTACCTGCGTCATGCCGCCAATCGCACTACGCTTGGCCTCTACATAGACACCATCTGCAGTCTTTTTGAAGCGGACTAGGAGGTCTGCTTGCTTTGCATCACTGAGAATAGTCATTTCTTCCTCGAGACTCTTTCCCTCGTCTTCATCGACACCTCCAATCGGTGTAAGGTCTTCTTCATCTGCAGGAGATACGGACGCTGGTGGATCGCTAATCCAGGCGTCGAGAGGCGGTGGAGCTAACGTCTTCGACAGTTTAAAGCGACAGAGTAGTGGGATGAGTGTGATGGTCGACTCCCGTGCTTTCGTGTACAGACCCTCAATGTCGTCGGTAGGTCGCCATATTCTGGGAACGCCTGCCTCGTCGTACCGAAACTTATCCTCGAAGTTCTCTCGCAGCTTCAAAAGGATATTCCCCTCCATAACTTCTTCATCAATCTTCGCACGAAGCACACCCCAGGACTTGCGGCGTAACCTCCAAATACCGACTTCAATTTCTTCGGGACTTGCATCGAAACTCCCTGCTCGATCGGTGAATCTTCTCTCGGCATCCTGAACGGTCTCGGTGAAGATCGCCCATACACGGTCCCAGAGGTCCTTCTCTGAAGGCGGCCGGTCACCGTGTTCAGGAGCTCCAGAGCCGCCTCTGCCGCTACCAAGCTTGTTGAATTCGAGCCCAATCGACTCATCTAGGCGCGAACGTACCCAGCGCTCCACACGGGTCGCCAGACGGCGCATCTCTTCTTTGCGTAGACGAGCAGATACCTCATCCAATTCTTTCTGGTATAGGTTCATCTCTTGCTTGTAGTTGCTCCATGATGCACCTCCAACCATAATGGCTTGTGCGTCCGCTTCGAATGTAGACAAAGCTTTTTTCTTTTCGGTCTCAACGATTTGGGCAAAGTCATAACTCGCGCCTTTCTTCTGCCCACTCTTAACGGCTGAACTGACGGCGTTGCTGAATGCATTAACACCAGACTTATGAGCTGCGCTGAGCTGCTTCTGAAAGAGCGCCTTCAGCCGGGTATCGACTTTGCTCTCAAGTTCTGCCTTCTTGCGGAGATAGACTCCCTTGTGATACCGACTTGCGTTGGTTTCGAAGTCTTTGAGTACTTTGACACGGGCGGCGTTCATGGCAGAACCAAGATCCGGAATGACTGACGGTTTACCTATCCGAGCATCTTCGGCTTGTTTGTCTTCTAGTGGGGTAATCTTCTCATCGAAAGCAACCAAGACTTCTCGAGAGATCTCGTCACATCGGAACTGAGCCAAGAGCTCCTGTTGAGTCGGCAGATCCAGGTCCTTGTTGTTGACAATCTGGTCCCATATCCCCTCGGCATATATCGGAAAACCATCAGCCGGGATTCTTCGGTGATACTGTGGCAGGAACACAGGGAGTGATGCTTCATCGAGCAGACCACTCTTCTTTGGGTCAGTGTATCCTTCCCGGAACCTTGCACCCAACTTCTCCACCTCCTGCTCAAACTTCTCCGGTTGTAGAATCTTATGAGGTAGCGCAACGAAAGCAAAGTCAAAGTAGTCCTCTATCCGCGATTTCTCGAGTTCGGTGGGCTTCGATATGGACGACCAGAGTTTTGATAGATCTTGTAGAAGAGTATTCTGGAGATTACTGAGAGGCGTGTGTCCGAGATGGTCGCGGATGACGAAGAAAAGGAGAGAGCGGGGAATAGTCCTAGGAACTGTCAGCAGAATTTATGTGACAGGCGAAGAGTACGCACTTGCTGTCCTTGACGAAGAGTTGCAGATTAACCTCAAAGACCGTCTTCAACAGGCCCATGTTCGCTCCCTGATACAGACCAACTTGGTGCTCCCAGATATTCACAATCAGCACCTCGCTGGTGGCGAGGGCGAACAAGGCGCTCTTGCGTTCAAAGTCCTGGTCCTCTCCACGCTCGCGACCATCTGTACCCTCAACATCCATGACCAGAATATTTTCCGCCATGCCCCTGCTGGCCTCCTCACGCTTGTTCTTGCTCATCCATATGCCCTTTGTAGTCTGACGACGCTCCTGTTCGGACATGACACCGAATTGTGTCCCGAAAAGATAATTGAGAAGCGTGGACTTTCCCGTGGACTGGGAACCGAAAACAGATATGAGGTGGTAGTTGAAGCCCGCGGGGATGATCTTCTCGACGTTGAGATACGTTGACAGGTTCTCACTACGTTGCGCACTGCTGTTAGTGACTCGAGTACCGGGAACATAGTGTATGAGGCATACTTGAAGACCTTGTCCTCATCGATGACCTGTATGCCATGCTCGTAGTCCTCCTTCGAAGCATCTTCACCGACCGAAGCGAAATGCGCGTTCATCATTAGGGAAGGGGCGGAAGGATGCTTGACATTGCTCGGCCGGCCATTGCCGTTGACCTTTAGAGTAGCCATGGTAGCGTACCGCCTCTGGAGTGCGGCCTGCGCGCTGGAATAATAATTGGTGTAGGGGAACAGGTGGCCGACCGTTGATGTCACGCGGCGGTGGGCGTTGGGAGGGCAGCGGCACCTATTCGTCGTCGAATCTCGCTTAGCAGCACATGGTAGGGACAGCTACCATCCGGGCATGCTCATGACGGCTGCCCGCGTCACGCAGTACTGGCACCTCTTTGAACACCACCGCTCGGGCTTATAGGTCATGCATTCATGAGTGTACTCCTTAAATCTGCAACTATGATCTGTCCTTGTAGGTCCCGCTCGAGCCGGGGTCTTGGCGTGGACTTGCTGTCGTACAAGTGCGCTATGCCGCCGTCCATGCTCGGACTGTCAGTTAGCTTAATCCATTCTTACTCCGATCGTAATGAGAGACAACAACGGCTAACATCCGCAGTGGACCGCAAACTTGGTATTATTGATAGTATCATAGCTTCTCCGTAGCGGAGTAACTCTCTGTAAGTAGCGACGAAACCGCACTGCTACTATTCCCAACAACCATTAACCCTTTCGTGATATTCCATCCACCGTGGCTTTTAAGCAAATTTGTACGCCTACCCAAATGCTTCTAAATGTAAAGGCTCTATCTCAACATACCTTGCGGCGGTGTCATGAAATGTAAATATACAACAGTCGAGTAAACCGGACTCCAAGATCTAAATGCAAAGTGTGCTATCCGTACGAAACACCTACACCTCCGGCCCGACTGTTCATGCCACCTGGTCTCCACGTTTCTTCCTGCTTTGTGCCAGGGGGTAACCAGCTCGGTGGGCCATTCGATCGACCGGGGCCCGTGTCATCATTTCTCTTCTCATCTCTCGCTTCGGTTGGCCCGTTGGACAAAGGATACGCTCCTGTTCCGGCGGACATTGTGGCTGGGCTCGCGGCAAAAGCAGGACGTGGAAGACTATCGGTCACAAGAGGCAACAAGGTTCCCTGAGCCTTCGATTGATTCAGCCGAGCTTGTTTGTCCTTCTTCGCTGCATCCGAGGTTCGATCATATAGGTACAGCCCCAAAAACGTGAGCACGAAGCCGAAAGCTTGGATCCTAGTCATCGGTTTCCCAAACCATATGATTGCAAAGACAATCACAAAGACCCGCTTGATAAGACTAGCGACCGAGTACGTGACTGGAGAGATCATAGACAACAGAACGAATGCCACGATATTTTGTCCAAAATGAAAAGTGCCGTTGAACAGAAACTCGAGTAGTAAGCGCCCGTGATCGTAGGCGCCCGGTCGGTCTGATAGGTTAATGGAGGCATCATAAAGGAGGTCTCCCATGAGAGAGAAGCCCTCAGACCAGAGCCAGAGTGGCACAGTCAAGAGGAAGGCCAAGCCGGAGGAGTAGCAAAGAAGATTTAACTTGTCCGGCTTCGTAAATCGCGTTGGGGCGAGTCCGTCCTTTTCGGCAGCGGCAGCTTCATTGAAGATCTTTTTAGACACAATGTTCTGCGTCACAAAAAGTATGGCGCTGGCAAAGGCCATGATTAGACCCATGAAGTTGGCATTGAAGTCGGCAGAGCAAGCAAGGACTACTCCAAGCGTGAGCGGAACCAAAGAGAGGTAGGTAGGCCAAGAGTATTTAATCTTGTAGAAGACACGATATGCGGCCACAGTCAAGAGAGGGGAGAGCCCCTTAATGGTATGAACGAGAGATACGGGTATTCGCCTTGTAGCGTCCGAGCTCAAGACATGCCCGCCAATCTGGAAGAGCGCCAGAGGCAATGTTAAGATGACTAGATCCTTAGTTGGCGGGCGAATTCCATACTTCAAAAAGGGCAGAGTCTGCTTCAGGCGAGGATATCTTCTAGCAAGGGCAGCGAGAAATAAACACCATCCAGAAACGAAAGCGAATTGTACGATTGTGAGGGTGACAGGCTTCGGAAGCGCTGTGAGAATGGCTTTCGACGACGTGTTGGAGAAGATGGATGTCATGTACCAGACCCCACAGAGCATCTACACCTGTCAGCAGTTCGCTCCTGAATCAAATACATATATACGTACAATGAGTGTAGGCGATATAGGCGCCTTGAGCGCATCTGCAATCTCGTGTGCGTTCTGGCTGACACTCCCTTGTCGTGTACGTATAGTTCGCAGCGCCTCACTTAGACTCTTCTGCCTGCCATGTCTGGTGGTGGGCGCGTGAGCTGAGCCATTCGCATAGTTGTGTTTATGTTCTCTTCGTGGTTGCCAACGATCAGAGGGAGGCGCGTTGCTGTGGGGTTGCGTCCCATGGCTCGGGCTAGGGGTACGCGACGAGCTGAAGCCGAACGGCTCTTCTTCGTGCGTAGGGAGTAGATCGGGCTGGAAGGCAGGGAACTTGAACGTCGCATTGGGCGGGTTCGCGTCGAGCGGCGATGCGGTGACCATGGTAGCGGCACGGGAAGTTTTGGAAAGCAATCGCCTCGTCGTTGATTAGGCCATGGGCGCTGAGGTGCTGCAGGTCGGAGGTCAATGTGTCCTGAGGTGCGGCGATGTCCCTTGTGGAGCGCGGATGGGCACACACGTAGATAGCGGGGTGCGTGCTTGTACACGACCAGTCGGGGGATTTGCGCGTGGGCTAAGAGCAACAAATGCAGTGCTGAGCGATCTTTGGGCGTGTAGATGCTGACATGGAGGAGCGTCCGAATCCAGGTAATCACTGGTGTCAATGGATCGCGGCGCCAGGGCCCGGTATCGACCTGCCAAGCCACGAACGAAGCGGGCATGCTGGTGCTTGATCCAACCACAAGGCATCGCACGGGCGCCACACGTCGCCGTCATACCCACACGCTGTAGCCGTGCCTGGCGGCGTCTCAGTAGCTGCATCATGTTCGTCGGCCCCCTCTGCGTGCCGCTGATCCTGTGTCTTCTCGTTTTCCGATGCGGTGCCGCTCAGCATGGCCGCGTAATAGCTCCGCTAGGTGTTCGGCAAGAGGATGCGCCTTTCACGCTGAGCAGCTCATGGCAGATCTTGGGGCCGTTTCAGATTGGGACAAGAGGCATGGCAATTGCAATTGCGACCATGTAATGCATCACGGCTGACAGATTTTCCAGAGGCGACATGGGGAGCAGATCCTCTAGAGAGCGCCGGGGGATTCAGAGCACTGCAATATGATGCAGATGCACAGTTTCGCAGCTCACTACCTGCTAATGGCACAGCGAAATGGAATACCACCCAGGCCGTACAGATATCAACATCCCCGACCTCAGCAAATGCCTCATTAAGCATCAGCTACTCCAATGTCGATTGGGACTTTCTCAAGGTTGTTTATGGCTGGGCCGCCGTTCAATATCAAGCTTGGGCGCGAGGGGAGCTCCTGGTGCGCGGGAATGAAACCCAGCATGTCATTCTATTTACCGACGCAATCCTTGAGTACTGGGTTGATGATGTTCACTTCTTTGGGGGAGACTTCTTCACATTTCGCAAGGCGCCATCGGTCCTCCATTTATCTCCTGGATCACACAAGATTGACTTGCGTCTTGTACGGGATGTCAGAGCCTTCGGTGGTATACTCGCACCTACCATCGACGTAGTCGTCCACGTTCAACAAGCATCTGGAACATTGGAGCTAGCAAAGCCAGGCATCCTCATGTCTGACGTGATCGACGGCAAATTAGCGTCGCCCTTTGGTGCTGCCTTTCTCCGCAATAGTGGTGAAGAGAATATTGAGATCATGGATATCCAAGCTTCAGACGTGAGAGCCTCTATTTCATTGCAGGAGTTAGACTCTCAAATTGTCCTTGTGCAGGATTCGGGACTTCTGACCACGAGCCAGACCAATCGCAACTCGACCCCTAGCAATGCCTCAGGTATAGTGGTAGTCGCTGGTCAGACGAGACCAGTCGCGTTCAATATTTCCTTACCCACACATAATGTTTCTTCTGTTCATTATTCCATAACCTACAAGTCTATCAGTGATAACCAAATCTCGATCCTGAATGTTTCTCAGAATCTTAACAAATTGTCGACTTATAAGCCTCATAAAATCACCTATCTTCATCCCGGAGGTATGGTATCTTACGCCATGCTTCGACCCCCTGCTCAGAATATCACTTGTAGCCCTGGGCAAACTAGCTTGCCAGTTCTTCTAGGACTGCACGGTGCCGGATTAGAGGCAGACAACGGCATGGTAGCTCATGCCCTTGATCCGGTCCCAGATTTGTGTGCTTGGGTCATGTTTCCAACGGGGGTGACGCCTTGGTCGGGCGATGATTGGCGTAAGTGCAACATCTCGTATAACAACAGGGGGCTGATCTATGAGTAGACAACTGGGGCTTCGCCGATGTCAAAGCTGCCGTGAACAGCATCCCTGATTGGATCTCAAACAACCATTGGCAAGGACCAGACATTAATACCGATCGATGGATTGTGTCTGGCCATTCGAATGGCGGACAAGGAACGTGGTACGCTTTAACTCACCAGCCGGATAAGGTCCTGGCTGCTGCACCTGTGTCTGGCTACACCTCAATTCAAAGTAAGGTATTTCGTGAGTTTTAGGGGCCTTCTTCTTTGCTTACATGCACAGAATACGTCCCTTATGAACTCTGGCAACCTGCCGATCCTCGACGCACCGCAGTGATCAGCGCCTCCTTGAACAGCTACCGCCATGAGATCCTCATGCCGAATGCTCGCGGCATCCCCATACAGCAACAGCACGGTCAGCTAGACGACAATGTTCCAGCATACAACTCAAGGCTACTCGGACAGCAACTCCTCCTCTCCGGCATAAACTCCAGCTACAACGAAGTCGTAGGACAGAATCATTGGTGGGATACGGTCATGACAACCCCTCAGTTAGTCGATTTCTATTATAAACAGACAAAGAGCAATGAAACAATACCAAGAATACTTGATGAATTTGAGTTCGTCGTTGGCGATCCTGGAGATATGGGATCGAAGGGTGGGGTTAAGGTGCTTTTGTTGGAAGATCCAGGACAATACGGAAGGGTGCACGTACAGGGACATGTTATCACGACGTCGAACGTCCTTAGCTTGGAGTTTGACCCGACGGTATATCTAGTCCAGGCTCCAAGTATCGACAATTGGGTTGTATCTCTTGGCGAAGAAACTAGGCAGCGGTCGCTCACCGGACCTGTTGTTGTCTCTAAAAGAGATGGAAAATGGGTACCCATATCGTCAACTAGAGCTGACGACAACACGCCGCGCCGTAAAGGCGCACAACTTGGCTCTATGACAGCCATCCTACGAACGCGAGGGCCTTTCCTCATCCAACACCAAGGGCTGAATATAACTTCGCATATCGCACTCCAGGTGTCGCGCAATCTTCATCAGTACTTCCAAGCAGACAGCAACATCCTCTCCCCTATCCCTTTGAATAGTGACATCCACATCACTGGTAACGTCATCACGATAGCGCTCGGCGATCACCTTCCTCACGCTATATTGCCTGACTTTCCCATCCAGCCCAATTCTTCTGGTGTTACTGTTCGCGACAATAAGCAAGATCAACATCGATATAGCAGCAATGGAACATCGCTTGGTGCAGCTTTCTTACGGCCACTTGAGGGTGAGCGACTAGAGCTTGCGCTTTGGGGTTCAGATGCGGAAGGGTTGCGCCAGGCAGCAAGGCTTGTGCCAATGATCACAGGCGTTGGACAGCCGGACTTTGTGGTGCTTGGAAAGAGTGCAAAGTGGAAAGGCGTTGATGGAGCGCTTGCCTTGGGGTTTTTGGACTGGCAGTGGGAGGTAACGCCGTCTTCGTTGGTCTCGTAAGAAGGTCATCTAGTCATTACCGATCTTACCTGAGTTCTTCCATTATCCAACCCAGCTGCTTCTTTCTGCCACACAATCCTAATGGTTCTGTTAAGCCGTGATTGACTCTGCACATCACCCGTAAATCAATTTAGTAGCTTGTTTGTGCTTCACCGAGACCTGATTCCACCTACAGACAGTTACTAACTTCTACTACAGAAGACTCATTTATGTCCATCGAGGGTGAATTCGCCACTTTCTCGACGTATCATTAGTTACAAACGGCCTCTGTGGCAACCGCACGGTCTCTACCGGGATATATACGTCATATTCCCTTTGGTGAAGCAGAGACTGAGGCGGAAATCGGTCGCGTCTCGTAGTGAAAGCGAGTCGGACGTCGTCACGTGCGGAGTCAGTCACGCCTGCCGTTTCTAACACTTAAGTTTCAACCGCCCGCCGCGTCCTTGACAAGTCTCCCTCCTCCCCGGCTTCTTTCCCACAGCTCTATCTCTCCCCTCTCCGCCTCCCCTGCTTGGACACGTCGCTGCAGGTTGCTGTCAATATCGCCCTTGCCGTCAAAGGGGGTTAGCAAGCTAGCAACGGCTATTTGAACGATATAGCTGCCATCTTCTCTGCCTTCTCTGCTGCATCCGGTTTCTGCATCTAATTTGGCCATCTACGCCACTAAACCGGACTCCTCACACTGCGAAAGCTTACGTCTTAATCTCGGTACTAGCTCAAGGACCTCATATACCGGATCTCTCCCATCTAAAGACACGTCCGACAATGAGCTTCAATATTACCGCGGACGGATCCCCAACTCCCCGCAAAGGCCCCAGCCGCTTTGCAGTCCCCACCGATCTCCGAATTGATACCTCTCCAGAGGTGGTAGGCGCTCATTGGCACCAACCACTCCCGTATCCTGCCCGATCTAACCTGTCGTTGACCTTCGATATGCAGGGCATGAAGCGCCCACTTGGTTCTTCCTCGCAAGGAAATCAAATACCGCCAATGCAGTCGAGCCTTGATGGCTTTAAGGTCAGTCACCCAAGCACACGCTGATGATGGCCATCGACTTGGTCATCCGTCTCTCCTTCATTCTTGAAAATTCTCAGTCACGGCGCTGACCAATTTAGAAGCTCAAGGTCGATTCGGGTAATCAGAATGAGCCCTCTGTCGTTGACTCTCTCCTGCAGCGCCTCACTGAGCGATCCTCTCCCCAAGACTTATACGGCTCATCCTCTCAAGGCTCTGTTCCCATCACTCCGGCCACCGATGCTGGTAGTACGCCAACGACCGAGCCGGAATCTACAACGGGGTCAACTGCCGAAGTGTTGAAACTTAAATGTGCACTGGCTGAGGCCCGTAACATGATCATACGCATGAACCAAGAGCAGAATGCCAAAGCAACCATGGAGTAAGTCTAGCTGAAAAGTACAAGGATCTGAAGAGCTAGCCCTCCACTAGTCCTTCCACTTTTACTGTACGATCAATAACCTTGGCACATCTAACCGCTCACCAGGCACCTTAGCCAAGCTTCCTCAGAGGCAGACTACCACAATTATCAGGACGAGGTATCCGAGTAAGTGCAGCCAAGATTAAAGAGCTTTACCACTTCGCTCTTCAGTGGTGTCATCACAAAGTGTGCTGATTCTGTTAGGCAAACCATTACCCAACTGCAGAATAAATTCAATGCGTCGACTCGCGGCGGCTACGTCTTGGGCAACGACTCTCGTCAGCTCTACAACGGTTCCGCTTCTGGACAAGGCTTTGGAAATGCTCAGGACCAAGTGCCTTCACGTCCAATGCTGAATCAACCAGGCTATCGTGGCCGTGGCAGCTACCTGAATGAGCCGACCCACTTCCCGCTAGATCAGGGCTATCGCGCAGGAGGCTCCAACCCTTCCAGCCGTCCGGGGACCGCATTCGATTCCCCCACCTACGGTCAGTACGTTGGTCCGTCAATGTATGCCTCCTGCCATGCGGCGCCTATGGGACACATGAGCGCTAGACTCTCGCCTGAGGCATCGGAGTTCAACGTGAATGGAAATGGTGTCATGGGACCGTCGCCTTGGAACTCGCAGGTAAGTTGAAACACTACAACAATGCATCTGTCCCTGGCAAGACAAACTGACACATTTCAGCCCCCGAGCGAGTCTGGTGTTGTTCAGTACGTTCCTCCCATCGAGCCAATGAATTACCGTCGGCTCCTTGATCGCAACATGAGCTGCAACTGGAAGTACATTGTCGATAAGATTATCTGCAACAACGATCAGCAGGCGTCGATCTTCCTGCAGCAGAAATTGAAAGTTGGAACGCCTGAGCAGAAGTACGACATTGTGGATGCCATCATCGCCCAAGCCTATCCGCTTATGGTAAATCGGTTTGGTAACTTCCTTGTTCAGCGTTGCTTCGAACATGGCACATCTGATCAGGTGATCGCCATTGCTGGTGCAATTCGGGGCAACACTCTTACCTTGAGCATGGATCCATTTGGTTGTCACGTAGTTCAGAAAGCTTTCGATTGCGTTCCCGAGGAGTACAAGGCTACGATGGTTCACGAGTTGCTCCGACGCATCCCGGAGACCGTCATCCACCGTTATGCCTGCCATGTCTGGCAGAAGCTGTTCGAGCTTCGCTGGGCCGATTCACCACCGCAGATAATGCGCTATGTCAATGAGGCTCTTCGCGGCATGTGGCACGAAGTCGCTCTTGGTGAGACAGGCAGTCTCGTCGTACAGAACATCTTCGAGAACTGTCTCGAGGAGGACAAGGTATGTAATGAGTAACCCCCCATGCTGAGCACCATGGAAAGTGTTCATATCCCTACCGAGCTGAAAGGTTGGGCTTTACTGACATTTTACCACAGCGTCCCTGCATTAACGAGGTATTGGCGAGCATCGACGTCATCTCTCATGGACAATTCGGCAACTGGTGCATCCAGCACATCTGCGAGCATGGCACTCCGGCGGACCGTAGCAGGGCAATCGATCATATTCTTCGCTTTGCGACCGACTACAGTGTTGACCAGTACGCCTCCAAGGTGATTGAGAAGTGCCTCAAGATCGGAGGTGGTGAATTCCTTGACCGCTACCTGGAGCGCGTCTGCGAGGGTCGTCAAGATCGTCCGCGTATGCCATTGATCGATAGTAAGTCAAACAAGGAGCAAGTGTTGATAATTTAAGCGACTGACTTTGGCACACAGTTGCTGGCGACCAGTTTGGCAACTACCTCATTCAGTATATCCTCACCAATAGTAGCGGCCATCACCGCGACCTTGTCGCCACCCACATCCGGAAGCACATGGTCTCGCTTCGCGGTTCGAAGTACGGATCCCGCGTCGCCATGCTCTGCTGCAATCCCGCGTTGGCCACCCGTCCCGGTCCACCAGGTGGTATCGTTCCCCGCTACACGAATGTCCATCGCGGTGGATACGGAGGCTTCCGTTAGATACCCGAGCGCACAACACTAGTCTCGATTGCCCTCGACGGACTGTTCGTGTTCAAAAGCAGTCGATTGGCACATTTGTCCAGATTCACCCTAGATTCACAGCATACTATACACTTGGGTATCGCCGGTATCATGGACGCGCTCGTTCTCGATCTCGAAGAATTGTAACATGGATATGCCCGAAATAAGATCCATGTCGAAAAAATTGCTCGATTGGCATACGACGAAAATGGTACATTTCCTACGATGGGGTTGGTTCACATCGTTTCTGGAAAAGCACCTAGCAGTAAAACATGTTCCGTCTTGTTTACCACAGCATCTCCCGGAGCAGCTTAGCTACTTGGTAGGATCGGCTTATAAGTGAGGTAATATGGTGGACTAGTGGAACAGATGCTTTCTTGCTGTATGCTTAATCTTCCCACAAAAAGCGATGGAAAATTGATGGCATGGTTATCAAGCTTGACTGGGATAAAAGTATTATTCTCAGAATTCAAACATGCTGGCTAGATCTTTCCCTTGCTCCTGTGTGCGTCCATGTAGTATGACACAATCGCGTGAAAAGGTGATAGAGTGACGAACCACGCCGACTGCCATGTAATCTCGAAACTAGCGCCTGAGGGAAGATGTTTGTAACAACGATGGAGATGGCAAGGAGGTATATGTTGGATCCGATTTCATGGCGAGGCTCGGAGATGGTTCGTTATCATCGGTAGATCTCGGGGCCGAGATGGATTGCTCTCGGTGCCTCGCTTTCTTCAATGCGACCACGCAGAAGCAAGTAACAACAAGGAAACAAGGAATACGAATTCACTCAAGGTAACAAACAGTAGTAAAAGATGATCAGAAAATTCTCGTCATGCGTGTCGCGTGCCGAGATCGTAAGGGAGGCCTGCTGTGGCGGCATGCGGCATGGTCAGAGATGCCGATGACTGCGAGCGGCATGTCGAGAATTTTCCGAGCAACACGCGGCGAGCCAACGAAGTCCTGCCGAATTGCGACGAGAGGGTCTTTGCTTACCATGCCGATGACTTAGCATGTTGTAGTTGGAGGCAAGCGACATGCGATGACGCTGAATTCACTGCTGTTTCTATGGGAGGAGATGATCTGGGAGATCCATGTATCTTATAGTCTACATAGTGAACAAGACTCGAATTATGAAGATTAATTGCACAGCTTGAATCACAGTGCAAAATAGGAGCATGAACTGTACATAGTAAAGGTGACACGGTGGTGGAGTGACCTGTGGCTAGACGGGCCCGTATGTGTGAGCCGGACGCCGCCGATTACCCTGGTCGATGCCCGGAACTTCGGCGACGTCAGTGTATGCCGCTCGCGCAGCTGTATTGACGCAACTTTTTATAAAGGTGCGAACACCGCTCCACCACTCCCACCTTCACACACATCATCATATATTCTGCCTTTAAGTCTACACATATCATCCTTTCTGATAATTCTGGCGGTTCTTCCCATTGAGCCAATATGAAGATTCTCACAAAAGAGGAAGAGCAGGCACATTACAAGTACGTGTCGGGCCCTGCGATAAGGCGGGGGAGAATGTGCTAATCGACATACAGTGCCACAGTGCGCGGCGGGTCAATTGGAGGTGTCATTGGTACCCTCGTCGGTGGTGTGGGCGTTGCTGCAGCAAGCAGGAGGTTTCAAGGCTTCAGAGCTCTCACGATACCCTTCCGGGCCTTCCTCGTAGCTTCATCGGGAACGTTTGTCGGTACGCAGAACACTCTTTAATGTTCGCACGTTGTGCGCATTGTACGAGATGCTAATTGCGAATTCTAGCCGTCATCGCCGCTGACCGCGCTTCCCACCGCTTCGACCTGGAACACAACCCCGAGAAACAACGCGAACTCGAGCGCGAACGCCACCGAGAAGCCCTCTATGAATCCAACAAGACTGCCATGGAGCGTGCAAAAGAATGGGCAACAGAAAACCGCTACCCGATCCTCTTCGGCTTCTGGATCGCTTCTATGGCGGGCAGCTGGATGGCCGTGAACCGCAAGTCCTCGCTATCTGGCGCACAGAAGCTAGTGCAGGCGCGAATGTACGCACAGGGCCTGACATTAGGTGCTCTATTAGCGAGCTTTGCGTTTGAAGGCAATGATGCCGCCAAGGGCAAAGGACGCTGGGAGACAATCAAGGTTCTCGACCCGAACGACCCAACGCACAAGCATTTGATCGAAAAGAGGATCCATCACGAGCGGTACGCCGGCGAGGATCAGTGGAGAGGTATGTTCTTTTTTTTTAATAATGACAGGACAACAGTCATGCTTTGTAAGATGCTAGGGTCATATACAAGGCTTGGCAGCTGTTTATTGCTCCTTTGGGGAAGTAGTCGGCTAACGAATATGCAGAAATGGTCGAGGCCGAGGAACGGAGAATAAATGCTAGAAAGGAGGCTGCTAAGCAGAAGCAGCAGGAGAATGAAGAAGACAGGAAGCAAGCCCCCCAGTAGAAGACTGACCGATGTTATGACGGTTGCAACATAGAGCGGCGCATGTTTTGTCACTTTACTCCACGGCTTTTCAACGTTGCTGGAGCCTCCAGCATTCGATGCTGGAAATCTATCCTTGGACGATTGATATATCCTAGTACATCATTTACCGGCGTTTTGGGTAGTCTTGCTCGCTGATTTCACTCCTGTACAATTAGCATCCTATTCGGTCTTGATGCGAGGACTCTCTATAGATATTCACCAGGGCATAAAAAGAGGACGGTCTCCTAATGACACAATACTACTATCTCATCTGTTCAGCTTGTGCATTGAAACAACTCTACTACAATGCTCGCAAGGCACCGATGCCTTTGACGACCTCGCCGTCAACGTCTTCTTCTCATAGTACAATTAGAACTTTCTCCATCCTTTTTCTCCACTCACCATTTTCTCCCCCATCTTTTGAACTTCTTCGCTCGGCCGCACCCATGCCTCACTCGCATCCGCCCATTCCCCATCCCCAAACTTCCCCTTACACCAATCCAGAGTCCTCTCCAATTCGCGCCTTATTCTTCCCTCAACTTCCTTTTCCTTCTCTTCGCGCTCATCCTCTTTTCTCTTCAGTTTCCTTAAGCGCTCAACATCATTGATGAGATCCCCCATCTCCTTCCCTTCACAACCATACACAAAACTCAACAATGATTCGCCGTGTGCGACCGGACTCTGCAGATCCCGAACTACAGAAGAAGGCAGACTCTCTTCATCCTTCCGTTTCGGCACCCACCCCTCCACCGCATCCCGCACGTCACTCGCCCACGCCCGCGCATTGTCGAAATCGCCCTCTGTCCTGTGTAGTATGGAATGCAGCAGCATACCTGAACCCTCGAATCTCTCAAATCAGCACGTACCACCTCACATGCACCCATTGGACGTGGACGAAATGCGTACCTTCGATCGCCGGCGGACCAGACATGTGCCGCACGAGGAAATGTGCAGAAGGGAGATCTGCATTTAGAATGTGGAGGCTTGCTTCGAGCGTGGGATGGAGTCGGAGGGATGATATAGTCGATGTGAGGGAGAGGTTTGTAGGGTGGAGGGGTGCACGGGTTAGGGTCGTGGATGGGAGGAGGTGGGTAGTTAGGGTGGAGAGGGTTGGTTGGGGTTGAGATTCGGAGTAAGAGTCTAGTGGCATGTTGAGCCAGTGGTTCTCTGGACTACAGAGTCTATCGTAGGGTTGAAGTCGGGTGTGTAATTTATGCGTCGTTGTTGTGCTTCGAGTTGGGGTGGTCGTGGTGTCGGGTCCGCGAATGAGTCTATCGTAGTATAGGTCTGGTACTGAAAGGACGGTTTAGTCGCACGTGGGGGTAGGATGCCAAAGAAATCTTAATTAAGAATGATTTGAGGTATCAAAAATATTCGATCGACTAAAAAAAAGTGTAGAAAGCCGCGTTGTCGCTGTGAGGAATGCAGACGTCATTGACTACTTTACCTCATGGACTAGTACCTCTCACACTGCAGTAGTGCATGAAGACGAGCACGAGCAAAAAGAAAATGACTCAGTAGTGACTATTTTTATTTTTGATGCATTGCTATGAGTTCTTCTAATCCTTAATATCATGTTGAAGTACGTAGACACCGAGAATCTTACATTAAGTAGCTATATTCGTACCATCAATGAACGCCTCAAATGACCAGCTAATTAGGCAGATGCGCCGCTGAGAAAAGCCCCAGAATCTATCCTTTCCTACGGAAGTGCCCATTCGTAGAATTCGAAGCGATTGCCCTTGGCCGGTTGCTCAAAGTACTCAATAAACTTTTCGGGCGTCATGACTTCATCGATAGTCTGAAAAGTCTTTTTCCAATCCCTCCCGTCACCTTCTGGGTCGGTGTGCACGACAAAGAGTTGACGATAATACTGTCGTAGGTCAATTGCCAATCTACTAAAATGTTGGAGCATCGTCTTGTCCGCTTCTGCTTGGTTATAAGAGAGCGCCGAGTAGTATTTTTCCATGCGTTCGAAGCGCGGTGACATTATAGGGAAGTAGTCACAAGAGGGTTCGATGGAGGCACATGGATCTTGTTCAATATATCCAGTCTTGGAGAGGAGCACGAAGAGCTTTTCATGGCTGATGTTGACTGGATTTCTGGTATTGATATCGGCCATATACTTGTCATAGACTGTTCGCAAGAGCTCTGGTCGTACAGCTAGTCTCCAAGGGAAAAATTCGTCACTGACGCGCCTCCACGTGTCGATAGGTCCTTCATCATTTTGTTTGTGTCTATTTATCTTTGAGAAAAATAGTTCGATCATTTTGAGGGCTTGTTGCGGCTTCTTCTCGAATACACTATCAGTGATGTAAATAATGCCGCCATGTGGAAATATTTCGATACGGTCGTAGCCATACTCCGGTAAGAAAGCTGTCGATACTCTGGGATCGTAATTGTCGCGCACTTGGACACCGATGGACCAACACCTGACTTTGCTTCGAAGCACATCTCCGAAGTTCGGTACATTCTCCCAATTTTCAAAGTTGGGATGTGCCTGTCGAAAGTCAACTTCGTTATCAAAGCAATTGATTCAGACTCACGATGATAACACCTGATCCCCCCTTGACAATCGTTTTCTTGAAGTGTTCCCAGGCACCATCGAACCAGAAATTGAACACCTCTACATGGTGCAAAAGAAGCCAGCGTGTGATCAGATCAAGTTCCTCTATATGATCTCGAGGATGGAAGACAAGAAATGCTCTCCTGTCAAGGGTGGTGTCTTTCGTTGTATACTCATTGTATGTGAACATAGCATTGAAGTTAAGCTTGCAGGCATCCTCGATTCTCTGCTTCATGCCCGTACAGGAAGCTCGTGTTAGGCTCGGTGTAGTAGTAACTGGTGACGTAGGCGAAGGTATCTCATCTGGCTGCACCGACAGCAGTGTCGCAGTGCTATCCTGTCTACTAAACTCAGCCAGCACTGGTTCATCGAGAATGTCAACCTCTGGCATAGCTTGAGGGGCTTTGTCAGAAAAGGTCGCGCGCTGATCTCTACTTCCACGCAATTCATTCACAGGTCGCCAGCCTAACACATTAGCATACGACAATATACGTGGTTCCAGTTACTCACCAGCCGGTGGCTCCCAGGTCTTTGGCGGATTTGCGACACTGCCGGTGTAACGATGCGGAAAAGGACATTCGCTCTCAGACTTTTTGCAGACACCCTGATTCCAAAAAAAGCACGCCGGTCCTGTGATATTCCTATTCTGAAGGAAACAAGGTACTTCGCGACTATTGATTGGTTGGTTGGCTCCACCCGAAATAGATTTAAGCCATCCAGTATTTTCGTGTGCAAATTCGCACTCTTCCGGAGGTTTTATGCAACCTTTGGGATCTTTCATCCAATACCAACATGTTATTTGTTTTTTGGGTAATGAATATGATAGTTGTGGAGCTATCGTCTTGACTAGTTCTGTTTGGGGCTTCTCATAAAGGAAGATTTGCTCTGTAGCTTTGCCTTCGATGGCAATGAAACCGGTATTCCAGTGAGCATACCGGCACTCGTTTGCGGACAATTTGCATCCACTAGGTCCTCGAAGCCAATAGAAACATGTCAATGGCGGTTTAGCGTGTTTTGGCGGGATAATGCCATCGATCGGAGCGAGTTGATAGGGTTTGCCTGATGCGTCTTGATCGCGATGCAGAAAACGGCACTTTTCCGCTCCATAAGAGCAAGAACGGTTTCTCCATTCAAAGCAAGTAAGACGAGCTTTATTTTCTTCGTACGGGAGTAGGGGAATTGTGCCTCTTGGTGGGGATGAGTCGTTCCTCTCAATTTCCTGTACTCGACGGGAACCGAGCTCACGACGGCCATAAGGGTTATCGTTGGTTGGCGGTTTAGGCCTCGATCCAGTCGCTGGGTGATGTAGTGTAGCTAGGGGGTCATTAACAAAGTCTAGCGCGCTCGGATCAGGTGTGGCCTCTGCTTGCGAGCGTTTCTGGGCTATGTTACGGAAGCGTAATGTGGTGAACTGTCTATCGCTGTCCTGCCACGGTTTTCGTGATGTCTTCTGTTGATTCACCAATCTAATGGAGCCTGCAGCTATTTTCCCGGGCCCCTTCTTGGTGATTCCGTGGGGCTCTGCCGGAGCAGAGTTTCGAGAGGTCCTTGCTTCTGCCACTGTAGTGTTCGCTCTACGCTGCCCTGTCGATTCAGCAATTGCATTTTTCTCTCTCCTAGGCTGCGATTTTGAAGAGCCAGGTTTGTCGGTCTTGTTCTTAGTCAAGGTCGTGTCTAAATGCTGCTCCTGTTGAACATTGTTTTGCTGTGAATTCGCTAAGACGTCTACAGTCGAATTCTCTATAGACTTTCCCCTTTCTATGTTACTTCGAGATGGAGGGGCTATAAGTGTTTGCTCAAGGATCGGTAAGACGTTTTCAGTCGAGGTTTCCACACACTCCCCCTTCTCTGCATTACGTTGGGATGGAGAGGTCGGCTGTGTGAATGGATGATCCTCACGGTTCACTCCCACCGGCGTTTGGTCCACGCTTGGTAACACGTCTATAGTTGATTGCTCAAAAGACTCCCCATTCTCTGTATCACTCTGAGCTGGAGAGACGGAGTGGGTGAGGTTCGAACAGTCGTCAAGAGCGACATATTCATTGTCTTCTGAGGAAGACTGCATAAGCGGGCATTGTCGAGGCACTCTCCTTTGCTGCTCTGTCTCAAAAAGAGGCGAGATATCTTGGGGGCCTTGAACGTGATTAGTCGAACGATGGGCACGCCCTGGCTTGATCGGCAAGTCGTCTTCACTGTCATTTGTGTGTGCCGGCGCCTCATTATTTGACGTCGCTAGCTTTTCACGCTTCTTTGCCCGCTTCTCCTTCCTCTTGGCCTTGGCTGCCTCAGCGCGTTCTTGTGCAATCTCCCACTCAGTCTGAAACTTTGACATACGTTCCTTGAACTTCCTGCCAGCTTTGGCTTTTTCCTCAGCCCATGTCTGCAGGAGGGTAGATCCCTCTAGATTACTAGAAGGCTCCCACGAGGATCTGAAGAATAGATTGATTAGTCCTCGCTTTATAAAAGGTATAGCAGACGTACCTGTGCATAGGATAGCCCGTCCACTTGGTAAGATAGTACGTTACACGACGGCCATGTTCATCAAGAAATTTCTGTTCAGCTAGAATGGCATCCACTTCATAGAATTCCTCTTGTTCGCTAGACACGGTTGAAGTCAGAGAGATCTCGTCTGTGTCGTATACTTCATTTTCGGGACTTGTGGTATGCTGCTCCGTCCTGCGCCGAAGTCGCATGGTAAGCGACGATTGGCTGATGTGGTGGCTCGACTGCCGCACAGTGTAACGCATTCATGCGTGTTGAGCAGTACAGCAGAGGGTGATCAGGGCAAGCAGAAAGGGGGGATGTGAATTGCGTATGAAGCTTGTAGTTTTGAATCGTTGTTTGCGTCCACTAACTAAAACTATGTCTCGCGCTGGACACTGGGGAACGGTGCACTAGCGCAATCACGTGCGCGCATGGGGCTGCCCGCCGGTGGCATGCCCGAGCTCCTGCTTTATCCACCACGTCGAGGCAGCCAAATAAGCACTTCAAGCACTTCAGACTTCTCTCACAGCCCCCGGTACCACTCGACCAGTATCTTGCCCGTATTATTGTCCTGGTAGCAGCCCTGTGCTATCCGGCGCCCTCCACACCCCCTCCACCGCTATTCGAACGACAACCATGGCGAACGACGAATATGATGTGAGTGTCCTGCACACCAGCAGCGCCGCCCCAAACGTTACTGACTCGTATGTCTATAGTTTCTTTTCAAAGGTATGCCTTTCGCCGCCTCTCTCTCGCCGCATGCTAATCCTCGCAGTCGTCCTCATCGGAGACTCAGGCGTCGGTAAATCCAACCTGTTGAGCCGATTCACTCGCAATGAGTTCAACTTGGACTCCAAGTCGACTATTGGCGTCGAGTTTGCCACGCGATCCATCCAAGTAGACGCCAAAACCATTAAGGCGCAGATCTGGGACACCGCTGGTCAGGAGCGATACCGCGCCATCACCTCCGCATACTATCGGGGCGCCGTAGGGGCGCTGCTCGTATACGACATCAGCAAGCACCAGACATACGAAAACGTGACGCGGTGGCTCAAGGAGCTTCGCGACCATGCCGACTCCAACATCGTTATCATGCTTGTGGGTAACAAGAGCGATTTGAGGCACCTGCGGGCAGTGCCCACGGAGGAGGCTAAAGCGTTTGCGAGTGAGTACCTGCAGCGCACACCGCTCACTATCACCCATACTGACACCTGAGTCTCCAGGTGAAAACAACCTCTCCTTCATCGAGACGTCAGCCTTGGATGCTAGCAACGTTGAGCTGGCTTTTCAGAACATCCTGACAGGTATGACGATCTACCCCCTTCCTAAATATATCTATACGTGTGCTCCAAATGTGGTGGCGTTTTCTCATAATCGAGGGTGGCTTCTATTGGGCCTTCTAGTAGCTCAATATATTGCTTTTTGTGCAAATAGCTCCCGACGTAGTCCCGCCAGCAAACCCTTGAGCGCCGGCTAACGGATGCTACAGAAATCTACCGTATCGTGTCCAGCAAAGCCCTCGACCAGGGCGAAGGTAGTCAGAACGTCCTCGGCGGCGAACGCAAGGTGTTGGAGATTAGCAAGTCCGCCGACACAGAAGCGAAGAAAGGCTGCTGCTAGACACCCTACTTCTTCGGTCCACAATCCCTTGCGCCCTATGGGTCGGACTCTCGCGCCCCGATATGACAGCGAAGCATAATGCACGATAGCACGCTCAATGGATCGCGTTCATGCGAACGCTTATGTGTCATGCACCAACAAAGGCTTGTCGGCGTCTTTGCAAACTTCATGGAGAATATTTTCGGAATGTTTTTGCTCTCATTTCACGTCTCCTTCCATGTGCAGATGGTTGTGCGACTTAGGATTCTTCTTTCCTTCCTTTGGGTTGCATTCTCGCGGTAGCTTTTTCTATTTGGTGGCAGTAATGCTTCAGCTGCTGTATAATCAGATACAATCGATGGCTTAGCTTGATTATTGCGGTCTTATTCAATTTATACAACAGTTCTATACATGTATTGGGCTTGTAAAATAAGCCAAATGGAGGATGTGTATGGTTTGTGGGTTATTTATGCGACAAATTCATATGACCTCCACAGTATCATCCTCAGGGCAGTTTATCGCCCTCCGTTTTTGCCGCCACTATCCCATTGGAATCTGTTTCCTCAAGGGGCTTTGCCTCCTCGTCCTTCTTCTCCACACCAACAACCCCAATCTCCTCCCCTGGTGCAACATCCTGCGGGACTGGTGGTCCTGTGAAATCCTTGCGTCCTCTTACAAAATACCATACAATGCTGATTGTAGCGAATCCAGCAAACACAACGCTTGCATAGTTCATCGAAGCCGCTTCCACGGGAAGACTGACAGGCATGCAGAAGAGCACGACGGCTAAGCAGATCCACACGATCATGGCAATGTTGATGGCGTAGCCAAAGCGACCGAGACTGAAGCTAGAGTTCTTCACGGCGCGGCGGCCACGCAAGACAGAGATAAGGATGGGCATGCCGTAGGAGGTGGACAGGCAGATTGTGGCGACACCTGTGAAGGAATTGAAGGCGGCGGATGAGCCGAAGTAGATGAGGCCAAGGAGACAGTCCACAACTGTGGAAAGAACGAGCGACCAGAGAGGGATGTCAAAACGCTTGTCGACCCTCTTCCATAACCTAGACCCGGGGATCGCCCCATCTCTTGCAAATGCATATGTGCACCTGCTCGCTGCGGTCAAGGCACCGACACCCGCGAAGAATAGAATGCCGAGGATCAAGAAGAGTAGTCCGAAGCCACCTCCAGCGGAGCCGGTCACTGTCTTAAAAAGTAGACCAATGGGCTGGCCGTTGGCGACGTCCAGGAGCATCTTTACGTCGGGAAGCACAAAGAGTATGGGGATAAGATAGATGACGCCAGTCACACCGGCAGCAGCGACAGATAGAACGATAGCTTTAGGAACTTCGCGCTCAGGAGATTGCACCTCTTCGCACATGGCGGCTACCATGCCGTAACCTGTAAGCGTATACGCCGCTTGCAGGAGGCCGACGAAGAAAGCCCAACCGGATGGCCTGTTTCTTGTTAGCGACCTTACCATCAAGTATCCTGGTCATACGTACCATCCGCTATCGCTTGCATCGTAGTGTGCAAAGACGAATTCGCCGCTTCGTCGCGTCTTCGCCATACTGAGCAGTGTAATGAGAATAATGAGTACACTGCTTGCAGTCCAATAAATGCAGATCTTGTTGATCAAATCCAGATATTTAGCTCCAAATATATTAACAAGCATACAGACCAACATCACCGCCCAGAACATCAATATGGTCTGATACTGATTTGGCACAAAATCCTCATCCCAGAGCGTGATGGCGCTGAGGATAAGCTGACCGCCTGAGAAATTGATGGAGAGAGTGACAGTCCAGTTTCCCACAAGGGTGAGCCATCCCGTCACCCAAGATGCGACTGGGGCATATTTGCGGGTGGAGAGCATCGCAGACCAGTAGTACACACCGCCGGCAGTGGGGTAGACAGCACAAATTTCAGCAAGAGAAGCGGCGATTGAGAGAGAAATCAGAGAGACAAGGACCCATCCCCAGAGGATGGTGACAGATTGGCCGTCTGTGAGGGTGATGTACATAGTTGTGGAGAGACCGAAGGGAACAGCCATGATAGCGAAGGACCTGATGGTTGGTTAGCATCCCGACTCTTTGGATCATCATTATAGCAATCATGGGAATTCAAATCCAGAGAAATGGAGGACGTACAAACCCAAGACACTAAGCATACTGAGATTTCTAGGCAGCTCGCTCGCATAACCCATCTTCGCGAGCTGCGCGTCTGCGGAAGGATCCACAGAGGCCCGGCGGGCTCCTGTGAGAGAAAGGCTACGCGACATCTTCGTAACGTTTCTCTTGTTCCTTAGTGTCGCGATATGATAGAGAGCTGTCGCGCAATGTCAGAAGCAATGAAACCACATGAGGACGAAGTAAATGCACCCAAGATCCAGGCTGCGGGGAAGGACATCGAAGCTTTTGATAGCGTCAGAGCTAAGCAACTCACCTTAAATCTAGAACGACGAAGTTCCAACTGCCGTTCCGACGGGTCGTCTTGTCTTCAATTTTGGATTTCCGTTCCTCGCGCAAATTCGCAAGATGTCAGAAGACGTCCAACTCGCGACAGGACGTGAGCATGTAGAGCGCCGACGTCGAGGCCATGATAAACACGCATCCGAGGCATCGGCCCGTCATCAAAAGGGCCCGCGTGCAGCCCACGCGAGCTTCCACATCCACTATAGCGCATCCAGAAGCCTCGTCCGGCATGCACGGTGTTCGCGTTGTCGCGTGCACATCCCTAGTCGGCGGAATTTTGTCGGGCGATTACTGCAACGGTTCAGTTATCAGATAAGACGTCTTTGTTACTGATACGGCAACGGCGACGGCCACATCACAAATGCGATGACGCGAGTAGCCTGACGAGATGTGGATGTTTGGTGTTTCACTAGCCAGGGGAATTGGAAATTGCGAGCTACGAATTGCGGGACGATGGCGGTGATCGGCGAGAGGGAAATCTTCGCCAGGGGGTTTGCACTGATGAGAGATACAAAGACAGGGTACACGTTCTTGCACTGTTCTCACGCATCACACGGATGATTATCTTGCCAAGCACATTCCCTCAGGTCGACACTTCCTGCAGTTGTGTAGCTACATGGCAATGACTGAGTCGAGTTCGAACTACGTGAACTGCGTTGCATAGACAGAATGAAAGTTCTACTCGTGAAACTTGCCTAAATAGACAACGACTTCAGTCCCTGGATAAGGATGCTAATTTTGAACTACGCACTCCATCTGACTTGTCGTATGATGAGTATGTGATTGATAAGTGTTTTAATAGCACTCCTAGTACAAGAAGCTATACTTTAATCAGTCAAACATGGTTAGTTTCTTGTAATGCATCCTCTACGTAGTGCAGCCAAAGGCCATATTGCAGGGAGCACTCATTTGCCGGGGCTATATATACTGTATTAAAATCTGTAAGCTTGCGCGTTGAGACGAGCGGGCATGTGGCCTAGGCTACACGCTGGGATATCACTCAATGTTGAGTACAGACGTTCATCTTGTCCATGTCGGATCAGTCAAATCATAAGTTGTGCTTCATAGGTGAGAACATGTTGTATCCCTAGCAATGCGCGTCCAAGCCCGCTAGTAAAGTGTGCGTAATCATTTGCTTCGATGGAAAAATGGTGCGCCACATGACGCTAAACTAGCCACAGTTTGACATGGTCAATGTCACTTTACGCGACCTTCACCGACGCGCTACCACAGCTTCACGTTCACATGGACTGGTTTCGGTTGTATGCTTGCTATGGCCCCTGAGTAAGTACTATACTGGATTCCCTATTCCTTTCTTGGCTTTGCGCGCATCAGCTTCCTCATAGTCCATTGTATGGGCTTTTTCGAAGGGTAGCTTGCTGATCATGGCTAGCAATCAGCGGGACATATCAGGTCGCACTCGAGCTCCAGATCTCATCGACCTCACTCTAAACTCGGACGACGATTCCGGACCCCTAGATTATTTGGTCTCGCCACCGAAATCAAGGTCTTTATCTAGAAAATCATTAGATCTGGCACATGGGAATGTGAGACCCCCGCCCTCACCGCCCGCGTTAAAGTCTACACCGTCCAACGTCGAAAACCGCAACGAGCTACATTTGAGACAGCCTTCGAAAGCTGCAATTAATTCGTCTTCATACGGAATCCCTCGTAGAGTCCCCCTTCGAACAAGCTCCAGTCTACAATCGGCTCCAAATGGTAGTGAGGATAATGGGACAAGCTATATTTCGCCTTTACCAGAAGAACAACGAGGAAAGCCCATTGGATTCACAAATGGCAAGCCCGGAAAGCGTAGGAGGTTGCTCGGACCTGAAGAACCCGCTCGGGCATCCTCTACGGTTCGAATAAGCTCAAGTATTCCTTCGGTTACCGACCAGCACACCCAATCTATAAGTAGCCTCCAAGACCGCTGTGGCGCCGACTCATTGGCGACCTTACCCACTACCTCAGAAAATGCGTCTCTCCAGAGAGCTCTCCGACGATTGCCTCTGCCAAAGGACGTCGAAGACACAATGGTAGATTGGGAAGATGACAATGCTACACCCAACTTCAAGTTTCGAAAGTCACCTTTGAAGAAAGGCTTGGCTCCTGTTTCAGAGCAGCCTTCTGCGCCAAGTTCTTCGACTACGATAAACGATACGCCATCCTTCAGGCCAGAAACAAATGTCTACTTAGTAGAAGAAGACCGCGACAGTGTAATATCCGATTCAGAGGCAGTTGTAAAAGTTGAGCCCGTGGATATGCCTATCGCAGGCAGGATCAATGCGCAGCACAACACTTCGCTGGATAAAGAGCAAGTAGGCCGAGCTAAGAAGCATTCTGGGGGATTTTCTACAGAAGAAAGCCATTTACTTATCTTTCTAAAGGAAGTGAAGCGAATGCCATGGAAAACTCTGACCGATCAGTTTCAAATTCATTTTCCCGGGCGGAAATACCATTCTCTGCAATCTCATTACTCAATGAAACTCAACAAGCGCAATCGAACCCAAGATCCTTCTATATTGAACCTGCCAAAGTGCTTTGCTTCCGAAGCAGAGATTGACTGGGCGGTAGTCCACGAAGCGAATCCTAGACCAAGAAGTCAAGGGATGAAACGAGATCTTATTGAGGAAACGATTTCCGATTCTGATTCAGCCAATAGACGTCAACGCCTTCTTCGTGCAATACCAGTCAAAGATTATACATGGCCCAGGCAACGTAGAAAGCTTCATGCTAGTAATGAACTAGAAAGTGAGGACGAGGACGAAGACGAAGATGAGGGCTTTGGGCTGACAGAGGAGACTGACGTCGAAACACAATCTGAACAGGAGGTGTTGATAGAGCTTTTCCCTGAGAACAAGTCCATGGATATGAATTTCGAAAGAAGTGATGCTCTGTTCGCACTTTCGGCCCAGGGACTGCCTTCGAGTCTCTCTAGGCAGAAGCTGCCTTACATTGCGCGTTCCCAGCGATCAACGACCCGGGCTATGCCTAATAGCTATAAGCGAGATGAGCTTCTCGTTCAACATTGGCAAGGCGCCTTGATACATGTCGACTTCAGCCCTGTAGAGCTTGATCTTGTTGAAGAAGCCATTCTTAAAGTTCTCGACCGCACCCAGCCAGCTCATCAAGCTAATCGTCGGAGGCGAATACAGCAAGGACTTCAAAGACTGACTGAGCCGAAACTTCTCGAATTGTCAAGTAGAGTCCGTCGGCTGCTACCTTCTCGAAATCGACGAAGCATTGGGGCATTCTTGCAAGACGCGCAGGTAGGTAGCGCCCGGATCCATTCACCACGAATTGAAAGGCTAGCTACTATCAGACCCGACCAAGATTATAGCTCCCAACTTAGAGCGTCCTGGACGTCCTTAGTCCGACAGCGAGAACTTGGTTTACAGTCAACGCGAGGCTGGAAATCAGTTTCAAGGCCTCTATCATACCAAATGAGAAACAAAGTACAAGATTCACTTGGACCTGCATACACATACACAGGTGCTTCTCTTGATGTGCACGCAGTAGCATGGTCGCCTGACGGCCAATGCTTCGCTGTCGGTGCCATCTGTGTGGACGATACCCATTCTATGCAATATAACAGGCCGAACAACTTGTTATACGGCGATTTGACGTACAAGAGCGTTCACGAACTAGGTGGACACAGAGAAGCTCGGCCAATCACTAAATCTGGCCCGAATTCAACATACGCCATGTATAACTCGCAGGACCCAGTGCTTTATAAGACAGTCTCTTCGGTTGCTTTCTCGCCCAATGGAAAGTTTATGTATTCGGCGGGATATGATAAATGCGTTCGCCTATGGGAGACGAGGTCGGACGGCGCCCAACCCGAAATGATCGCCGCTCTATCACACAAAGCAGAGGTAGAATTAATGACTGTCAATTGCAATGGCTTGTTGTCTACTGCGTCTCGGAGGTGGACGAAAAGGGCGATTAAACTAGTCACTATTGACCAAGACCAGCCTGACAATTTTAGCTTCGACAGTTTTAGTTCGCAAAAAGCTATAGATAGGCCTGAACTGAAGCTTCTACCAACAGCGCTTCGATTTGAGCCCGGAGATGGAAGCTTGCTGCTGGCAGGATTCGGCGCGAATTCACGAGAAGACGGCAAGAATACAAACGGTGATATATGCTTGTGGGATGTACGCACAAAACAGCAACTCTATGTTCATGGAAACAGCATAAATGTTTTTGATGTCGCCTTCCACCCTCGGCAGAAGTTATTTGCAGTTGGATGCTCGGCCGGGCAGAACGTAAATAGAGGCACCCGATCGGTTCTACGGCTGTATCATGACTTTGGTAACAATGACAAGTACACTAAGCAGATGGAGCTCGATTGCCCGGCTTTGGATATGAATGATGTTGTCTGGTGGTAAGCTGCATGTCAATCTAGCGTCACAATTAACCGTGCTGATGATTCTAGTCCCCACCAAGAAGACCTCATAGCTGTTGGCTGTACTAGCGGCCGAGTATACGTCTGGGACGTCCGTTGGCCGCGTCGCTTCTTGCGAGAGCTTGCTCACGGCCGCAGCCTATCACCAATAGATGACGGCGTCGATCCCGAGACTGCTGATACCGGCGTTCGCTTTCTCTCTTGGGGAAATAACACCACACGCCTCTACACTGGGTCCTCTGACGGGGTTGTCAAAGTTTGGAACGTCGTCCGCTCAGAAGAAGAGACCTTTATCAAAGATATCGTCAGTCTAGATTCCGAGATCATGTCTGGGAGCTTCAGTCCTGATTATAGCAAACTGGTGCTTGGAGAAAATAACGGGACGGTCAATGTTCTCGAAGCTGGCCGTGAGGACTACGCTGTTAACGACGTTGAGAAGCTTAAGTACATTCCTTACAATGATCAGCCGGTGTCGCCTCGTGATTCCGATTCCGGCGTGGCTCAGGGTACCCGGCTTCTCGAATCTGGACAGATCGTATATATGCCCATGGGAGGCTTACCAGTACGTCAAGCAGTACAAGGTCCTAACTACGAAGGGCCTATTGATCCCAGCATCGATGCTCCATTTCTGCGTGAGCAAGCTCTTGAGTTCCAGTGCAGCCTTTCGCAGGAGCAAAACCCACAATGCACGATTTCTGGTTGCGAGGATAGCCTCCTGAAAATTACAAGCGAAGAGACTGGTGATTCAGGGAGAAGTGTGGACCGTATCCCTGATGAGCTCCGCAAGCAGTGGACAGCCATGACTTCCAACACCACGACCGTTCCGGGTAGAGCTCGTTGCTGCAGCTGCGGTCGTGCTGCGCGCCCCTGCATCACCTTGAGTGAAGACTCTGTCCTCTGCGAGCGTTGCTCTTTCACTTGCTTCAGATGTGGAGCTGCTAATCAGATTCAACCTATGACAGAAATATTTGCCTGCTGGAGATGTGGAAAGAGATGGGAGATTGGCTCTCTAGGGTACGAATGCATTAAGGAGACAAAATCTTTGGCAGACCTTTCAAATGTCTCTGCCATCAGCTTCGAGGACCGCTCATTGACCAAAGTATCAGCGGACAATGTGTCTTTCGGAGACGAGATGAACGCGCTCACAGACTACTACTTTTCACTTGCGATTGACCGGCCAGAATCCCCACCACTTTGAATTGGCAGTACGATAGCTTGAGATGTGGTGTATCGTCTGACCCGGAGCAGAAAATTCGATTATGCTGAGATTACACGCATTGGTGTGATTTCTTCTGCAGAGAGGAGAAGAATAGGACGAAGAAGGAGAACGGAAGCATAGCCAACATTTGCATCGGATGGTTTTGAACTTCTTCAAGTGATACCCTACATACTTTTGGAACGCATTTGGTGGTAACTAGACACTACCTATAATGAATCGCATATCTACGACTTTTGAAGATTTGATATTGTCAATTGCCTATGGTGACGGTCTTGTTATATGGTTGGGTCTAAGAGGGCCTTGATGACTTTGAGAGTATTTCGTTCCTGTGTTCATTGCGTCTCAGAAAGACGTACCGCCTTCAATCCACATAGAGACATGCCGTACGCAGACTGTCTCATCAGTACGTCGCGACTCCTAGCCACAACCCCCGTGCGCTAAATCAGACCTTTACAGACTTTTAGCCCCTGATTGGCCTGAGCGGCCCGGCTTCACCCGAATGCCGCGACTCCCGTGAAGCGCCAATGCTGGAGTGGTGGCCATGGTGCGAAAAAGGCTCATCAGCGCCGGAGCACATCTAGAAGGAGAAATTCGCATCTGTAGGCTCGGTGGGGGAGCTCTCGACAGAGGGCGACAGAGCGCCAAATGATATCCGACAAGTCAGTACGGCAACGGCAAGGGCTGGCCGTAGCTTGGAGCACGTTGGTAGGGTCGCGTGGGCCAAGCAAGGGAACGACGAGGCCCTTTGAGGCTGCAATACTTGAGCATGAATTGTTCCGAGTTCATAGAATAGAGCTCGAGCTCTTCAGCCGCAATGATCAAAGTGCAGTGGTCGAGCTGGCGTCCCCGAGGCAACTTGCACAGGGCTCCCGGAGAAGCGGATTGAGTTAGCGCCAAGCTCGGGCCTCGCAGCAGAAAAGTGTTCACCCTCTCCCGCCTATTTCAACTTTTCCTCCTTCATCATCACAACCTTTCTTTCATCCTCTCCACTCAGTTTCTTCGGGTATTCGCACTCGGAATCAGACACAATGGCGTCTCAACAGGACAAGAGCGTCTTCGGCATGCCCGTAAGCCTACCCCGAGCCCTCTGCCGCAGCAGCAACCTGTCCACAACCGGCGCCTCTCCAGCCAGCAAAGGACGGCAATTCATCTCAATGGCACCAAGCGAGGCTCCCCGAGCACTGCTAGCAGGCTGAGAGATGGAATTGCTGTCGCTGTCGATGGAGAGGGCGGCTGGCAGTGCAGTTTCGCAGCTCCGCAGCTCTGCGGCAATTATCCCGACTACATGCTAACTTGCGCCAGGGCTTCGTCGTCGACTTCTTGAGTACGTCTCGCTTTCCAGCGCCGTCGCCATCGTTTTCGGGATCTTCCTATCCTTGATTTTGATGGCGGCGCGTCTGGCAAAATTTTTCGCGTAGATGCACCTGCTAACCCTTTATCTATAGTGGGTGGTGTCTCCGCCGCCGTCTCGAAGACCGCCGCCGCTCCCATCGAGCGTGTCAAGCTCCTCATCCAGAATCAGGTATGTCTTCGCTCAGCCCTCACTGATGATGCCCGGCGTCGCCGCTGACTGGATTGCGCTCCGTAGGATGAGATGCTTAAGACTGGCCGTCTGGACCGCAAGTACAACGGTATCGCCGACTGCTTCAAGCGGACCTCCCAGGCTGAGGGTGTCCTCTCCCTCTGGCGTGGTAACACTGCCAACGTCATTCGTTATTTCCCCACCCAGGCCCTGAACTTCGCTTTCCGCGACACCTACAAGTCCATGTTCGCCTTCAAGAAGGAGCGTGATGGCTACACCAAGTGGATGATGGGTAACTTGGCATCTGGTGGTGTAAGTACACTTTTTACTCAGATCTAGAGCACAACAAGCTAACAAGTGTAGGCTGCTGGTGCCACGTCCCTGCTCTTCGTCTACTCCCTCGACTACGCCCGTACCCGTCTCGCCAACGACGCGAAGAACGCCAAGAAGGGTGGTGACCGCCAGTTCAACGGTCTTGTCGATGTCTACAAGAAGACCCTCGCCTCCGACGGTATTGCCGGTCTCTACCGTGGTTTCATGCCCTCCGTTCTTGGTATAGTCGTCTACCGTGGTCTGTACTTCGGTATGTACGACTCGATCAAGCCCGTTGTCCTCGTCGGTTCTCTTGAGGGTAACTTCTTGGCCTCGTTCGCTCTCGGCTGGACTGTCACCACTGGTGCCGGTATCGCTTCCTACCCGCTCGACACCATCCGTCGTCGTATGATGATGACCTCTGGTGAGGTAAGTAGAATCCTCTGTCGCTCATCTCATAGCATATGCTCATAATCTACAGGCCGTCAAGTACAAGTCCTCCTTTGATGCTGGTCGCCAGATCATCGCTGCCGAGGGTGTCAAGTCTCTCTTCAAGGGTGCTGGTGCCAACATTCTCCGTGGTGTCGCCGGTGCCGGTGTGCTCTCCATCTATGACCAGGTGCAGCTCATCCTCTTCGGCAAGAAGTTCAAGGGTGGATCTGGTTAAACGCCTCGTCCATAATGTCCGATACCCTAATGGAACGATGTGGAGGAAGGACCTAATCACGGGGCGAGGGGGATTAGGGGAGTGATGGTGGTAGATTGGATAGAGCAATACCAAGCCCGGTTCTGGCTGGGCAGAAGATTGTCTCTAGGTAACGAAAAGCACGACGGCGGTGGTAACACACCTTGTACTTTACTTTGCCGGCAACTCTTTTTTCCCTCTTACAGCACCCTGTATTACACGTCATCTTGCGGCTTGCATCTGCTTTCGTCTGTTTACCCCCTTTCCTTGCTGTACTCCTCTTCCATCGCTTGGTGAACTGGGGAAAATAGTGGTCTATAGAATTCTGGGTTGTTTTTGTTGCACTACCTGGCGAGTTCTACATGATGGGTGTGAATTTCCTCTCCGTGACAACCATAACATACCATAACATTTCCTTTGAACGTCACAATCATGCATTGTCGATACACTCGTCTGCAGTTGTATGATTGAACTCTCCGTTATTTATTCCTGACGGCTTTCCACGCCGCTTCCTCCCCTTTCCTAAGCGCCTCGCCCGCCTTGGCCAAAACATTCCAAGCTGCCCCGCCCACACTTCCATCCTGCCCGGCACTCTCTTCTCGCCCAGCACCGCTATCGGCCGGTGCGTAAGGCGTGTTATCAGCTTGTACATATCCCGGTGGTGCCTCCAGACTACTCCTAGGCAACTCCTGCAATGCTCCTCCCCAGTGCGCCTGCTGATGTGGCGACGGCGCCGGCGCAGCTCCCATGTTCAATGTAGTAGGACCGGGTTTACTAGGTTCCGTCGACGTAGTTGTGGAGCGACCAGCAAGCTGCGCATCAGATGGTGGAGCCATATTGAATTGAGGCGGCGGGCCCGCAAGGCGCGTCTCCGTGACGACATGTGTAGCCGAGTAGCCTCCTGGTTGGGGCGCTGGTGGTGTAGAGGAAGGTGCTTGCGGGGATGCGGTGGGAGGAATTGGTCGGGCGCCTGGTTGTGGTGCTGGTGGTGCATTTGGGTCGGCGGTTGTGGAGGCTGGGACGGAAGCTGGGGTTGTGCGGGTTGGTTGAGGGGTTGAGTCTGCGGTCTGGGGAGTTATGCCGTCGGGTTTTGCGGCTGTGGGATGGATAGGATCGTTCTTGTGGACGGGGATGGGAGGCATGGTTGTAGCTGCAGTAACGAGCTCGAGTGTGGTGGTGTAGCTTTTGAGGTAGTTGTAGCTGCGTTTGGTGGCGACGAGATATCGCCGTTGCAAGCGAAATCTTTGGTCGCAATGTTTGGTTGGAGATTTGTAAAGTCGGTTTTACACAGACAGTGCTGCTTTTAGTAGTAATTGTCTCAAAGGACACGGTTGTTTCAAGGTTGGTTGGTTGGTTGTTGCCTTCTGGAGCTGGGCTTCTGGCCTCTTTGAAGGTGATTGCTATATTGGGGGGCAATGATGTCACACCACGTGGTTCAGCTATTCAACCGCAACCGCGACCGCAACCGCAGAGCTACCACGATCTACCATAAGAAACCGATTTAGCATATTACGGACCGCAAGCGGCTATGCACGAGTCAGCCAAATTTGAATCTTGTCACGATTGAACGTTACACGGCAACGATCCCATAGCGTACAATTAGCTCGAGAGAACCTTATAAGTAGCCACCCTCTGGACAGATCCATCTCTTCTTATTGATCTCAGTTAAGATATAATTATTAGTTTCCCGTCTTACATGTAAGGCGATGTCTAGCAATGCGGCTGTAGCTGGTGAGAAGAGGAGCAACCATTGACTCATCCTCTTCTAGTACCGAGATTCCAACAGTCCTTTGTTCTGCCTTTATTAGTTGGGGCTGACACGTGTTTCTGTCCTCGGTAATTCGCTTTTGATGAGATGTAGAGATGAGATGGATGCGCGTGCAGACTGCAGCTGACTCTGCTAAATAACGACTAGAGCCGTACTTGACTCTTCAAGGCTGTTGGTGTGGCGGCATGCCAGGCTCCGACGACGGCTCCACAAGCGTGTCTGGCCATCTGAAAAGACAGTCGCTTGTATTATACCCTTAAGAAGCTTAGAACGCCTGTTCAGCGGTGATATTACGATTTGGAGTGTATCCGTCGAACCCGGCGATGTTGGTCAGGCCATTCCTCCGATCTCACCAGCGTACCAGGTCCACGGAGACGGACGAAAGCGCCACTGCCTCGAGTCTAGAGCTGGAAGCGAAGTACGCCAGGGCCCCTCTCGCATCCGCTTCTAATCTTAAGATTTTCTAAGAGGTTAATGCAATGTTTCAAACGCTCGTACCCCTGCATGTGTAGCGCTGCCGCGTCGTGGGTGGAGAAATTCGTCCCTACTCGGTATGGTTGTTTCAAACATATATCAGAGCCAAGAAGCACCAAGAAGCCATTAACATCCTCGACATCCCAAATTTTGTTTGTGGCACGATACCATGTCAGATTAAGGGTATTTCTCCGGGTTCGTTTCCAGTGCTCACTGTAGGTGATTGGTGCGAAATCTGGTTGAAACGATGGATGTCCTTGTTGGCAAGCGAGTAGGGCTGGGTGTGCATGACGACGAGGTAATGCCAGATGAGGCACAAGTTGGTAGATATATAAAAGATGGCATGCTCGTTGTTCTAAGGATTTCCTCTCTAGCTCAACTTGCTCTTTCATTCGTTCCCAGTCCTTCGCTACTTTTGTCATTCTTTTCTTCAACAACCTGAAAAAATGAGGGTTTCATCTCTTCTTCCTCTTGGTCTTTCGACCCTCGCTCTGGCAGCGCCTACACCTACCTTGGAACAGAAGCGTGGAGTGCTCGCCAAACGTGCTTCAGTCACCGACACACCAGAGACTGGCTATGCTACTGAGAACGGTGGCACTACTGGCGGTGCTGGTGGAAGCACTACAACCGTCTCCTCTTTTGCGCAGTTCACTGCGGCCGTTTCTGGTGATGACGCTGCTGTCATCATTGTAGCCAGCTCCATGTCTTCGGACGGAGACAATGTGAAGATTGGCTCTAACAAGAGCGTCATCGGCAAGGACTCGTCTGTTGGTATGTCTTTCCAACCATCCTTTCTTCGACAAAGCTAATCCATATCCTTTAGTCTTGACCGGATTCACACTCACCGTGAAAGAGGTCTCCAACGTGATCATCCGTAACCTTGCCATTGAGAAGGTCGTCGGTGGAGACGCCGTCGCCGTGCAATACTCGACCAACGTCTGGCTCGACCACCTCGACCTCTCTTCGGACAGGGACCACGACAAAGACTACTACGACGGTCTGCTCGACCTCACCCACGCAGCAGACTACGTAACCATCTCCAACGTCTTCTTCCACGACCACTGGAAGTGCTCGCTTGTCGGCCACTCCGACTCCAACGGCGACGAGGACACCGGCCACCTCCGCGTCACCTACTACAACAACTACTGGTACAACATCAACTCCCGCGGTCCTTCGATCCGCTTTGGCACCGGCCATCTGTTCAACAACTACTATGAGAACGTGTCGGATGGCATTAACACTCGTGATGGCGCGCAGGTGCTCGTTCAGAACAATGTCTTTGTCGGAAGCAAGAAGCCCCTGTACAGCACCGACGATGGATATGCGGTCGCAACGGGCAATGACTTTGGCGACGGTGAGAATGCGGCGAAAGAGGGTACGCTGACGAGCGTGCCGTATGATGTCCCGACACTGCTAGAGGCTAGTGCTGTCAAGGCTGCCGTCGTTGGAACTGCGGGTAACACTCTGTCCTTCTAAGTTATGGATGTAGAATAGGAGGAAGACACAGGAAGGTTATGAGAAAAGAGGGTGAGCACAGGACGAAGATCTTCATGTATATATTTGAGACTTTCTCGTGCATATTGCTTGCTGGACGAATGCAAATGTAAATATTATTTTGACTTGTCTATCATCTTCCTTGGCTTTCCCAGGTGACCACTGTCATTGCATCAGCGGAGCTGATATCGGAGTACGAGTGCAATCAATGTTCTGAAGGCTCTCATCTTCCACAACTCCATAAAGTGAACGGTAGTTATATTCATATATATACTTCCCCTTGAATGATATCATATCACATAGCGCATCAAGCATCGTTTCGGCCCACTCGACTGCATGTATGCAGTACGCAAACTGCGGCTCTTCAGCCGCTTCCATTCTTCTTCCCGCCTAGTCCAGGTAGTTTTACCTTACCAAGCTGTGCGCCACCAACCCTCTGCATCTGTGCCGCGGCATCACCTAATAGCACTCTCACAGCACCTTCGAGTCTCCTGTCCCTTTTCCTCCGCATCCAAAGGAGGACGAGCCCAAGGATGACGATATCGATAGCAATATGTTTCAGACTCCCCACAAGCAGCCTCCATATGAACCGGAAGAAGATGAACTTTCGTGAGTGACTAAAGAGACGACGGGCTTCTAGCTGTTCGCGCAACGCGGCGACTTCCGCCGTCATCTTGACGAGGGCCTGCTCGACTCGTTTCCGCCATTTTTGATCGGCAGCAGATTCTTGTTTTGGCGGTGATTTGGGTATTATGGCTTTTGGTTTCATTGGGGGTGTGGGAGGGTACGGAATGGATTCCGCGAGATTAGTTTGCACACCTGCGTCTTCGGAGTGCGGGTTGTACTGCGAGTCTGGTGCGTCATGAAACTCTTCTCGCTCCAGCCCTGCCTCTTCCTCTTCCAGCTCTTCCTCACTCTGACTCATTGGGCTTTTGATCTGCAAGGGTCCATCGTCGTCTTCGGCATCTGCTCTTGCTTTGCCCTTCCCGATACTTGATTGCGAGTAGTTCGGCGGCATATGTAGACCCATTGAACCTAGTGTCTGTAGAGGAGATGACGAGGATGACGAGGGTACGTTAGATTTGACCTGGTCCCAAACAAATTCTAGTTCTGCAACGAGTTCGCGGGAGTCGGGAGAGGGTGAGGCGTATTTGTGCATGGTATCGATAAGGGTAGTGATGTAGCGGCGCTTCGCTTCGGTACGAGAGATTCCATTCTGCTGTTTCCAGGCGTCCCTATGACAATCCGTATCAGTACTTGTACATGAAGCAGGTGGCATTCGGGTGTCGCGTGCTGCTTCTGAGCATACCATTTCTCTCGCGCGCGATGCGCTTCGTCGCTATTACCCTCCGGTCTTTCCATTATGCCGTCAACGTCGCCCTCTGATGTTTATTAGACGTCTTACGCTTAACGCTGGGAGGCAGGTGGGACGAAAGTACCCATGGCTTGTTTGTACAACCCATAAAGCTTCAGCCGCGTACCGGACGGCGGCTTCTGCGATCCAGTACGGATCTTGTTGACTGTATTGAGGGCATGGCTGAATACTCGATCTGTATACACACTTCCTGTTAGCATTCGGCCCCACAATGACATCCCACCTCCACATCAACTCATATCTCCTAACGTTCGAGTACGTACCTACAGAGTCGGACATGGCGCCCCTCGATTACGCGCCCCACCTCCGGGGCAGCTCATCCAAACGCGTCGCAAAGTGCGGGACAAGGTGACTGAAACGAAATATGGGGAACGGAGTGGATAAGCGGGCAGAAAGTGTAGACGTCTTGCATGGCGAAATAGCTGCGGAGCCGTCGGTGGTGCAGAGGGCAGATGGAGCGCTTGATAGGGCCTCGGCTTCGGTGACCGCCGAATAGGTGCCGAGAGCTCGGAGATGCGAGTCATTCACGTGAGAGGCTATCATCACCCTGGCATGTGGTTACATTATTATTGCCTTGTCCTCTATAGACATATCCTCTATCAGTGCTTGATGTAAGACGTCTACAAATTGCTAGAGATGCTTTCCATCACGCAGAGAAACCCCAACATTACTGGAAAGACCACGTTCTTGTTCTCCCAATCTAGCAACAATTTCCGGCATTGCATCTAACTAAGTCAGGGTACCTCTTTTGTGTTTGGAGTAGTTGAGACTAGCAGCTTCTTATGCTTTTCCAAAGATTATTATTCTACACAGTAGATCCACAACATACCGGTTCAACAACGATACATATGGTAATCACATCAATAACAATCAAAACAATAACAGTGGGGTGAAGTATGGTTCTCTTCATTTACTCTTCACCTTAATACGATGTTTTCCAATTGAATAGCGGCCATTATCGCTCACGATATAGACAATCGCCCTTCTTGCCGCCAGTCGGGGGATTGAAGATTCATGGAGCGACGACTAGAATCGAAGATTCTGGTAGAAGCGGGGACGATGCGAGGCATACCATGCAGCATGGCACGTAGAGCATCGGAAGAGGTCTGGGGTGGGCGTCGCGGGTTTAAGTCATCCACGTCCTGCTCATGTTCATCGAAATCCGAATCCGAATCCAACTCGGCGTCCATGTCGATGAACACCTTCCTAGAGCTCTGCATATCCTCCTCTATCCACTTGAAGCTGTCCTTAATCGCCTGCAGGAATGACTTTCCGAAGGCAATCACAAAGCAAACCGTCAAAGTGAGGAGGCATAGCGTGGTAAACTGGCCTTCAGGGTTGAGGAGCCAGTACTCGAAGCGCGTGTTGGTGATGAGGCGATCAAAGTACGAGCATACCAGCGCGAGTGTGCTTGTCAATTTCTCCATCTCGTCTTTGTGATGCTCGTAATAGGCTCCGCTGGCGATTTCGTCTGTGTTGAGAGTTTGGGGCGTGGAGAGAAGAAAGTTTGGCGGTGGGTGGGAGGACCTTAGTAGTGAAAGTCTCTGGAAGCGGGCAGAGTCGCGTTTGTGTCCGAGCGAGTGAAAGGCTGGCTGAGGCTGGTGAAAGGGATACTGAATATGATTCACATCCGCATAGTTTGGGTTCTTGATATCAATCTACAATCATCTTTACGAGACGGTACTAAGCTTCATCTTCACATTTATGCTATAACAAATCTGACTCTCTGTTTTCCATACATTCTCACCTGGTTGCAAGTTATAGCTGCCTGTGGATCTAACTACTCCCTCTAGATGGTCGTGCTTTAGTGTTTCTTGAGCTAAGCGTTACGAGAGTAGATGAATAGATTTAATCAGGATAAAAGGCTCAGAAGATGATTTCAATCTGGACTTCTTTCACGAGCTGCAATCATTGACACTTGAAGGAAAGCCTTTACAATGTAGATTGTCTTACAGGCTTTGTGTTGGTTTAGATCGTGAATTTTCTCTATATATTTGAATATATATGACAGACTAGTCTTTCGCTATCAAAGAGAGGCATGGCAGTCAGTTAAACGATGTGGGCAATCCTCCTTTCCTCCCGTGCCTCTGCCTCCTTGATTACCTCCTCATCCTCGATGGGATCGAAGCCAATGAGGACAGAGGCGAGAAAGCAGAAAACTTTGATTACGAACAGCAACTTGGCGGGGATGAAGTAGATAGAGCAGAGTAGGTGGAAGGCGCTGCAGAAGATGATGACGATAATGTAAGCGAAGAGGTAGTAGATTGCGCATTCAATGATAGAAGACATGGCTCTCATACTTTTTGCTGTGTAGGAGGTGGTCGTAAAGGAGGGTTGAGTTCGGTAGTCGGTGTATCTCTGGAGAGTTTGGTGGTGTGTTGTGAGCGAGAAAAGTCAATAGAGAATGTGCGCTTGAAAAAGCGTTTTTAGTACGGTGGTCAAGCGCTATCGATTGTTCCTCTGGTACTCGTCGTTTTTCAGGGTACCCTTCAGACACTCATCCTTTCCTTGGACTCTTGTCGCCCGTGCTCGCTGTCTCCCCAGCGAACTTATCCAAGGTTGCCGCAACTGTCGACTCACACATCCCCAACGCTTTCTTTTTAATTCGTCGTTTGTGGCCACCTACTACTCCTCCACCTAGTCAATCTCATCCCAATCCACCCGCCATACTTCAGCCTGAATTAAGTCTGGATCGTCCTGCGGCGGCACGTTTGGACGTTGCTCTTCAACAACTTCATCCTCATCATCTGGTAACATAGCGATTACTACCAGCGCTCCACCACCTCCGATGGTAAATACCATGAGGAGTATAAGGAGGCAACCATGGATGGGGTCAAATAAGGTGAGACAAATCAGGGAGAGGGCGACCGATAATGTAATAGTAATGATAAGATATGCACCTATGTAATACAAGAGGGTTTTCAGAGGATCCATGGAGCTTTAGTGCAATAGCAAAGGGTTGAGGTGCTTGGATTGACTGGTAGGACTGCAAGAGGTGGTGTTATGGCCAATGAGATTTGCACAGTATCGCTGTGAATTGTAGAGTGAAGCACACTTGTACCCGCGGTGATGCCGTCAGGTGACGCGCTTTAACAATTCTGTTATCTTGAACCGTGGTTCACCAATGATTCACCAGCCTCTCGAACTAGTTAATTCGCTCTGTGACCCACTAAGATTCCTCAGATTCATAATGGTCATGCTGCGTCTGACCTGACTTTGATGTACCATTCATCGTATGGACTAGAATGCATTAGGCTTGCAGTAGCTTCTCATTCAGTACCCGGGATCCTGGTTCAACTGATTTCGTCACTGAATCGCATATCTGATATATAGTATACAAAGTAGGAACATGAACTTGTTGTTACAAGGCAGCCAGTACCAGATGCAATCTCCCAAACATGAATATATGGGTCTTTGTGAGCCATCCTTTCCAAGCCCCGTCGGCCTCATTGCGAGTATGATAGGAGAGCCCTCAAAGGTCTACTTGGCCTTCTCCCAATCTCTCCCAACATCCGCCATAGGAATAAACATAAGTCAAAAGTTACTGTTCACAGTGTTTAGCTGCGCTTCAACCGTCTCCACTCCGCCATTGGCTAATGATTGTGCTGTCACACTGCTAGACGCCGATGCTGAGGACCTTGATTGAGCTTCAAGTTGGCCCTTCCTGGCCCCTTGATTTGCCAGGTTGTCTGCCCCAATATTGCCTTCGTTTGTGCTGTGACCCTTCACCCAGATGAATTCTGTGGCTGCACCAGCCACCTTTCGCTCTGCGATTCGCGCGAGAGTAGGCTCGATAATGTCCCTATTTTCCACAGACTTGCCGCCGGAGTTTCTCCATTCATTCTGTACCCATCTCACGTACCACTCAGTCAGGCATTTGATTGAGTAATTCGAATCGGAGTAAATGATGGCAGTTCGATCAATGGGCACGATGTCTAGTGCTCGTGAGATAGCAGTCAGCTCAGCACGTTGGTTTGTCTGCTTGCTCTCTGCTTCGAGCGGCTCTGCGACGTTTCTGCTGTTAGGTCAGCATTGACATATGGCACAATGGATGATGGGCTTTACCTTGGGTCATTGGGGCCAAACCAGATACCTATGCCGGCATAGGCGCCGTTTCGACCGTTGCCTTTCGCGGCACCATCGGTCCAGATGCAGAGAGGTGCGGTGAAGTCGCCAGTCGGTTGAAGCTTGCGCGCTTCCAACTCCGCCTCACTCTTATACCCTATGGTACCGTCTGGCATCAGCTTGATGGTCCGATCGAAATTGTCCTCTGAATCTGGTGGAAGCGGGCCTGTTCCTGGCTCATAGTAACCATTACGTATGGCAGCTGAGCCATCGTTCTGTTTCTGCTTCTTGGAAGGTTTCCGCAATTCCTCTACAGATGGTATTGCCGAATCGAGATGGCCTTTAAGGCTTATGGGTGCACCATTGTTTGTCGATGTGGACTTTTTGCCTTCATTCACGAAGGCTTGAGCCTCTTCCCACGATGCAAAGCTTTTTTGCTTGCTGCCTTTGAAGCCGGTGACTTGCTCTTGAACCGACGACCAATCTGTATAAATGCCAGGCTTATGACCGGCCTGTACACCGTAATATTTTGTCTTTCCCAACTTCGGGCTGGCGTTACCGTCGCCCCTCAGAAAGTCTTCGGCTTCTCCAAGGCTATTGAATTTTCTGACTGCATCCTAGTTAGAAAGAGCCCGCAGAGTAAGATACCAAACACCCACATATAGGATTCTTAAACCCTGCTGTTTGCTTTTTGACGTCGTTCCAACTGTAGTACAAGCCCGGCGTGTGTCCAACCTTGACTGCGTAAAAAGCTGGTAGGCCCCTCTTTCGCTTTGTGCCGGAAGACGCCGTTGATATTGATCTTGCATCATCCATGATCAGCTCTCCCTCTCCTTTGATTCGTAAAAATGCGGCGTCGATCGCGAGCGGTGAGTCGTCTTGGTACCAACGTGGAGCTTGCAGGCTGTCTCTTCGTGACAACGGTCGTGCGCGCGGCGCGTTGAAATGGAAGTTTTGTGAAATCCCTTCGCAAAAGATCGGTGACCTAGGTGGTATGTTAGCTACTGAGCGAATATATATGTTACTGCCACTTGAGCAAGCCAACGCACCGACGCGGATCTGGCAATCGAGACTTGACAGTTCGACATGCAGCAAACCGCTGGGCAAATACTCTCATACGATCGCGGAAGTCGTGGTCAGAAAGGCAAGTGGCCGTGGTAGCCGTCTTGATGGAGATGGAGGCGCGTGGGGGAGGAATAGTGTTCGTGTCGCGGGCTGCAGGGAGCGCGGAGGAGAGGGGAGAGGGTGGGGGTCTGGGGAGCTTGCGCTTGGGCCAACATCGTGATGAAAGCCAGGGCTTAGTTTTCGTATGCGAGTTTCGAGGGGGCAAACAGATGAATGAGAGGACGGAGTTATGATCACAATTCTAATGTAATGATTTGCGATCGTTGCCTGCAATTGTGAGGGCCGATCACGTTTCCCGGTGCTCCGTAGACATGACCTCGGCGCGCCGCCTTTCAAACCAACTCCACTTACTTAATCGCCATCTCCCCTCCCTGCCTGTCACACCCGTCCAGATTGCTCGCCTTGCCACCAAGCAAGCTTCATCTATAGCGAAATTGGCCCTCAACCCTACTCACTTCACCTCGTCCAACGTCAGAGGAATCAGCTCTTCATCATGTTCGAGGTAGAGACTCCTCCGCGTCGTAGGCTTGCGTCACTCACATAAGCTCTAGGGACGCCATGCAGCAGACAGGTACCAGTTGCGTCTGCACAGAGCCCGCTCGGTAGTACTCTCAGGCCCTGAGCTGGTGGAGATCCGGGCGGCGCAAAGAACGTTTGAAGGAGCCTACATACGCACGGCGATAGGACAATTTTCGTTTGCGCTCGTCGTGCTCAAGATTTTTACCGCCGAATTCTATTCGATAGGTGCCCTCTTCGCCGTCTACGGCGCAGGCGTCTTGTTCACAAGCTTGTTCCGCCGGCAGCAAGGTCTGCAGAATATTTGACTCGGTCAACTCGCCCGGTAGCTGACCATGCATAGGCAATAAGCAGTTCTTCTCCGAAGTTGGAGAGGACGGGTTGCACAGGAAAAGGTTCAGAACCAGTGGAAACGTTGTCTCAGTCCTCACCGCCCTCAGTATGGCTGCCTACATCTGTCTACTAATCCTCACTTTGAGGCTCAGCACCTAGAGCGGAACCCCACCCAATGCGGAATCGTACAACATCTTTTCGACGATGCGGTCTTGCTCCACATTCATCCGAGGACACACGGACGGCTAGGCCATTTTGTAAAAGGTCAACTGCCGTCTTAGCATCACTCTGGAGCGCACAGTCTGCTCCCCAAGAACCCAACGTCTCGGACTGCCGCTGTCCCCACGCCCAGAATTGTCTACGGGAGGGCGGGAGGTCGCATTGTCTCTCTCGAGATTACATGCCAAGGGCTTGGTCGTAGCACTCTTTGCGGTCTCTGACGATCTCCGGCGCACGTCATAGCAAAGCCACCGAGCAACAGCTTCTCAAGGGGGGAGGAGAATGGGCATGTGAGCGGAGTGCGTGCTACCGTCCGGTATAGAGCATGTTAGCGTTGCGAGCAAAAGACACCCAATGGCATCTCAATACATTGGGTAGATGGGCTAAATATACCACCACTGGCTCGATCAATCAAACTGCCCGTGTGGCAATGATTGGATCCGGTGGACGACGGCCGGGACGCGGGGGGATCCGTTTGATGGTAGATAGGAAACCCCCCGAGCAGGGTGTAACTACAGCGGAGTGGCCCAGCGCGTGCCTGGCTAGCCCGCCACCAGAGTATAAGACGGCGGCGCTCACGGGCTGCGCGGCCGACGGCACTGTCGCTACCAGCAAGCTGTTGACGCGCCGCCGCGGCCGGAGAGCCCACATCGACGTCAAAACCCTTGGCCGGACGGGAACAGTCATATCGCATTCTCATCGGGGAAAAAAAACGTCGCTAGCCGTCCGGCAGCGTCGACTCTCTCACCTCCCTCCTTCGCCTCCCACTCCCCACCGTCGCCAGACGGGACACATCGACGCACCAGCCGGGCATACACCCCTCCAGCCTCGTCCTGTCGCAGCACCGCCGAGCGATATCGCCAGTGTCTCGCGCCTAGCACCTGATCGGCAACCCGATCGAGACCTGGTCGCAGTCCCCAATCCGGCTAGGCGGCGCTTGACGCCAGCCCTCGTTAAGAAATGGCTGCCCTGCCTCTATGCTCAGCACCACACCCTCGCCGCCGCTCGTCAGCATCCACCAGCAATCCACTGCAACGGACCAGCCAGCACTCCGCCTTTGCCAAAAACGTTCTCATGAGCAAGCTCGCCGCCCCTGCACCCGACCACCTCCACGCAACTGACCCGCCGCGCCCTCTTTCAGCGCAGCCTGCATTATCTTCCACCACTGCCGCCGCCAACGGCACGTCAGCGAAGGATTTTGCGTCGCATCATGCAGATCTGAGACCCCTGCCCTACGTGGGCGCCCACCATGGCCATGGGCCGGTGATTGGCAAAGACGGCGTGGGTGCTGCCCTCAGCGACACTCCCGCGCCGTCACAACCGGGCAGCCCGCGCATGTACAAAACTTCTCCCTCATCGCACTGGTCATTTCACGAGACTAATGGCAAGCCCAGGCTCGCGATGAGAACCAACTCAGCCGCTTCAACGCCGCGAATCCGTCCGACCACGCTCGACATACCCGGCTTGACAAAGTCCAAAGTCTCACCCGATGGCAAGATTGCGCAGCGTGATGTCGGCTCGAAGCTTGTCATCATCATGGTCGGCTTGCCCGCACGAGGCAAGAGCTATATTACCAAGAAGATGACGAGATATCTCAACTGGCTACAGCACGATACCAAGATATTTAACGTGGGAGAAAGACGTCGCGTGGCAGCGAGCGGACACGGATACCAAGTATCCTCTGCGCCCAAAGGACAGGAAAAGACACTGCCCCAAATCGCTGCAAAAATCTTGATCAACGGAGATACTCCGGACGGCTCTTGCTCGCCACTAAATCTGCCGAGCCCTGCCCGACTGGAACACCATACACTGCTAGAGAGTGAAATACCTCCACGCGTAGAAGTCTCGTCCCCCGGGCCCGAGGCCCCTACACCGGTGAATGAGCCAGCGGATGAGAACAATGACGATGAATTAATGGACCAGTCGGCGAGCTTCTTCGACCCCTCCAATAAGAAAGCGGCCCAGATACGTGAACAGTGTGCTATGGAGACATTGGATGAGCTCTTGGACTGGGTTGTGAGAGGCAATGGCTCCGTTGGCATCTTTGATGCAACCAACAGCACGTTGCCACGCAGGAAACAGATCATGGAGCGGATACGGGAGCAAGCTGGCCCCGAGCTCAACGTCCTTTTCGTCGAATCCATCTGCCAGGATCAGAATTTGCTCGAGTCGAATATGCGTCTTAAGCTTTCCGGACCGGATTATGAAGGCAAGGACCCACATGCCGCTCTGGAGGATTTCAAGAAGCGCGTAGCCATTTACGAGAAGAATTATGTTCCTCTTGGCGACTATGAGGAGGAGAACAATATGTCTTATGTCAAGATGATCGATGTGGGTCGAAAGATGATTTCTCACCAGGTCAAGGGCTTCCTAGCAGGACAGGCTGTGTATTACCTTCTCAACTTTAACCTAGCTCCGCGTATGATTTGGATCACCCGACATGGCGAGTCAATGGACAACGTTGCCGGCAAGATTGGCGGAGACTCTGACCTGACCGACAATGGTCGGAAGTACGCCCAGGCCATGACTCGGTTCATCGAACAGCAGCGAAAGGCCTGGGAAGTGCATCTAGCCGACAAGATTGCGAATACTCACTTTCCACCAATACCGGGTGATCATACGCCACCTAACCCGTACTACGGCAGCGAGATGGAGGGCAAAAGCTTTTGCGTCTGGACTAGCATGCTGAAACGCAGCATTCAGACAGCCCAATACTTCTGCGAGGAGGATTATGACTCCAAGCAGATGCGTATGCTGGACGAGCTGAACTCGGGCCGTATGGAGGGTCTCACATATGATGAGATCAGAGTCAAGCATAAGGAAGAGTATGAGCGCCGCAAAGCCGACAAACTTGCTTATCGCTATCCTGGCCCTGGTGGCGAAGGGTACCTCGACATCATCAACCGGATTCGCCCTGTTATCTTCGAGCTCGAGCGAATGACTGACCATTGCTTGCTTGTCACCCACCGATCGATTGCTCGCGTGCTCCTGGCGTATTTCCAGGGGCTAAGGCGAGAGGATGTTGCGGACTTGGACTGTCCGTTGGGCATGCTCTACCAGCTTGAGCCCAAGCCATACGGCGTTGAATTCAAAGCCTGGCGATACAATCCGAATACCGATGACTTCGACTACCTGCCGGACTACAAGCCTCAGCGAGCAGCATCCAACCACTAATGGCCGTATGGTTAGAGCAACATACTCTCCTGCCGGACATGGCCCGGATCAACCACCTGAAGTTCGACTTGTATTATTAGCTTTCCCTCCTTTTTCATCTTTCTCACGGCATGAGTAATCATTTAATAAGTTTTCGTCTTTCTTGTTCTTCTCGGCAGAGCAATGCCGGCGCGGTGTTTTCTGCTGTATTACTTTATGGCATTTGTCGGCGTTGATGGGCACACAAAGGCCGGAAGACAAGACCAGGATTGGTGTTTTGCATATGCTTGACGGCAATTCGGTATTTCTTCTTTCCCTTTTCCTCCTACATTTTGGTTTGATTTCTTCTGGTGTTTCGTGATTGGCGGGCGGCTGGGTGGCATCAAGCCGGGCAATCAAGGGTGCCTTCAATTTCTCTCATGGCACGTATCAGTGCTCACGGCTGTTTTCATAACCATCCCAAGTTTACTCAACTTCACATTGGAAGATCCTGCTTCTTCCTAACGGCCCTTGAGAGAGTATTCTTACCCTTGATTGTATCATCTCCCCTCTCCCTGTGGTACAGTGTACATAGAGGGCCTTATGTACCGGGAGAACATCTGCGATTTCTCTTATTCTGCATTCCTTTCCGCTGCCGGTGTCGGCGTTTATTGTTAGATGCCGCAAGGGGCGGGACATTCATAGACTTGTCTTGATTCTGATTCTTGCTCTAAAGGCAATGCAGATATGGTACAGACTTGCTGCGGGTCTTGTACGCTTTACACCACCATATATGAGTCCATCTTCTGTGCTGTTGCTTCGTGATTTGTGCTTGTTCACGGGAAGCGTCTCCTGGCGTTGGACATTGCGAGGTAGGTAGCTGTACAAGGGAAGAAGCCGCAAGTCAGAGTGAGAAATCACCATCCGACTATATTAAAAAGGTCCTATAATCTAAGAAAACTCAGTCCCTCTCCCTCCTCCAGCAAGGGCAGGGTCAAGCTCTCAAAACAATCTAAAAACACACTTTTTGCTACAAGAAGAAAAATCCGAACGACTGTGCCCATGGTTAGCCGCCATTGCCAGTGGCGGAGTGTAAGAACGCGCAGCGGAGATGTCTGTGCACCCTAAATAGACGACGCCATATCCCATATAAACACCAATACCCTATGTGTGTATCAACCAAGAAACAACGATTTACGACACCGAGCTTTCGCTATCTTTGTTTACTTCTGCGCCATGACATCTACATATCTTCCGCCCTTCTTCTTCTTCGCCGTTGCGCCTTTCCTCGCTTGGGGTGCACCGAGTAAGTCGTCTATGCTGCTAGCAGTGCTCATGCCAGTGCCCGGTCGAGATGGTGGCCCCGAGCCAGCTGCTAGCGTGGGCGGCATCAGCACTGGCGGTTTGGGGCCTTCCGAGTCGGATGGTATGCCCGGAGTCGATGCTCTTGAGCCGGGTATACTCATCGGCGGGGGCATTGACGAGCTGCGCTGCGGGTTTGATGTTGGAGGACGGGATGGCGGAGCGCTGAGGTGGCTCGAGTGGGGTAGGGAAGAAGGCGGCCCCATGGTTGTTCCCGACGCGGAGCGGCTTGGAGGACCTGACCTAGGTGGCGGAGGTGTCGCAATAGGTTTGGACGCCTCAGCTGCACCCGCCTTCTTGTTGACCCACTTCTTGAGCTCGGGATCATAATAGAAGCTATTCTCCTCTCCCAGCTTCGCCTTGATAGGACCAGACTGTTGGGCATTTGGATCTTTCTTAAACCAACCGCCAAACCAGCTACCAGATTTCCTGGCTTCCTTGTCCCGTTTTGCGTCCTCTTCTGCAGCTTTGCGGAAAGCTTCGTCTGCAGCGCGATCGGCTGCGGATTTTTGCTTTCCTTTAAGTGCTGCAGCACGGGCGGCTAGATCGTCATCATCATCATCGTCCATGAAAGACTTCTTCTTTGACTTGGTCTCTTGCGAAGGCTCTTCCTCCTGATTGGGTTCGTAGGGCTGATATGAAGGTGGCTCGTATGCAGTTGAGGGTGGTTCATAGCCGCTGGATACTTCGGTCGACTCAGCGGGCGTCGCATCAAAGGTTGCCTGGGGTGGGTTGTATCCTCCGAACGCTGGCGTCGATTCTTCTGCTGAAGGCGTCGGCTGGTAAGGGCTACCATACGAAGGCTGAGGAGCGTGGGAATCAGATCTAAGGGGAGAGTAAGATTGTGATTTGGTGAGTTGCGGTGACGGGAATCCAGGACTGCGCTGGGGCTGCGCTGGTGTGTAAGGTCCTGAGAACTGAGGAGATGGGATGTAGGTGTCGGAGACAGCTCGCATGCCCACGCCGTCAGAAGATTCCAAAGATGGTCGCCCTTGTGGCTCGTAGCGCGATCGACTCGATTCCATCGACGTCCTCGGTGCATATGCATTTGCGGTAGTCGATGGTGCATACCTAGAGTTGGTAGGTGCCGAAGGAGTAGCTGAGGGCGTCCCAAAACCAGAGTAGGCCCCATACAAATCAGCACTTGACTGTGCTGGCGTGAGTGTGGGCGTGTCGCCGGCGATTTTAGCAAATGGTCCGACCTCGGCGCCTCCAGAATGATTTGATGCCGCATCATCATCCTCTCCGGCAATGAAGCTGTTGAATTTAGACAGGAGTGAGCTCGACACCTTGTCCATGCTAGGCTTTGAGATCCAAGAGGAAGAGCCGTCCTTGGGGGATTGAGAGAGCCGCCTGCTGAGGTCATCAAGACTTGCCACAAAGCTTCCATTGTAGTAAGGAGAGATTCTCGTAGTCGACTTCATTGTTGCGGCAATGGCATCGCAATATGCCTGTGCATCGGTACGATAACCGTACTCCGCGAGCTGATACGCATGTGAAAGTTTGTAACTTTGAAGATGCGGAATGATGTGAGATCCTCCGTGTGCAGACAGAGAGAGCCCAAACTCGTAAACCTCGGTGAGAAGAACAGGCTCTAGATCGATACCCAACTCAAGAGGATTGCTGCGGTGGTCGGCGCCAACAAGGACAATGTCTGACTGGTGGTCGTCAACTCCACCAAGGTATGCCACAGAGCGAGCAAAAATGAAACAAACGTGTGCCGCTTCGACGCGGCCATAGCTAGCCAGCAATCTCCCCAGCGAAAGTAGAGCTGCTGCGTCGCCATCACTGCGGTTGTTAAGTATGAGAGAAAGGGTCTCGCGCCATTTGTCTAGACCCTGGAGGCCGTTCTGCATAGATCCTGCGCCGTCCGTGCTCATCATTTGGAAGCCGGCACGAGCAGAGGCTGGTACAAGTTCGTCAATGCAATCTTCATGGTTGCCGGCAAAGATCTCGTATAGAACCGCAAGCGCTTGGTTGTTGCCCCCGATCTTCTTGACCTCTTTCCGTACAAACTCTTGCACAACCTGCTTCCAAACATCCTTATTCAATGTGGACGAAAGCAGCATAGCGTGACCCCACAAACGCTGGTCCACGGCATGCCAGACAGCCTTTTCGCGATCACCAGCAGTGAGATGATTTCTCAGTTCCTCAATAGCGCGCATGTCCAAGGGCTCAGCTTGCAAAGCAGTGTTGGACCGAGAAACGCCAACGATATCGGCAGCAGTCGAAAACGAAGCGGCACCCTCTACCGATGAACCAGAGTCGGGAGAAAGTACCTTTCTGACTGCAGCATCTACAGTAGCATTGCCATCTAGGTGCCCGTCATTGTCGATGAAGACCTGCATGACTTGCCAAAGGAACGACCTTTCTTCAAGACGCTTCAAGTCTTCTGCAGACATTGACTGCTCGAGCCCTGGCACATTAAGCTGGTTCTGCAGAATCTCAATCTTTCGACCTAGCCATGCAGAAACATCCTTCTTTTTGCCTTTTGCCTTGAGAGGGCCTGGAAATTTGGAAATTTCTTCTGGCAAGGGTAAGACCTCCTTGACATTCTGAATTTTGACCTCACCAGGACTGCATTTCATCATCGGCATTGTAGCACCACCGCCATACCGAGGAATCTGTTTGGGGAAACTAGTGATCACAGTCCCACCCAACCCCCATTTGAAGATTGGATAGCCTCTCCAACGTTGGAGCGGGTCGGCAGCGCGATCATCGTTTGGTGGGATGCATTCGTAATCATGAGACATCTGACGCCGATGAGGAATAACATTGACGTTCTGCACTGGCAGGGGAGCTCCTAAAGTAGATGATGGTGACATGATACCGTATGCCGGAGTAGACTGGTCGTTGTACGAAACGCTCTGATGGGGTTGCTTCATCGTTGCCGAAGGCGACTGTGATTGAGCTCTTGCCGGTGGGGCGGTGGGCTGAGTGGATTGATACTGTGGCGTATAATTTGATTTCTTTCTAGGCGAGCTGACTGCAGATGGAGGACCGCTTCGCAAAGGCGGAGTTTCCGATCTTGCAGTGGTTGGCGGCCCTGCGGATTGAGTGGGTGCTTGCTCCACTACCTCACTGACCCCTTCCAAGTGGCTCTTGAAGGGGGCATGAAGCGGACCCTCAGCGGCTTGCTTCGCTTGGTGGTTTCGGATATTATTGGCATATTGTTCCTGAGTAGCTGAGGAAACCTCTTGTTCAGGTGTGGAATGATATGCGAGTGGGCTTGACGTACGCGGTGCATACGGAGGCCGAGGCGGTCCATGTGGCGGTGCTACGTGGTGATGGGTTTGACCAGGAGCCTGTGCAGCCTGAGGGGGTGCAGGTGAATATCTGCTGTTCGCTGCTGGGACAGCCGGAGGAGCGGGTGAGTACCGTGCATTGGCGTGAGGTGCAGGAGGCGCAGAAGGAGCAGATGGAGGTGCTGGCGAGTATCGATTCGAGGATGATGCTGGAGCAGGGTGAGGTACGGGCAAGCTGTTTGTCCGTACAGGCGCGGTGGGTTGGTCCGGGAACACTGGCAATCGCTCCGGCTGCTGTAACTGGGAGACGAGTTTGTCCGAGTCAGGGAGAATTTCGTTTCTTAATGATGACCAAGACGCCGTGCGCTCCTTCGAAGCAAACCCAGGAGCTGAAGGGTGCTGTGGAACCCCTTGCTGAGGAGTATAACGTCCAGATGGCCGAGGTTTTGTTTCAATAGGCAGTTCAGCAAAAAATTCATTAGAAGGAGCCCTTGCCATAGCGGTAGCTTTCGGAGGTGCATTCGGAGGCATGCCCATCATCTGAGACTGCATGGAGTGACTAGAAGATGGTGGGGATAAGCTAGCAGCCGACATGCTTGAGGTTAACGCGCCCCGGGGAACAGCGCTGGTACCCGAGATGCTGCTACTCCTTGGTGGCGGTGGAGTAGGTTGTGCTGTAGGTATAGATGAGGTCCGAGGAGTAGGTCGCTTTCGGGAAGACGTTACGATATCGTCTGGCAGGTCATACGGGGAATGATAGCCACCTTTTGATTTGTCGGCGAAGCTTAGTTCGTGGCTAGGCATAGTGGGTCTAGTAGGCTGTTGTTGGTACGGCGAGGGCTGATTGTAGACGCCGTATGCAGGACTGAGAGAAGATGCAGCCTGTTTCTGGTCCGTCTGAGAGGTGTTTGTGAATTGAGGTCCTGGTGCTGCGTATGGATTTGATAGTGGCTGAGGAGTCGCTTGTGCGGCTTGAGGAGCGTATTTATTCTTTGTATTTGACGCTGATGTGGTTGTTTGCATTGGCTGCTGGACAGCTGCCGCGGTCTCGTCCTCAAGAAAACCCTCGTCATCGTCTAAGTCAAACGCGGGCGTTTCTTCGTTGTCGGGCAAAAAGTCATCGTCCATATCCAGATCCAGGTCCCAAACACCATCAGTGCCCGCCGTAGGTTGCGTTGTTGAAGAGGAAACCACATGAGCTCCGGCGCCCTCTTCAGACGGCTGTTGGGGCACCACGGATTTGATTGCAGCAGCTCCACCAAAGAAATCATCTCCCTCTGCATTGCCCCAATCAATGTCCTCTCCGGCATTTCCCCCAACTTTCGTGCTTCCAATAACTTGGTCACCAATAGTTGTACCGACAGCTTCAGCTTGCGGTGTCTCCATAGGCGCATCTAACGGAGTGTTTAAAGGTGCATCCTGTGGCATCCCTCCGAGATCGAAGACCTCGCCAGAGTTACCCCAATCGTCAGCTATTGGTTCGGCGTCAACTACCAGTGGCGCTTGGTCGCTTTCGATAAGGGCGTCTTCAAGAAGTGTCGTCTCGCCCTGGTGCTCATACTTCTCCTCTGGATGCGCATCCGGGGAAGCTACTGTCGCACCGGGCTCTGACTGGTCCTCTCGTCGGATTAAGGAGGCGCCATTTGTATGTGGTTCGTATGCTTGGGGTGTCTCCTCGGCCCATGGAATTGAAGCTTCTGCGCCTCCCTCGGTTGCCCCGTTAACTCCGTCTTCATGTATTTCATCGGAAGACATCCGAGGAGTACTTTTGGTAACTTCCCCAGAGCCGTAGCGGTCGAAAAAGTCATCGTCCGAATTGGGCTCGTGCTCGGGGACACCGTTGCTGACATGAGCAGGTATTGCGGACGCGGTAGGTATGGCAGGTAGCTCGTCCTCGTCGTCGAGGCTTTGATCTAGCTCCATCTTCGACTGGGGTATAATCTGCGGAGAGGGCTGGAGCTGTCGCGCGATGCTTGCGGGGCTATTGTCGGTTTCGTGATCCGGTCTCAACGCGGGATTCCACGAAGGAGCTGCAGACGTGTGGCCATACGCGTACGAAAAGTTGGGACCGTCCTCGTCCATTATGATGATTATCGCAGAATGTCAAAAGGGTATATGCAAATACTATGCGATAAATCAGCGCTAGAATCGGACATGCGGCGGCTCAGAGTGTGAGCCTTGGTCGTTCGAGTACGGGGGGTCCGAGCATCCTCTTCGGTCGGTCGCAGCGAACAGCCGTATTTATCTGGTGGCAGCGCGAACTGCAGATTTGGAGACGAAGAGCTGGCGGCCGGATTTCTAGGTAGGGAGATGTTTCATGGGCGGTGCGCTGATGAAAGGAGCAGGGAGAGACTATCCCTTTCCACCGCTCGACGTCACGGGGGTTGAGACTTACCTATACAACAGAAAGGAAGAAAAGGCCAACGTGAAACGCCGCGCGCAGTGCAATCGCCAGACGTGTCAGAGGAGCGCGCAAATTGCTAGGGAGAGGACACGACGCACAGCTGCATCGTCAATGAAGAACGATGGAGATTGCGGTTAAGGCCATGTGTTCCTGGTCCAAACGTTAGTCTTGAGGTAAACCCCCCTGCACGGCCGAGATGACCTCAGCCACATCTGTGGCGTCACCCGTCGGAGAGGCCAGACACCTCGACGCAGTCCACGACGCGCATGCCCTTTAACAGCCAGCTAAGCCCTTCGCCGCATCTCTCATTGAGACTGATACTCCGTTACTCATTACCCCCAGTCAAGTAAAGCAACGCCCCTAGCCAAAGCGTCGGTCTGGTAACCCCCCGAGGTGTCGTAATAGCATACCTGGCCGCCTAGACATCCCCATAAAGAAGCCCTCGACGCCGCTGCGGACCCCCGGAAAGACGCGCACATCCCAAAGGCACATAGTCCGAATTAGTTCTGCACATGTGGGTGCAACAGCTATAACCACCCGGGCATCCTTTCGCCTCGCGCAGGCGCTCATGAGCTATGGCAGCGCCTCACCAGTACCACCAGCCGAATGCTCCTGACGATGCCGATTCCGACCTCGAGCTCGACCTTGAGGAGCTCGACCCGCTCGCTGCGAATGCTCGATCCTCCGTCTCGCCTCCTCGTCGACCCTCCAAAGAGCACAAGAAGCCTTACCATGAGCTAGGCGCGCGGATACCGCTGAGGAACCTGAGGGTGGGAAGACTGCGAAGCCGGAAGACACAGGAGCCTGAAGAGGAGGATTTGAGGGGATTGATGGATGATGATGAGGACGGGAACCGAAATTCCAACGGCAGCTTCGGGCAGTCTGGGGACGACGATGCTCCGCTGCTGCCCTCCACTGGCGGACGTCGAAGACACCAGCGAGCCCCCAGCGCGCTCTCCCGCTTCCAGTCGACGATCCGTCTCCCAAGCTTCCTATCCACTACCAGTCCTAACAGGCCAGGCATACAGTTAGACCAACCCAGAGATGAATCGGACGCTGAGGAGGACCATGACCCAACCACACAACGAACTATTGCCGCCGGACAGGCGCAGACATCGCGATTCCCTGCCAACGCCGTATCTAACGCAAAGTATACGCCATGGAGCTTCCTTCCCCGAACCCTGTACAACGAATTTTCATTCTTTATAAATATGTACTTCTTGCTTGTGGCATGTTCACAGATTATACCCGCACTACGGCTCGGTTACATCGAGACGTACGTTATACCTCTGGCGTTTGTCATTTCTGTCACCCTTGGAAAAGAGGCGCTCGATGATATTGCGAGACGGCGGAGAGATGCTGAAGCAAATTCAGAGCCATACACGGTCCTGAAATTTGAGGAAAACAGCAAGGGAAACGGTCTTGCGCCGGGGAACAGTTCTAGGAAGAAAAGAAGGCTACGCAGGCAGACAGGCGGTCGGACCACCGACATCGAGGATGAGGAACAGCAAATCTCAACCACCATAGGCCTCTCGACTGCGAGCTACTGGGAAATCACCAAACCATCCCGGAGCCTGAAAGTTGGAGATGTGGTGAAGCTCGGTAAAGATCAGCGCGTGCCAGCCGACATGGTGCTACTCAAAAGTTATTCTCACGAGACCATACCTCCTGCGACAGCGGACCCTATACCAGAGACCTCGCCAACACTGGTCGATACCGAGACAGACGGACCCTCAAATTCAGGAGAGCCGAGCACAGCTAGCGCAGTGGCTGGGTCTTCCGGCGAGGCCTTCATCCGAACCGACCAGTTAGATGGCGAGACAGATTGGAAGCTACGCTTGACATCTCCTCTGACCCAGAATCTAGATGTCGGAGAGTACACAAGGCTGCGAGTCGTGGCAGGCAAGCCGGACAAGAAGGTCAACGAATTCTATGGGACAGTCGAGCTCCAGCCAAAGCGACGGCGCCAATATGACCCCCACGAGCAAGAACAGCCCCTAGCGGCAGTTCAGTCCTCGCCTCTCGGTATTGACAATACCATATGGGCAAATACCGTCCTTGCTTCCAGCTGCGATGTGCTTGCAGTCGTCGTCTACACCGGCCCACAAACGCGGCAGGCTTTGTCGACGTCTCCATCAAGATCGAAAACTGGCCTGCTGGAGCTGGAGATCAATTCGTTGACCAAATTTCTTTGCATATTCACGCTCTCGCTATCATTCATCCTCGTTGCTCTCGCGCGCTTCCGCGAAATCGATGGCCGACAGTGGTATGTTTCCATGATGCGATTTTTGATTCTATTCTCAACCATTGTGCCTGTTGGTTTACGTGTCAACTTGGACATGGGTAAATCAGTATATGCATGGTTCATTGAGCACGACAAGAGTATTCAAGGCACGGTGGTTCGGACGAGTACTATCCCAGAAGACTTGGGCCGTGTTGAATATCTACTCAGCGACAAAACTGGCACTCTGACCCAAAATGGTAAGCTCGCATGTACTAGTCTATCTGTTGAAACTAATCTGGCTCAGAAATGGAGATGAAAAAGATTCATGTCGGCACAGTGTCATATGCAAATGAAGCCATGGATGAGGTCGCGTCCTATGTTCAGCAGAGCTTCACAACTCCTATTGGCGAGATCCCTTCACTCGTAACGCCTTCATCCACATATGTTGCTCCCCTAACCTCGACGACACGTACTAGGAGAGAAATAGGATCGCGCGTCCGAGACGTTGTCCTCGCGCTTGCCCTTTGTCATAATGTAACACCGATCACCGAAGAGGAAAATGGCCAGATGGTCACTAGCTATCAGGCGTCATCTCCTGATGAGATTGCCATCATTCGCTGGGCAGAAGCCGTTGGGTTGAAACTGTTGCAGCGTGACAGAGAATCAATGACGCTACAATCTTGCGAAAGTGGCAATATCGTGGTTCGCGTTCGTATCCTGAACGTCTTTCCTTTCACCTCAGAAAGTAAAAGGATGGGCATCGTTGCAAAGTTCTACCAAGGGCCCATCTCATCGCCATCTGACGAAGAAGGAGAAATATGGTTCTTCCAGAAAGGCGCCGACACTGTCATGACTTCGATTGTTGCTGCGAACGATTGGCTAGATGAAGAAACCGCCAATATGGCGCGAGAAGGTCTTCGAACCCTAGTCGTAGGGCGTAAGAGACTTTCTCCACAAACCTATCAAACGTTCTCTACAAGGCACACTCAAGCCTCTCTTGCACTACACAATCGCGACAATGCGGTAGCTGAGGTTGTCAAAGAATTTCTTGAACAGGACCTCGAGCTCCTTGGTGTGACAGGCGTAGAGGACAAATTACAAAAAGATGTCAAGCCGTCGCTGGAACTTTTACGAAACGCCGGCATAAAGATCTGGATGTTGACCGGTGACAAGGTTGAGACAGCTCGTTGTGTCGCAGTGAGCTCTAAGCTCGTTGCACGTGGACAGTATGTGCACACGATTGCGAAGAGTAAGTCCCCCTATACGTTATGCGACCACATCTGACGACCTGTAGTGAAACGCAAAGACCTTGCCCATTCCTCTCTTGACTTCCTCCGTGGCAAAACCGACGCCTGCCTTCTTATCGACGGCGAGTCTCTTGCCCTGATGCTCAACTACTATCGCCATGAGTTCGTCTCCATCGCTGTGCAGCTCCCCACTGTCGTCGCCTGCCGCTGCTCGCCAACGCAAAAGGCTGACGTCGCGCGCCTTATTCGTGAGTACACAAAGAAGCGTGTGTGTTGCATCGGTGACGGTGGAAATGATGTTTCTATGATCCAGGCCGCAGACGTAGGTGTCGGTATCGTCGGAAAAGAAGGCCGCCAAGCCTCTCTTGCTGCTGATTTCTCTATCGAACAGTTCTGTTACCTGGTCAAATTGCTCGTCTGGCACGGAAGAAACTCATACAAGCGATCTGCTAAGCTCTCACAATTCGTCATCCATCGTGGTCTCATCATTTCCATCTGCCAAACAGTCTACTCCATTTCCTCTTCCTTCGAGCCCAATGCGCTCTACAAAGATTGGCTCCTTGTTGGCTACTCAACCATTTATACCATGGCGCCTGTCTTTTCGCTTGTGCTCGACCGCGACGTCGACGAATCTGTGGCAAACCTCTATCCCGAGCTCTACGCAGAGCTAAAGCTAGGGCGCTCGCTATCCACCAAGTCCTTCCTCATTTGGGTCCTTGTTTCTATATACCAAGGTGGCATGATTCAGGGCCTTTCCCAGCTTCTCGTGGGCGTCGGTAATGATGCCACCGATATCTTCAAGCGCATGGTCTCCGTAAGCTTTACGGTCCTAGTCATGAACGAACTCATCATGGTCGCCATGGAAGTCACCACGTGGCACTGGATCATGGCGCTTTCGATTGCCGGAACCGCAGGTATATATTTTGGGAGCATACCGTTCTTGGCGAGGTATTTTGAGCTGGCGTATGTCAGTTCCATTGCGTTTTGGTGGAAGTTTGCCGTCATTGCAGCGATTAGCTTAGTGCCGCCTTATGCGGGAAAGATTCTGGGAAGGACATTGAAGCCCCCCAGCTACAGGAAGGTGCAGGGTGCATAAGAAGGCTGGCTTTCTCTTCTCTTTTCGTTTTCTTCGAAAACTAGATTTTGGGTAAAGGTCTGGGTTGTGCATAGCGTCTCTTTTTCTATGTGAAATGTTTCGTACCTCTGGTTTCCTCTAGTATCTAAATGCGTCTACTTCTTTCTCCTTTATGGAATCATTTCGACAGCATAGCAGACATGGAACTCCAATGTGACTCATCCTTTCTCGTCGGTGTGCTTGTGGCGCCCAAACGGCTACATGAGAACGCAGGCCTACATGCAGAAACATACTTTCATGCCGGACAGTCAATCATATGAAGGCGTGTGTACTAAATACATCTCTTATCTCGTCTCAAGCGTAGACTTTTTTCTTCTAAAATCTAGCACGAGGTTGTTACTGTTGTACGGATATCTCTTCAACTTCCGAAAGCATTTCATTCGCACTCTGGAAGACCAAAGAATAACTTATTCACACTGTAAACCACAAAACTGCTCGCAAGCTAACTCTTCTACCGTCATATAGCCTAAGATAAAGTACTTCCGGATAGGCAATCAGTAATGCTATTTCTATATTCACCTCGGTATAAATATATACAAACGACATCCTAGATCCGATAGAGCCCCGAATGTCGTGAGACGATGCCTAATCCTTCAAACCTACTTCCTCTTCCTCCCTTCACCCTTCTTCTGGCTCCCAGTAGCCTTCGCAGTATCCACATCCTTCTCCGGGACCGGCGGCGCCTTGCCCTTATCAGCCGAACCACTGATCGGCTTCTCAGCCTCCTTAACGTCCTCCTCTTCGTCATCGCCACCCTGTCCGAATTCGTTGACACGGCTGTAATCCACCTTGTATACCCAAGTCTGATACAGATAAACGAAGAAAATTACATCGTCTCTCAGCGTGGCAAGCCGATGCAGGGTAGGCATCTTGATGGTGAAAGCGAACAAATCGTCAATGAAGGTATTGAGGAATTTGTACGTCATGGCACGACCGGGCATGTGCGCGACGGATTTGAGGCGGTAATTGATGTAGAGAGAAGGTACCATCATGAGGAAGCCATAGGCATACACTGAGCCTACGAGCGTGGTGATAATGAAGGAGTACCATGACTTGTGTGTATCGTAGTAGAGTGAGTAGATGGCGTAAGCGATGAGAAGTGGAACAGCGACCCAGTAGAGGTAGCGGAAGGCAATTTCGTCATATTCTTGCGTTTTCTTCTCGGTTTCGGAGAGGACGTGTTTGTCCTCGAAGACCACGGTGTACGGAAGGAAGGAGCCTGGTGCCGTTGGTCGGACGCGGACATTGACGGATTTGGTGATCTTCCAGGCCTCGATTGCGATGCCCATGCCCTGGCCGAAGAGAATCATCCAAGAGGTGTTTTCATTGTTGTCCATGAGATAGAGGAAGATGATGGTCTGCATGAAGACATTGGCGAGGATGGTACGCACAGATGTACCGACGTTGTCCTTCTTCTTCCTCCAGTGCTGAACATCGTTCTTGAAGGCAAGCATCTCGAAGATCATGTGGAAAACTGATACTACGGCTGTGATGGCGAGTAGATACGAGTTGCTGTCGATGAGAATTTCCTTGAACATTTCCATTTCCGAACCATCACCGCCGGTAGGAGAGGCTTGTCCTGCGGCGGCTGCCGCGACTTGGGCGCGAATGTTTGCCTCCATCGACGCATAAAGATTGAACTTCCAGTTTGAGAGGTTGTTCAGTTTCACATTCAGTGGAAGTGTTGTGACCGTATCGTTCAGTTCGACCATGTTCTTTTTGAGCTGCCAGAAAGTATTGGTAAACAGCACGGGATAGTACCACCCATGTTGACCAGTCGCATCTCTCGAATTAGTTTGGTCTAATTGGATAAACTCTCTCACACCGGCGTGTATGGCTAGCCAATTGACCACACCAGAATCGGGAATCATGCTGACAGTGAAGTTGGAATGATAGTATGAACCGATGACCTTGGGTGCTTTCTTCTCTTCCTCGCTTTCCACTTGTTCCGGTAGATCAGAAAGTAGGTTGCGCGTCTTGTGAATCTTCTTCTTCGGGTGATAGTAGGTCAAAGGCCGAACAAAATGATAAGCTTTCGTGGGATTGTACTTGGGCGCCTGAGGATCAAGCACGCTGCCGCTTTGTGCCACATAGAAATGAGCAAACAGAGTTGCATTGTTCTGGACGGCTTTCGGGACCGTGAACTCTGTATTAATTTCCCTATTCTCTTTGTAATCGCCGAATTTGAAGTTCTTCTCCTCGATCAATAGCGTGTTTTTTGGTACGCTCTTCAACGCGGGCATGGCAATCGATGGCGAAATGTACATAGAAATGTCCACCTCGGTTCCCACCGGCCACATAGGCGCGATATTGGCCGGGAAGGCACTCGGCACCACACCTTCATCTAGGTGGTGTGGGCGGTTGTCGAAAGCCGGGATGGAGACCTTAGAGTTTGGCACGACGGCTCCGTTGGCAGGGTCGCCACTTTTCTGAGCTTGAGGGAAGAGGTTCTTGGTTGCGAATTGAATCAGGAGGAAGATACCGACGCTCTGAACGAGTGTCCGCACGATCTGTAGGCAACACGGTCAGCTATCGATGTCCAATACGAGGAGCGAGGGAATGAGGATTTGGCAGCCGCGGAAAAGACTTACACCTCCTGCCCCTCCTTGTTCTTCCCGCTGTCTTGCCTCAGGCATGACTGTATTGCGACACTGGAAGCTTGTCCCAATAAGTTGAGTCAGAAGGAAGAGTCACGACAGGTGTAGACAGACCGGCGTTAGAAATCGCAGCGGTTTTTTGGGCCCGCGGCTTTGTCGCGATATGCCAAGCAATGTACCCAATCAAGGCTAGCCCCAAATACTACAGATTTACCTTTTCAGGCCTGGCCGCGCCCTGTGACAGGGATCTCAGCTTCTCAGCCAACGACTGGGACCACGAGTGGGATGCGAGCTGCAGGTTGAGCAATGGTATTGCATGTCTACGTTGTGACTCTGTGAAAAACTGTTCAATCATGCGCCAAAGGCAGTGACACTCCGCGCGATATATAACTCCCTCTAGCTGTCGTTACTTTGGAAGATCTGCTTTCCTGTAGCTCCGGTCCTTTGTCGAATTTCATCTCTTGCGTCATACAGACAGGTACGCCACCCTTGCTCTGTGTACCTACGGCGAAGACTACAACACCACAGGAGCCCCAGTGACTTGCCTTATTACTTAGATCGCCAGCACCAATTTATCGTTCTTTGTACAGTCACTCTTTTCCAGAATCCTTGAGCATGACGAACAACACCCCGCAACCCGTTGTCTGCGTATTCTGCGGCGCATCTACCGGTACCTCCCCAGCACACCTCGAAGGAGCACGCTCTCTCGCGCGAGCCCTCCATTCAGCCAATGCTAAGCTAGTCTATGGCGGGGGCACGGTGGGACTCATGGGCGAAGTAGCCCGCACCCTCGTCTCTCTCTCCGGTCCATCTGCTGTGCACGGTATGCAACGTCCCAATTTGCACCATCTCGTCCTGGAACTTTTCAGCAGACACTCCCTAGCTTCTGTATACAAATCTTGTTGCTGATACTCATCCATACAATAGGTATCATCCCTCAACCCCTCGTAAAATACGAGCAAAACCACGACCCAGACGACCCCACCAGCCACAAGATTGACGAGTCCATCTACGGAAAAACCACCGTCGTTAAAGACATGCACACGCGCAAGCATTTGATGGCAAAGGAAGTGATTGAGGGTGGACCAGGCGGCGGTTTCGTAGCGTTGAGCGGCGGCTACGGGACACTGGAAGAGCTGATGGAAGTGACTACTTGGAATCAGCTAGGCATCCACGACATGCCTGTCATAGTATACAATATAGATGGATACTGGGACGGCCTGCTGAATTGGGTCAAGGGCGCTGTGACGGCTGGGTTCATTGCCCCGACCAATGCTGGAATTCTGGTGGAGGCGCTGAGCGCAGACGAGGTGTTGACGTGCCTGAAGGAGTATCAGAAGGCGGAAGGACGGTTCAATTTGACTTGGGAACAACAGTGAGGGGCACGAAATCGCATCAAGTCAACATTAAATACCGATTATGGATGGCCATGGCATCATCCGCATACTGAAGTGGAAGCTTGGGATAGGATAGATGCCGGTCTTTTATGCTTCGATGGTAAGACATGCATTAGACTTTGGCTGGGAGGTGTGGCCCTCCGTCTTCTCCGCATTGTAGACATCAAAGGCAATAGTGTAAAGAGTAGCTGAAAAAATCAAAACTTATTCAAGCGTATGACCCTGCAGAATCTTGATTTAGATCTTCAATGCCCCGTCGCACCCTCCCAGTCAGCCAGAAGTGCCTCGACAGTCAAGCCTCAGAAAGCAAGCTTAAGAATTTGATATCAATTATTCGCATTATCCATATTTTTACTCCCCCGCTCACTAAGGCGATTAACCCTGATGAAGATGCTTAATCCGTACTGATACATGAGGCTAATGACGCCTCAGCGTGATGATAGAAGCAGTATGCGTGGACGCCCGTCGATCAGATATGCTTGCAGCTTTCATATGCGACTTGCCTTCCCACTACGCCATGCAATGCATTCAAATCGAGAACAGAATCCGCCGTTGCGTAGAGTGTATTCCAGGTAGTCTTCCTAGAAATTTATGTTTGGTGACGAATTTTAGTAGCAAACCTAAGAATGTTGTGCTCTCCAAGGAGCGAAGAGGGGTATGGCAATGGCATCTCCAGTCATCATGGACATGCAGCGGGCACATGCCCTAATATGTATCATGAAACTCCAATCACTCTATAGCTGGGCTTAAAATCCAGGCATGCCTGGGAGTTGAAAGCCAAATCCAGGAACTGCGGGTGGGACAGCAACTGCAGGCTCGGGTCGGGGCGATATATGGCGCGCCTCGTGAACTGGAGGGCGGTCTGCTGCACGGAATCGATTACTATTATTGTCGGATCCGCCTCGTGCGCGGAAGGCTCCTCTACCTCCTCTTCCAGTTTCCGGCGGAACTCGTCGGCTGATTGCTACAACTAAATTAGAACATTGCTCTATGTTTGGAGCACAACTGACCCTTGGAGGAAACGCCTGCGCCAATCTCAATGTCCGGCTCTTCGATGACCATGCCTGACTCAAGTTGTCGGCCACCAGTCCCGCCATGCTCGGCTGTTACAACCCACTTGCGGTCGGCGTCAGTAAGCCTAGATATTGGTATCACGCTGATACCGGTATTGTAGTCACTGCAGTCTCTTGGGCCAAAGCCTACACCCCATCGAGTCTATGTATATCAGTACACATCCTGAATCACATCATAATCCACATCTTACCTGACGGGCCTTTGCTAACGTTGCAGGATCCTGAACGGCATCCATACCATCCTTTGCACCGACAGCATCGGGGCGAGTCAGCATCTTGACAAATGCATGGCGCTTATCTTGGTTGACGATACAAGTCTGAACTTTGCCAAATCGACTGAAGATCGTCCGAATCTCACCTTCTGTGCCACCAGCGCCCCCTACGAACAATGTACGACTGAGAACTTTGATGTGATCACGAGGCATGCTGTGATCCCAATCAATGAACTTAGATCCACCACCATAAACGTTACTAGCTGGGCTTGGTTGTCGTCGCGGTGGGGTGCGTTGACGGTACTCATTACGCTCATTACGAGCACCACGGTTCCGCCCACCCTTGCGACCTCGATCACCACGCTCATTGCGGCTCACTGCGTTGCCATCAGGACCCGCGTTGGGGTCGTATGCACCATATATAGGACTATTACGACGATTCGGAGGTGATCTACGGGCAGGGGAACGGCGCCGACGATTAACGTCAGGCGATCGACTACGGTCTCGATATCTATCGTTGTTCTGTTCAGCTCGATCTTGCTGTAGGCCGTTCTGGGCGGAAGGCAGAGGCTGTGGGGGTGGGAGAGGAAGGCCAGCATTTTGTGCGGCAGCCAGGGCATTCAACGCTTGGATGCCTTGTTCTTGAGTAATTGTACCGGTCTGCATAGCTTGCAGGATCTGGCCTACAATTTCATTGATCCCGCCAGGCAATCCTAGTATAGTAGTATTTTGTCCATTGGCCGCATTTGGCGGAGGGGGTGGTAGAAATCCTGGAGGCGGTGGAGGGATCATGCCTTGGGCAAATGGTACTGTTGGAGGGGCTACAGGCATAGTGTTAGTTTGAGTAGATTGCTGTCCAAAGCCCGCGAGCGCCGCAAGCAAAGCACCTGTATCTTGCGGTGCTGCAGCTGGCAGTGGAGCTAGAGCTACGGTATGAGCGTTAGTCGGGCCACTCGGGCCAGTTTGCGCACTGAAGCTATTCGTTGCACTACTTGTGATGCCTGCAGACGTAGTCAGAGAGAGAAGCTAACCATAAGTTAAGATGTCGGGGACGATCCGTACTGGTCTTTGGATTATTCAACTGTTGCTTGAAGCTTGCGAGCATGTCAAGCGGAAATGTCTGTCCACGCTCCCAGATATCAAGAAGTTTTAAAATCTTCTCTCTCTGATTATCTGGAGCTGATTGGATGAGTTCGGTCATCAAGGCCGGGAGCACATCGGTCATTCTTTGCACACCCGAAGCAAACGTGCCGGGTGCGGCATTCCTGGAGACCGCTTGGCCTGTCTTCTTTGCCCGCTCTAACCACTGGCGCGACACCGAGTCTATAACGTATAATATTCCAAGTTTATGTGTGGCTGGGCTTGTCGAGAACTGTTGGAGGATCTTCTGGATAATGGACGCATCGGACTACAGGGAGGAGCAAGTCTTAGTACAAGTTCGATTGTAAAGAAACGATTAAGAATCGCATAGCCATCGTACCTGGACATTGTCTACACATTTCTGAGTGATGCCGTCGATTTTGGTCTTGGTTACTCCTGGTGGCTTCAAAGCCTGCAGGGACTGTAGCAATGTCTCCAACTCCTCCATTGCTGCCATGATTAGATTAGGTGTATCAGATCAGACTCGACAATAAAGCAAGAAATTTTGATAGGGCTGATGCAACTGATAGAGCTGAGAGTGCGAGAGAAAAAGCCGTGAAATGGCAAATGCGCTGGTGAGAGCGGTTGTACTCGACCTATTCTAGGCAAGACTTGCTGTATGACAGTCTAGGTGGTACGATGAGCCTACGTAGTCTCAGGCGAGCAGTTGATCGAGGTGGAAGCAGAAGGTGCAGGCGATCAATATTTGGGTTCGCACTGTTCTCGACCGAGCTGAGTGTGCGGACGCCGGTTGAAACCTACAGGCACAACCAAGCGAGCGCGAGTTGCACGGGCTTTCACACAAGCGGTGGTGAGCGCGGCGACAGGAAGTCAAAGAGCAGTGGACAGGCGCGGGAGATGATTTGTCTAATGCCTGGCGGCAGCTGTGTGGATGTGCGTGTGTAGTGGTGAGAGGCGCTCGAAGCTGGCGCAGATGAGGTCGCAGGTTCGGTAAGCACAGGCCGCGCGCTTATTATGTAAGTTAAATTCACGTGACTGACTACAGTCAGTCGCCAAAAATGGTTTTACCCGGACCCGAAATCAAAATCAACCCAGTTCTCAATTATTGGATTTTTTCCCTAGTATTTTGTACAGAATTGCCCCAACTCCTAGGGTATAATAGAGAAATACATTCCAAACCTAGTACTTAGTTTGCAAGCCTCTAGCCTTCTAGCAGGCAGCTAGGCGCCTCGGCATACTACCAATAAGCCTTACAATTGTAAGGGGGCGCGCACATAGAGTGCCGGTGTTGGGTTGAACGAAGTTGTATTCGATGAAGAGCTATCTATAGGTAAGAGATCTACTCTATATACCCTCGGGCAGTCCCTCCTCCTAGCGCTACTGCCTATTTACGTAAAAACTCTGCACTGTCGTGACAACGGTTCTCATTCACTTGATTGTCACGTGTCTGCCTCTCTTTCTTACCATCTGCTTCTCCGCCGTCACATGCTCAACTACTGACTCCTGCTGACTAACCGGCTCGCTCTGTGCGGTATATTATCGTCCGTTGTCGTCCGATTCGACTTCGTATGGTGGGCTCCGGTATCCTGGGGTATTTTGCAGTAAGGTATTAACCGCTGGTTCCATCAAGGATCTATCAGGGTCTAACTCGTTACAACAATCAAACCATCAGGTATCTCGTACTAACAAGCCTTCAACGCCTCACAGAAGGCATTCCAGTGAGCCCTTGCTCGGCTGTAGTTAATGAACCGGGGGTACCTTCCATATATAAGGCGTTTGAGAGCCCACCAGAGGTTCTCTTTCAGATTGAGGTCTAGTGAATATAGTAGCCAATTAGCCACCTAGACGCTATGGTCTTTAAGCCACTCTGTGGCCTCTAGAGACATATGGATAGGTGCTTTATCTTATATATAGATCTAACTAGGCTCGTAGTAAGGTACTAGGCCTTCCTTAAGAGCTTGTAGGTGACTCTAGGAGGTGTAGCTATTCCTAGGCGACTCGGGGTCTCTCTGTATGATGACTAGAGCGCTACGTACGGCAGTGCCTTATTCTATGAGCTAGATAGCTGCCTACACCATCTAAGCAGGTGGACAAGACTTAGAGACAGCTCTAATCATCTCTAGCCTCCATTTCTTATGTGGGTAGCGAAAAACCCACTCAGTATTTCTACCTAAGCTCTTCTACAATAAGCATTTATCTAAGAAAATCATAGTGCATGACATCTAGTCAAGATTCTTGTAGTCTCGACAGAACTACTAGCGAGCCAGCTGACTAGGTCGATTAATTAGAGGCCTAGTAGGCTTGTAGTGGTTAGTAAGGCCGTAGTCCTTTAATATTTAATAGATAGTAGTCCTTGAAGGCTTAGGGGTAGGTGAATCAAAGAAGACATCTTTAATAAGCTCATTATACTAATTATCAGGCTTTTTTCAAGCTGAAAAGTAGACTAGGCGATTCTCTCGATCAAATAGTAGGTGAGGACGCCTAGGGTGAGGTAGGTCTTTAATAGTGTTGTAGTTTTAAAAGCGCTTGATCGTCACATGTACTGTTTACCGCATCGTACAGAATTCGGTAGCTAGCTCTGTATGTGATACACCAGCTCTAGACTTGGCAACTAAGGCTAGCCGTTGCTCTGGGGTCAAGCGGAAGCCTTGATCTCTATTATTTGAGATTTCTGTACCAAATGAACGATAGGGTAGCATTTTATTGTAGTTGGTAGATGAGGTGGAGTTGGCGCGCCTCGGCTACGCGTAAAACTATTTTTTGGCCTAGTACTGTACATCCGCACCGAGGCAGCAGAAAATCGCGCTCTTCTAGAGCTTCCTTGTAATTGCGCCCGATCTGCGGAGAACGAAATTATAGCGCTCTGCGGAAGGGGCGGCAACTTTTGATATTCATCATTCTAGTAAATTTTTTCACAACCCATGAGGATGTGTGGATATCTACCGAACTTTCAGGAGGCTCTTTGGGTCGACTACTGCGAGATTTGGGCAGCCTTCACACGGGCCCGTATTATGTGCTCACTATCCAGCTAGAGAATCGTGCCTGCGCAAGTGATCCTTCGCTGTTCTGCATGTGGAGCTTGTCATCGGCATTAGAGAGGAGAGCCAGCTAATAAGCCGTTCCCCGAGAATGCGGCGAACATGACGTCCGTGCTTTGACCAAGTTTATTGCAGCGCTGCGTCGGCAATATTTTTCTCCCAACACCTCGCTCTAGAGTAGTCCTTCCGCCATCTCTCTCCTACTGTCCATCTAACCTCCATCTACAATGGCTTCCGCGCTGCGATTGAGCACGAGCGCCTTCCGCTCCACACTCCCATCTTCTGCTCCTTTGCGATCCGCTGCCGCCTTCAATGGCTTCCGTAGCTACTCAACAGGAAAGACACAGGTGCGCGACCTTGTATGTGGCTCTAGAATATCGCTAACCAAAAGATGTGTCTAGTCGCTGAAGGAGACTTTCGCCGCAAAGCTTCCCGGTGAGATTGAGAAGATCAAGAAGCTCCGCAAGTAAGCCCTCGTCTGTCCGAGCAGCCCCGGCGCAGCTTTAACCGGCCATCATAGGGACCATGGCAGCAAAGTAATTGGTGAGGTCACTCTTGACCAGGTCTACGGCGGTGCTCGTGGCATCAAGTCGCTAGTTTGGGAAGTGTGTAGCTCCAGCGTCAGCTCAGCTTCTTCACGATTGATAAGCTCACAATTGCTAGGGTTCCGTGCTAGACTCTGAGGAAGGTATTCGCTTCCGCGGAAAGACGGTATGTTGCAGCTTGGAGATGCTTGCCGACTTCAACTTCTCACATATTGCAGATCCCAGAGTGCCAGCAGGTGCTCCCCAAAGCTCCCGGCGGCAGTGAGCCTCTTCCTGAGGGTAAGTCATCAGCATACCTAGCTCGTTATACAGCTAACATTTGGAGGTCTCTTTTGGCTTCTTCTGACGGGCGAGGTTCCCTCCGAACAGCAGGTCCGCGACCTGTCTGCTGACTGGGCTGCCCGTTCCGATGTTCCCAAGTTCGTTGAGGAACTCATCGACCGCTGCCCCAACGATCTTCACCCGATGGCCCAGTTCTCCCTCGCTGTCACTGCTCTCGAGCACGAGTCGAACTTCGCCAAAGCATACGCCAAGGGAATGCACAAGTCGCAGTACTGGGAGCATACCTTCGAAGATTCCATGAACCTCATTGCCAAGCTCCCTACAATTGCTGCTAAGATCTACCGCAACATTTACAAGGATGGCAGGGTTCCTGCTATCCAGAAGGATAAGGACTACTCCTTCAACTTGGCCAACCAGCTTGGATTCTCCGAGAACAAGGACTTTGTTGAGTTGATGAGGCTGTACCTCACCATTCACACGGACCACGAGGGTGGCAACGTTAGCGCGCACACCACCCATTTAGTTGGTAGCGCTCTCAGCTCGCCGTACCTGTCTCTCGCTGCTGGTCTCAACGGACTTGCTGGTCCTCTCCACGGATTGGCTAACCAGGAGGTGCTCGTCTGGCTCCAGAGGATGAAGAAGGCAATTGGCAACGACCTTAGCGACCAAGCGATCAAGGACTACCTCTGGTCAACCCTCAAGGCCGGTCAAGTCGTTCCTGGCTATGGCCATGCCGTTCTCCGCAAGACCGATCCCCGCTACGTCTCCCAGCGCGAGTTCGCCCAGAAGCATCTGCCTGATGACCCTATGTTCAAGCTTGTCAGCCAGGTCTACAAGATTGCCCCCGGTGTTCTCACTGAGCATGGCAAGACCAAGAACCCCTACCCCAATGTTGATGCCCACTCGGGTGTCCTCCTACAGTACTATGGTCTCACTGAGCAGGGCTACTACACTGTCCTCTTCGGTGTCTCCCGTGCGCTTGGTGTCCTTCCTCAACTCATCATCGACCGTGCCGTCGGTGCCCCCATTGAGAGGCCTAAGTCCTTCAGCACAGAAGCCTATGCTAAGCTTGTTGGTGCCACTTTGTAAACAGATGACGCGGGTGCAGAGAGTAGTGCGCAAGGAATTTGAAAGGTTGCTCAAGACTGGCAAGAATTTCCATGTACCAACTAGACTAGGGATTGTAGGGATAGGATTTAGCGTTTCGGTGTCTTAGCATGTATCCAGCTTCCATTGCTCGGATGCTTTCGTGTGTAGTAGTACTTTTAGTAGACGACTGGTCTTCAATATCACGCTTGAAATATTTTCAATCTTTTTCCAGAGTCGGAGTCTGGCTGTCTGCCGCATTTGATGATTTTGTGCTGGTTATGCCGCGGCTTTTGCGCTACGTATTCAAACGCCGGCCTAGTTGTACTTAATCAGATACTACAGTATCCTCACAAATGCAAACGTCCCACGGTGCACAAAATGGCGGCGCATTTGTTGGCCGAATGCCAGCTCGGATAGCTAACCGTAGCTTGTACCGGCCAGCCATGAGTCGAAGAAAAGTATTCGGGTCACTGCTCATTGTCCGAAGGCGGTGAGGAGCCGAGTAGGATACTCACGGCCCAGGGACAGTGCCACAGTAGGGAATTGAATGATTAGCGCAGGCTGACGATGACAGCGCATGTCGGGATGCTATCCGTCTTTTGTTGGGCGCATGCTTGGGGAGCCGCTATCACAGGCTGGGGAACCAACGACGAAAATGCCCCGTCGACGGCCTGTTGAGGGTCCGCGTTAGAGCTGGGAGTCTGTGTGAGGGCGTATTGGTAGACAAGAAGGCCATCGCTATGCGGGAGTGTATTGCCCGTCGCCAATGCTGAGTCAACGATAGCACATGAAAGGACAAGTACCTTGGTAGACTTTTGCTGCACGGTGACGCCCGTCAGAGGCCAAAAAGCCAGGGAGAGGAGTACTCCGAGGCTCAGGGCTTGGCAATTATCAACATCAAGCTGCGGCTGCGCTGCGCCAAAAAGCCCGGGCCATTTCATTCCGCAGAAGTCCCTAGGGTCAGCGCCGACACTTTTCTAACTCCCATCACTTTTTGCATCCTTTCCATCCACACTCTTACACTCTCCTCTTACACTTTCGAAGCTCGACAGCGAAAGACGCGCCCTTCTGCCTCGGTCCGGCCCCTTATCGACAATTACACTCCCAGAGATGAGCTCGCCTACGGCTAACGTTGCTGGCCTTCCAGCGCCACCAGCGAAGCTCGAGAAGAAGGTCCGCACTCGATCTCTGAGTGACTGTCTGGGAATCATACTAACTTCCCTACTAGCCTATCAAGTTCTCAAATCTGCTACGTAAGTCGAAGGACTGAGAGCTAGCAGGGCAATATCGGGGTCAATTGAAAGTAGAGCTGACGATTTTTGGTGCAGTCGGCGCTGGTTTGAACATGTTCGAGTAAGTGCACGTTTCGTCTGGTATGAGGTATCCGAGCTAATGAAGGTGCTGTTTAGGGTGACCACTCTGGGACAGCCTCTGGAAGTAAGCAGACCCTGCATGCGAGATCTCGGTCGGCGGACTGGTCCTAATATATTTATAGGTTGTGAAGACTACAATGGCTGCCAACCGTTCCGATGGCTTTGGTGGAGCAATTGGGCGCATCTGGTCCCGCGGTGGAGTCTTTGGATGTAAGCTTGATTTTGAATCACCCACCATTATAGACACGGAGACTCAGAGAAAATTGGAAGAAGAAGCTCGTGGCAGCACAAAGATTAGAAGCTAACATGGATGCACACAGTCTACCAAGGCCTCATCCCCTGGGCTTGGATCGAAGCCTCCACCAAGGGCGCCGTCCTTCTCTTCGTCGCTTCCGAAGCCGAATACTACGCCAAGGTCTCGGGCGCTCCTGACTTCGTCGCCGGCATTTCTGGCGGTATGGTGGGTGGTCTCGCGCAAGCCTACGCTACCATGGGCTTTTGTACCTGCATGAAGACGGTCGAAATCACAAAGCACAAGGTTGCGGCTGCTGGAATGAAGCCCCCGGGGACAATGGAGACGTTCATGGATATCTACCGCAGGGAAGGTATCCGCGGCATCAACAAGGGTGTGAACGCTGTCGCGGTCCGCCAAGTCACTAACTGGGGTTCTCGCTTCGGTCTCTCCCGTGTCGCTGAAACCGGTATCAGGAGGTTCACTGGCAAGGAGGGTGGTGAGAAGCTCAGCGTCATTGAAAAGATCACCGCATCTGCCCTGGGCGGTGGCTTGAGCGCGTGGAACCAGCCTATTGAGGTTATCCGTGTAGAAATGCAGTCGAAGACGGAAGATCCGAACCGTCCCAAGAACTTGACCGTTGGCAAGGCGGCTAAATACATCTACTCGAACAATGGTTTGAAGGGTCTTTACCGCGGCGTTACTCCTAGGATTGGACTTGGTGTTTGGCAGACGGTTTGCATGGTTGCTTTGGGTGACGTGTAAGTTGCTCGATTAGCGTACGCTCTACTTAGAGCATCTACTGACATCTAGACAGTGCCAAAGAAGCAGTTGAGAAGCTCACTGGTGACAAAGTTACAGCTAAGCACTAGAAGGCGTTCAACTGTTGCATAAAGACTTTTCTAAGTCTATCGTATCATTTCACAACGGGGATATAATGGGGCTCCGCGAGGACTGTGATATATGATAGTGGCTATGCCGCTCTTTTTTTTTTTTTACTGCGTAGAAGTCTCTAAACCCGCTTACAAGCGTTTGAGAGATCGTACTATACTATATTTGTTAGATCGAGATAATGTCCCGAAAGGGTCAATTCATCATATTGAAAGGGGGAATTGTGTCATCCCACGGTGCAGTGTTTGATGACATACTCAGAACTTTGTCATGGTGAACATATTACTTGACTTCGACACCAATATGCTATCTGAACGTTGCTTCGCAGTCGATAACTCTCTGCCCAGAAAGGAAAGGTCCGTGCGGGAGCCTTCAACGTCACACATCACCTTTGGCAAACTCGCAGTCTCAACCACCAGAAAAAGCCACACCGACTTCTTATACCTTCAGTACTCACGCGACGTAACTATAAGAATGCGGAGTTCACAATGCACAAGGCGATATCCTGTGTCCAGACGAACATACAAACTGGCTTCCGTAGAGTAGGTATACTCCTTTGTGCTTTCGCGAAGCTTTCAATATGGCGGCCGAAATTTTCGACGTTCGCGTATTGCTACCGAAAGAGGAACTCTAAGGGGTCATTGTTGCTGTATCTGTATCTGTGTCGCGTCTTTCTTTTGGGGTTTAGCAAGGGTCCCAGACACTATGCTCCATCTTGTTGTATCAATATTCGAGCAATGTCGCTAGAGTATCGTGATACAAAAGCTTTCATAGGTGCATGAACGTTATCGAAGCAAGAGGAATCCCTTTAAAATACCAGTTTGACAGATACCACAAGCTAAAGCTAACCTTATCCCAGTTCCCCGATCCTCGTCATCAACCGTTGATGAAGAGCTGGCGATGCGAACTCACCGCGCTATCACATATGTTCAATCTCTACTTCATTGCTTGCAATGACACTATTCATGTCCACCAACCAAGTTTTCCAAATCAGAGCCTCTCTGCAAACCCAGATTTGATACTCCATCCGCCAATCTCATCGCCTTTACTTGAACCTGGAATTGATCTTGCAGACCCACATTCGATTACCAGATTACATGTCGATTATCTTGGACGGGAAGAGATACTGCTTGCGACATGTGACGATGGCGATGTAGTTGGCTACCGCATTCCTGAGATTCATCGCGCAATCAAGAATCGAGATCATTTCGAACTGGAAACGGGAACTGATCTCGAAGATCACATACGAGTATTACTGCACTTGAATGTTGGCGCTAGTGCATGGGGTTTAGCGGTCCATCGCGAGGCGCGCTTAATCGCAATAAGCTCGAACACTCATCGAGTTACTGTGCTAGCATACGCATTATCAAGGCCATCTGACTATTCGGATGACGCTCGAAGCGTGGATAGCTTTTCATTGAGCGATGAAGCTGAGGATGACTTCCCACATCCACGATGGCGTGACCATTGCATCGTTCTGCAGGCCACTACCAATATTCCTGCAGTAAACTTTGATAATAGTGGAGACCCAACTGGTAGATGGCTATTCAGCAGCTCTATTGATGGCACCTGCAACCTTTGGGATCTCTATGCACCTCAGGTACGTCGATTCCAAACAACTCATCGAAGGGCTACAAATTTTGCACAATGCTTCTCAATGGACGTTGCAAAATCACGCAAAAATACCAGTATGATGGAAAGCTGTATTTTACTTATGCAGTTTGGTGAGACCGGTTGCTAACGCGTGTCATTTATTTGTAGAAGCCCGCCCGAATCATAGAAGTAGGTCACTGTGTAAGCGTTGAAGATCAGACGGCCATCCCTGGACCATGCAGGTGCCCAAATAGATCGTCGGTACCCCATGCAGCTTGGGCGGCTATGTTCATCGATCCGAGATTCTGTCACCAGGCTGAATCGCTAGTGGAGGCGTGTGGAGCTGGCGTTGGCCCTGAAGGACCTACCAAAATTGCGCCTTGTTTTTGGGACATTACTGAGACTAAACACCGATTCTCGTTAAGAAGGAATGTGCCGATTCGCTATTCTGATAGTCAATCACTTGGCCATGATAACGACGTGGGGACTGCTAGCTCGGATGAGATGTCGCTTTCGGATGAAGACCAGATGGAAGAGGATGATGACCCAGCAAGTCATGACTCGGAGCAAATGTCCATCACCAGCGATGAAGAGTCAGATATTATTCAAAGTGGTGACCAAGATAACGGGCAGGCCCAAGGCCCGTCGCAACTTGATACACCCGCACAAGCAGTGTCATTAGCGTCTCCTCAGGGACAGTCACTCTTCATTCCTGAAATTCCTCCAGCAGTTCACAGCAGTCCAACCATTTGGCTAAGCGACGAAGAAGAAGACTCAGAAGACTCGCCTCTCTCTGAAGCGGATGATGGTGACGATCTCATTCAGCTAATTCAAGCAGCTGAAACTTCACCTCTCTTCCCACCACCGGCGCCCGAGCCTGTTCGCGCCTCGACAAAATGGCCTTATTGCAAAGTCATCCCTAGCGAGGCTGCTATCGACTTGCCACAGAAACCGAAGCCTTGTGTGATCGTCACCAAAGAAGAAATCTATCTCTTTCAACGACCTTTCGATTCTGTGGGCGAACTCACAGACCCTATCTTGACTATGCGCAATCCGCTTTTTCCTCCCACCGATGAACTTCGCGGGGGTGTTTATCCTACGCCCTCTTTCCATCGGCATTGCTTCGCGACACAAATACCGGAACTTGGGATCTTCATAGTTGCAAGTCCAGCGGGTAGGGTGGGTATCTTCAGCTTGACGAAAGCAACTACATCTAGTGAAGGTGGGCAATCCGTGCTTTATGGGTATCGCTTGGATCATCTACTTCCATCCGTGAAAACGGAAGGGGCCGAGATCATCGGGGAGGTGTGGGGAAGGCGGTTGATGGGGGTTGCAGTGGGGCCTGTTCAAGGGATGCTTGATCAATCGGAGGACGAGGATGGGAATGAGGTGAGAGAAAAGGAACCAGGCATGAGAAGAGGGGCGAGGAGGTGGAGGCTTATAATGTATTATCATGATCATACGGTATATAGCTATGAATTGGGAAGGTTTGCGCAGGAGGAGGGAATGGGACTTGGAGATCTGGTAGTTTAGGAGTGGGAATAGGTATTAGGGATTACCTCTGAGCTTCTGAGTTCTAGTGTGGGTACAAAATTTCTATTTCAACTTGGGTGCTATTTTCTAATTCGACATCATCCTAACTTACGAGAAACCTGAAAGTCGTCTTCGATACCTTGTTGCCAGTCGATAGCAGGTCTAGTCGCATGAACGTCATCATGGACGTAATTAACGCCTTCATTCGCAATCGAATGCGGTGAGAGTCTACTCGTATAGGTGAATTCGATCGACACTTCTTATGATGCCCAAAATTTTCATGAAAATATGCAATACCGAGCCTCACTACCGGTGCACAGGCAGCCATCACCTCTCACGTGCTGCCTGCCAAGCCCCAAGCCCTCGCTTACCGCACAGGCCCTCTCTCCCCAATATATAAGGCCAGCGACCGCCGTCCCTCCTCCTTTTCTTTTTCATACTTGTAAGCTCTTCTCCCACTCCCCCCTACCTTTTCGCTGCAAATGCTAATTGCCGTCTTAGACCTTGTTGGGAGTCTTGAGGCTCATGAATCTCGAGCTCAGGTTTGATCGCCTCCATTGCACAGCGGGGAGCGGTCGGATTTTCAGTGTCCTACGGGGCCCTGACCGGCGCAATTTTTGCTGGACATACTTGCTACAATGTGGCTTGTGCTTTTCTTTTCATTGATTCTGTTGCCACTTTGGCGACGGGTTGAGGAAGAGTTCGCGAGGAACGGAGCGCGTTTGTTTGGGGCTGGGTTGTCCTTGCTGTTTACGTGCCGCTGTAGGACCGAATACAAACTGTCATGTTGACGGCGCAAGAGGGGATATTTGATCGCCCGGTTTTACAAAGCTTGTAGATAGCTCCAAGACGTGTTTACTGTACATCTAGTGCATGCTATGAGATCATTGATTGATGTCTTGAGCGAGCTGGATGCTAATTATGCTTGTTCTCTTTTGACTCAACCTTGTTGCCCTTGCTATCAAAGGCGCAAGCTATCGAAGGCGCGACTGATAAATTCTCAGTTCATGGAGCTAGCATGGCTTCTGAATTTGAAGCGCCATACAGGTGCCTTTGCCCATCACGAGTGTTGCAGCAAATCCGATCGCGCTCGTCCAACAACCTGAAGGCGCCGGCCATTTGCCTCTCGACCCATGATCCAGGAGTCCCTTGGAGCATTCTAGGCACCCCCGTCGTATAGGACGGAAAGACGCGGACGGTCCCCACACCAAGAATACCTTGTAGTGAGCTCTATGCTGGCTAAATCAGGCCTCGCGCTGTGAGTCGCCAAGTCCACTTCCTCCATCGCCGCGTACAGAGCAGTTGTAGCCCTGCAGCACATACGTGAGACCCATCTCTGTGGCCTGCCTTCATCCTGCCTTGTCTCCGCTATCAGCATCCGTTGACTTCTCATGCGGATGACCTTCTGTCCCTACAGTATCTTCCTCGCCTTCATTCGTCTTCTCTCCAGCCAGCGTGCGGTATTTTCTCCTCTTCTTCTTGTCTGCGCTCGCTTTCCGCCTGCTCTTCTCCTTCGCCTTGATCGCAGTCCGACTCTGCTCCCCAAGCTCTAGCTCCTCGAGCCTCTCCCCCAATAGCCGCCTCGCTGTCTTCCTATTCTGAGTGCGACTCCGTGTGTCTTGGCATTTCACTACAATGCCCGTAGGTAGGTGCTTCAGCTGCACAGCGGAGGATGTCTTGTTGATCTTTTGACCGCCTGGTCCACTGCCCTTGAGAAAATTCTCTTCGATTTCATCGTCGGAGATGACACGTCGGGGAGGTAGCTGCTTCGCTAGCACAGCTGGAGAGCCGGAGATAGACCGCTGAAAGAAGCCATCGCGGATGCGGAGGAGGGCGTGCGAGGAGCTCCGTTGCGAGTGCCGGATAATGGACGGTAGACGGAGCATTGAGGTCGAATCAAGGTTGTCGAGGATATAGGCTGGGGTGTATCATGATAGCATGATGCATGGAAGGTTCAGCACAGCATTCGAGGAGAATACAATTTCCAAGGGGATACAGCTTTCATGCCTGCTGGGCCTCCCGCTGATCCGAAGCTCTCAGCGCAAGCTGAGATTTGTTACGCGCGCTTTAGTCGCGTTTTCTTCGGAGCGTGCGGATGGGGTCCACTAGGATTCGGGGCGGGCAAAATTTCCCAGCGCGGGCTTCCGCCCCCTTCCTATCCGTTGCGAGTTGCACTTGACAACAACGTCTGAGACTTAGAATTGCTGCTTGAATGCTCACTATTCGGATTGTTAGCTCTATATTATAACTCGTACCCAAATCAGGTTGCCCAACATGCTCGATTCAGCGTCCGTCTCGACCGTCATCCTCCTGGGAGCCGCATCCGTGCTGCTCCTCGTCGCAATGCTCTACCCATCCTCACTCCTGCGCTGGGCACAGCGCAAGCGGTACCAGTACGAAGTCACTTTCTCGCTGTACATGCTTACAACAACCGAGAAGTTTATCCTGAGTACGTACAATACTTTGCCCCTAACATCCCTTCCAAGCCCTGATAGCTACTCGATTGCTGACACTTGACCGTATAGATTCTATCCTTTTCCTCCTCGCCTCCCTCTTCATAATAGCCGCCTCGCTCTACCTGCCCGAACACGTCCTCATCATGGCAAACCGCATGTTCTACTACTTCTCCGGCGACGACTCATCGCGGTTCTCAAATACGCCTCCCACCCATTTCCACAGCAATTAGAATTGTCTGGGCCGCTCGCTGGGCCCGGCAGGGCAATACAAGGAGGCCATTTTAACCAATGCGATGGAAACGGTACCTGCGTCGACATTGTTGTGGAACGTGGCAATCGTCTCCGGAATTACGGATGTACTACGCATGTTAATGTTATTCGGGGGGGGATGTTCGGTATATAGACCAAGACATGTGCTGGGCTGTGGAATGAAGCTGCCGAGAGACTAGGACGCGGCATGAGAGCGCCGCTGGGGGCTGGGTATCTCTTGGAAGAGCGTCGTCGATTCGCTTGTTCGCTTGGGAAAATTCGCCGTCTTGAAGGTTACCCGCCCGCCCCTTGTGTTCGGTGCTGTATAGCATGGATGGCCGTTTTCATAATTGCATGGGCGGCGTTGGGTTTTTTGCTTGGGGGCCTATCCGGGCCGTCCCTTCCTCGCATACGATGCTGAGGATATATCACTTAATCTTAATGGCTTCACCTACGTCAGTCTCCTGGCATCGAGTCTTCTAGCCTTTGGGCTGGGATTCTCGCTCAATATTCTCCTTCATCCGGGGTGGCACCAAGGTATTCTCCTACGTTGTTTACACCTTCTGGAATATTGCCGCGCTTCCAGAAGAGGAAAGTGCCATGGGCCACCTCGATTCAGGCACGAAACAATCACTCCTGTCCTGGCTCGACACTCTATTTGGAATTTGTGATTAAAACTTGTTGATAATCCAGTGTTGCACGACCCAGGCCCGTCCTCTCGGACTGGCAGATCGGCATAATTCAGGGGGACAGGGGGCGAGCGATGACTTGCCGGAACCGAGTAGTAATTGAAGCTATACCGATCTATCTTATACTATAGAAAAGGATGATACCTAGACGACCACGATAAACCTGACTTGCCTAGCTAGATCAAGACCACCTAGCTCCTGTGCACAGCGTCATGAAACTGTTATCATACAGGGCATGTTCTCAATGTATCCTACATCTCAAGCAAAAGGTAGATATTCGAAAAGATCATTGCAAACTGTGAAAATCAAAGGAACCCAAGCTTGAATATCCTACAAGATTAAGTCGTAGCATTGGTCGATTATTTTGCCGGCCGTTCAGGAAAGTTGCGTCGTTTCCAGCTCGATTCATCGTTGTGTAAATCCGCCATCTTGCATAACATCGTCAATGACACCACAGGCCCGACGCCTGCTTATCTTGATAAGCATATCCTATACCGACGATCGATTATCTGCCAAACATGATGCGAGTTGCATTCGCAAGGGCCGCCGTGGAGTATTCAGTAAGCGTAACCAGAGCTGGAAAGTCCCTAACATTATACTCGTGGGTTGGTTTTGCGGCTCCATTGGTGATGAGAAGGGCCACGAGGGGAACGCCTGCTAGCGATTTGATCTCGGCGACCTTCTTCCTTACGTCTCGAGCGAACCTTAGTTGGTATTCGAAAGCGTGAGGACTTTGGCCGATGACATTGTCGGTCGAGCATATTACGATTATGATGGCCCCGCTCGCGGGGAGGAAGTCGATGTGTGTGTCTGTCATCCCGCGATCCAGGCGGTAAGGGACGTGGCGTACTTGACGAGGGAGAGTCCTCCCCAGTGGCTCGAAGGGATCCATGTTCCTCGCCAGCGCCGTCCCGGGAGGATGAGGTACAATCGGCGTGAACAAAGTAATAACCTCTGCCTCGTTGAGGCTTCGGAGTCGGCTATAGGCTTCTGGAGGGCAGTGTACGAATTTCGCATCGCCAGCGGTGGAAGCGTTCTGGAAAAGTGCGGTGAGGTTTGACGCTCCAGGCGTCGGCGAAGCCATCTTGCGGACTTGCGCAGAGTGAGGCCGTGACGATTTCAGTGTAGTCCTGGATCTGTGTTCTCCCATTTTTGATAGTGGACACTGATGCCTTTTGAAGCGAAGCTGGGTGGAGTGATTGCTTATGTTATTTACGCCCTCAGGACGACTTCAAACAGGGAGAGGTGGTAGTGAAAGAAAGAGCGGGTCGTCTCTGATATTGATGCCTGTTTGACCAATGCGGTAGCAGGGAACAATCTGACAAGACGTCTTTACATTGACTTTCGGATTTTCGGATGGTCGAAAGACGGGTCGTGATGGAGCGGAATGGTAGGATTACTACCACAACCGTCCGTCCCAAACGATGGCCGAGCCGAAACAGGTATCGCCACTAGAGGGTGAGGCAGAAAGATAGAATAAAGTGTTTCAAATACAATCGACAAGAGAAGACAAAGTCTCTGCCACCCAAAGACATCAGCCTTAATCCATGGGTTCGTTGGGCAAAGTTGATGTATTAAGTGCTGGCGGATCGCAAACTGGACCGTGGCCTTGTCAGTGGTTCCTGCGATATCTTTCGATCTGTGACGTTAATTAAGAAAAAGGCTCTCCAAATATAATGCCAATAATATCGAAGGTGATCTTAATGGTGCTACGGCATGAGTGTGAAGGAAAGGTAGTACGAGATCTTGGGCGCATATGTTTCCGCCTGCTGATAAAAAGGAAGAGTACCCCGACCACTAAAGAGTCGCAGCTGCAGGGCGATGCTGTCGAAGGGCCAAACTTACCGCTGACAGGCGGCAGTATGCCTCGGTGCGGCGCGGTCACACAATAGGATCCGAGTCCCAGAGGCAGGCATCCGTCCGGTAGTGATGAAGCTAGATGTTGGGTAGCAAAGCCCCAAAGGTACCTCTCAAAACGAATGCGCGCGAAACCCTAGCCAGAGTGGCGAATCTGGCGCTTCACATGCCAGAGTGGCCTCGAACGCTGAAACACGGGACAAAGTGGTAAATGTGAAAGGCTTACGGGTTGGTGTGATGGAAACAGAAGGGGATCCTCCTGACCGAGTACACACCCTCTTGGCCGGACAGGCAGCGGGACGGTTGACCACGCAGCCATGTCGAGGGCCAGAGAACAGACCAGTGGGGTTTAGGCAGGCAGCCAGTAACCGGGGACGAGAGCTGATGCAAAGGATTCGCCATATGTACGGTATCGTCAATATGTATGGCGCGCGGGGGCGATTAACGCTTCGAGCCAACTGTGCAGAAACGTTGCAAGTTGATCGCTGACTTACGAGGCCTTTGGACCACTAAGGGCCGGCCAAAGGCGCGCGAGCCGAGAGACTATCAATTGAATGCTGGCTGTGTAACGTGGTAATCCAGGCGATTTATGGCAGCCGTTGGCGATGTCCACAGCTGGGCAAGACGCCCAGTGACCCAGGCCATATGCGGGTGACAGCTGCAGCGAGATTGAGTGCAGCAATTGGGCGCCCATGGTCGAGAGCGAGAGCGAGGGCGAGGGCGCGGGCGCGGGCCGGAGAATGAGGCGGTCTCCGCCGCTTGCTTACCGGTCGGCCCTCCAGCGTAACGAATGCGCGGACGAGGCGTGCGACGGGCATTGCGTCGAGCCAACGACGGGGGATGTTCGTCCATGCGAGAGCGCACTGGGAGAGGACGTCGGCAGCACAGAAACATAGAACGTGGGCGTAGAGATGCGGCTGCTGCCAATCTAGGGAGCTCTGCTGACTTAGCAGCCCGATGCGGGAAGGCGCGACTGGCAATGTAAATAGTATGGCTACGCGACGGGCTCTATTCCCCTTTGACCGCTGACCACGGTCTGACAACATGCATGAAAGAGAGGCTGCGTGATGTCCTCTGCTGCTAATCGTACGACTGCCCCCAGATCCCCACACACCCTTCACTAATGCAGCCGGCAGTAGAGCGGCTCGCGGGCCTGCAAGACGCGCTAGAGGCTCTGGACAGTGGTGCGTATGCCGTCGTACAACTCAAACTGCTGCTTACCAGAGGAGCAGCGTCTAGACTCCCAGCAAAGCAGCGGACTGCCAAAGTCAGCGGCATAGTTGATGTTGTGTGCCGCCATGCCTTTGAAGATGGGCTCGATGAAGAAGCACTGCGTACTGTTGTACACATCACGTCCAGGAAAACAGAGTTAGACCAGACCAGTGTCACTACGCTTGTCAAGAACCTCTATCCCGCGCAGCGAGTGTCTGCGGATGTCGTGGTCGCAATCGTGGCCGCCTTAGGACAAGGCAAAGGCAAGCCTTCGCCTAGCACCCAAAATGGCTTCGTCAAGTGGCTCATCATTGTTCACGAGATCATCGAGAACCCGGATGTGCTGTCTCGCCTGTACGGCGTGCTATTCGGGATGCTCGATATGATTAGCATCAGGTGGGCATCGCGGAAGTCCGACGGGGAGTGTCAGCTGGTGCTAAGTTTATCAGGACTTCGCTATGTCACCTGCTATCACTGATTACCCGGCGGAAGCATGTCAAGCCTTTCAGGATACAGAATCTGTACGAGCTTCAGACATTTGACATGTACCTAACATGATGGCTGCTGACAACACCGCAGTCTCGAACTCTCGCGCAATTTAGGAAATGAACCGGCACTCCAAGGTCTGCTCCGCATTTACAAGGACTACTACCCCGAAATCCTCCTTGGAAGCACTTCAACAAGCCGGAACTCATTTCCTCCTGTAAGTAGCCACCCTCACTCTCTGAACAGCTTGATAGGTCTATTTAGATCACTCCTGTCGCCCCCTGTACATGTGAGCATGAGCCGCTAACCTTGTAGCGACCCGATTCGGAGTGGCGAGAGAGGCTTCGGGAGATACAGGACCGGAGCGCTACAGCGAGTGACGCCATCCTCGATCAGCAAAGTGGATTCAAGGTCGTTCGAAAGGGACCAAAGAAAATCAAGCCATCAGCTATTCCAGATGTGCATACATACCACACACACGAGGTACGTAACGCAGACCGCCGGGTTGTCAATATCTGCTCATGTTGTGCGACAGTCTTCGGTCACGCTTGAGGGAATCGACAACGTGGAAGACTTTGTTGCAAAATTTGACAAAATAGAGCCGCCGGGGCAACTAATTTCGTTTTTGACCGATCCACTCCTGCAGAAATATGTCGACCTGAAGCCTTCACCGATCACATCCAGGAGAATCGAACTTTGGCTGTCTACCTGCTTAGAAGAACAATTCAATTCTGCGCAGGAGGGTTCCACGGACACTATCTATCTATCGGAGATTCTCGATGGGTTATTTAGGCATGCTCGGTACACAAAGGTGCGAAGCTTAAACCGATGATTGTAGCGCTGAGCTCACTATAATTAGACCCTACTCCCGATCACCCAAGCGTTCCTCAGGGAGTACCTACTCGTTTGGGACGGCCTGCAGAATGTTGACTCGATCCTGGGTCTCCTCTCCTTTGCCCCAATGCAACCGTTCGCAGAGGCCTATGCAACGTTCCTGCAGCCTGCAGAGAGAGCTCTCACGGCGCAACATCCAGACGCCTTTGAACGACTAGTTCGATTCTATACGGATCTTCTCCAACAATGGATGAATCAAGCTACTCCTCAACGCGCTCGGCCCAGCCTTGCTTTTCAGACACCTGATCAGCGTTCTCTTTTCGACCTCGTCTCACATGTCTCAGACTTGGCAACATCCCTTCTACTTTCCGTTCAACCAAGTTCCTATTCCTCTATTACCTCAGCAATTCTCACTTTCTTCGAGCTCCTCTCGGCCTCATCGGTCCCGCATCGCATCCCAATTCTTCTCCCGCCCATTCCCCTCTTCTACCTTCTTACTCTCTCGCCTTCCGCTGTTACTCTTTCTCGTACAGCGGGTCTTCTTGGTGATTACAAAAGTGCTTTCAACGTGCATCCTTCCCCTATCAAGGATTACTATTCCCAAGCCGACGTTGACGCAATAAATTGCGCCATTCGCGATGTGTATAATCTGCTCTGGATCAACCGCGCCCTCTCTGCAGCTCTTGCCGAAGACGGTAGCATCAAATCGCTGGGTCTTCACTGCTCACCTCCCCTCCGCGAGGCCCTGAACTCGTACCTAGGTGGCATAGACCACGAATATGCTATCCAGGCTGCATTCGGTCTGTCGAACAATCCATGGCTGGCTAGTCTTTCCGCAGCAGCCTGGCGGGACTTGGAGGAGAGGGAGGTACGCAGAAGGGGATATGATAGACGGAGTGTCAACTGGCACAAGGGGCCTGTTAGTCAACGGAGCCTGGAAGTCTCAAGGCGTAATGGGGGCGTTGACGTTGATTATGAAGCGTACAGGGTGCATGTACTGAAGTGGCTGGGGGAAAGAGGCAGTCGTGGCATGAAAGACTTTTTGTTTGCGAGTAGTGACGCACTGAAGAGGAAATACGGAGACGATGGGGGCTAGGTTCGCAATCTAGTATAAATCAAAATTATCCTGATCCAACGTTATGAGGTCATTCACACGCTGATGAGAATTTATCACGAGATCGAATATTTCCATAGCAATTTTGTATTGTTGATCAATTATGGACCAAACCTAATTTCGAGTAGCTGCTGAGATGCTCAAGCAAGAGACGACTAAAAACCCACCAGAGATGCCATTTACCATCCTGTTCCAAAACGCCACCCCATGCAAATTCAGCCCATTTGTACCTATCGTCTATGCCACTCGTTCATGCTCTACGTTCCAATAGCCTGCGGATTCCAGTATGTTGATTTCGGATCAACCTTCGTCTTCAGCGCGGCAAGCTTCGCATACAGCGCATCGCCATAGTACAACTTGTGCGCCTCGGCAGCAGAGTAGCTCGGATCGACGTAGTTCAAGTACGCACCAAAATGAGTCTGTGGCTGCGCATTGATGATAGCTTTGTTAATGCCATTGATGTAGTCGACGACACCCGGAGTCGAAGCTTTCTCGCCGTAGTTCTGGAAGACGAAGAGGGAGTCGCGGTCATTGTAGGCGGCAAAGTTTGTGTCCTTTGTGTTGATTTGCGAGCCGGGACCGCCGTAGAGGTTGATGATGACGAAGAAGGAGGTCGGGGAGGGCTTCGTGATGTAATCGTAGAAAGCATTCAGGGTGTTGGCGGTCAGGCCGTCTTTCTCGGGGACTGTGATCGACTTGGCGAAGAACTCGTCATGGTCGGGGTAGTTTGTGAGCGGCTCCTTGATCGAATTACGGTCGGAGACGAGTTTGAGGTAGTCGATCCACCCGTAGCTCTGGACTGTGGTGTTGCTGGGTTGAGGGATGGAGCGAAGGAGTTCGGGCTTGATCTTTGAGTTGAACTCGTCGACGGTGCCGAAGAAAGCACCGCCGAGATTGTAAGCGCTTGCGCCATCGAGGTAGATACCGTATGAGATGCGGCTATCCACGACGGAAGCGTTCTTGGAAAAATCCTGGATGTGCATGAACGTATTGGTAAAATCCTTCTTACTCTTGAACAGCGCGTCACCCCACTGGAAGGCGAAGTAGGTAATATCCGTGGGCGCCTCATGAGTCTTGAGGTAAAAGTTCGTGACGATGCCGAAGGAATCAGCAGCTCCTCGAACGGCCCAAAAGATGTCAGAGGCTTGTGTCTCAGAGGCGTCAACAAGAGTGCCGTTGGCGAGGACGACTTCGGCGCGGACAATGTGGTCCAGAGCAAGACCCCAGTTGCGGCTAGTGTGACCATATCCGCCGTGAGTGAAATGGCCTCCAATACCCACGCCGGGACAGGTACCGTGAGATAGGGCACGCTTGCCTTGATCGAAGATACCCTGGGCGAGATTGCCGAGACGGACACCTCCGCCTACCTTGGCGATGCCAGTTTTCTTGTCCACTTCAATCTTCTGCATTGGCTCGAGATCAATCACTGCAACTAATTAGCACCCGATGTTTGTATAAGCAAGTGTCAACTTACTCATAACACCATCTTTTCCTCCCGAAGAGAATGAGGCATAAGAGTGACCACCAGACTTAGCCTGTACCTTGACGCCGCATTGGTTGGCGCAGGAGACGGCATCTTGGACCTGCTGGTTGGTTTGAGGATAGACGATGACCTTCGGCTTGTACACAAGGCGCGTGTTGAAGGGTTTGGCTAGTGTAGAGTACTCCTGGGAGTTGGGCCAGTGGACTGGGACTTTCTTGCTATTCAAGCAGTCGTTGATATTTTGAGAACGAGTCTCGAGAGGCGTGGCAGAAGCCGTGCCTACCGAGAGTAGGCCGACTACTAAAGCGGAGAGGGGTTTCATCTCGAAATCTGTAACGATGGTCTTTGGACTTGAAGGAATGGACTGAGGAAGGAAACTTGAACGTCGGGTGTCAAGCTCGGAGGTTGAGACTCGAGGCCGATAGACGTAGATAGAAGCTTTGAAGGATCGAAGAGCTTATATGCAAGGAGTAAAAGGTTAGGCCGAGTTAGAAGTAAGGCAAGAAATGACCACTCAGAGCAGGTGGCTCAGAGTTTTGATTACTGAATCAAATGCAGACCTCAGCTCCCCAAGAAGGGATTTTGTCAGCAAATCTTCTATCCGTTTGCCTTCTTTGGGCTAGAGAGTGAGGATTAGGTGAAGGTGAAGGCCGCCTGTGTGGAAGACCCAGCAAACAGCTAGCCAAATTAGGCACTAGAAAAAAGCGGCAGCGAGATGGAAGAAATAGTATACTAAGAGACAAGACACTAAGCATGTGGTGTAGATAAAATCAAAAGGCTGGCGCCATCTGGCGTTTTAAACGAGTTGATGAGAGGGAGATCGACATCAAGCCGGCACCGCAGTATGTAACCACTGTCAGGCCCTATCCTCACAGCCGCCTCTTCTTTGGTCCATCATACAGCGAAGAGAAACTAGTCTCTACCACTCCACGAGCCTACATTTTACGAGACATGGTATTCCCAAAATACGAGCTGACTACAACCGAAGCTGAAGACGATCGTTCAATTCGATTGGGGGTCGACGCCCACGTTTCGCAAATAAGCCTCCTATATAGCTTATAGGCCGACTCGTGGCTGCCATTGGTGGAAGCATCCGAATAAAAGATTCGCACAGTTTGGCGTGTCGGAGAATCCAATGTCACCGTTTCCCTATGCTGAACTCAACTGTGGCCTGCCGGTGCATCCGACTAAGCTAGCCGTCAGCCAAGACCCTCCGCTTCGTCAGCCACCGATGCAATCAACGCTGTATGGTGCTAAACGTTGGCTAGTCTTTACGCCACCTTTTGTTTGGACGCCGTGCGGCGCACGTTGTGACTTAGAGGTACGCCTAAGTGACGATTCAAAATGGGGATGCGCGGTCGCAACAAACGGCAGCTCGGCTCCCCTCGATACTATTTTAGGAACACGAACAACGAAAATGTAGCAAATGGTGGACCTAATTGCGGCCCTATATCAATTATTATCGGGCCGTATTTCGTGCCAGCAGAGACAGAAGTTTTCTAGCGCTCACATTTCGGGATGACACTTCGGGTCATTGCCTGTTTTGAGCCACTTGTATAACTGTGAACGAAGGCAATGGTACATCACGCGCCGAGCAGGAAGCCTACATGGAAAGTCTCATTAAAAGCGGGTCAATATTCTGAAGTTGTCATTATCAAAGTCGTGTACTATGAATTAGGTGTACATGTTCTTGTCTCATGCAGCACGATTATCCATTCAGCGAAGATTTCGCCATCGGGCACTATCGTTTGCGTGGTAGCATGTAAAACATGTCATTCACATCAAATGCAATATGCCACATTCCCGTTATCAAGATGCATGACCTTCGTATAACCATGTGGCCAGCCGGGACTGTAAAGCTGTCCAGTAGGGGCCTGTTCCTTCTCAAGGCTTCATAAAGCCGTCGGCTTCAAGCTCGCAGTTTGTCTCCAGACCGAAGCTCTTCTCAAACTCCTTGTATTGGGCAATAGCAGCGGCATTATTGATTTTTACGCGAACGGAGTTCAACTTGGTAGTAACAGCAAGGGCTCCGCGTTCTTCGTACGGTCCGGATGAGGATCCAATGCACATGCCCTTGCCTGCCCACTGGGCATCCGCAGCTGCTTTCCATATGGCGGTTGCATCTACCGTCATTTGAGGAGTGTAGTAAAGACGACAATCGGACTGCTTGTATTGGAACTGTAACGCGAGACCAGAGGTGTCATTCATAGCAAGTCCATCTCGACTATTGACACTTGCAGCGCTAGCACGCTCGAACACATGATTAGAACGGTATTTTTGAAGGACCGTATGGTTCAGTTTCGCTGCCAGATCCGGGGGAGCGAATCGCAGAGCAGCCAAGGCCTGCGCCTGAAGGAAGCCATACTGCCAAGTGTTGACGCCTTTGACGCCGCCGATAGCCTGGATAGGGTTGGCATTACTTCGTCCACCTAGGGCAATGGTCTTGACTCCAGCCTGCTTGGTCATAAACTCGCTGAAAATTGTGCATGTGGACGCACAGTAGCCGTCAGTTAGTAAAACTACATTCTCCGATTTGAACTTAGGTGGGCCAGTGAAGTTAGCACGAGAGCCATATCCAGTGATATTAATGCCACCAGCAAGATCTTCGATGTAAACATCAGTAAGATTCCATCGCACAGTCGCGGTGTAGTTGTCTGCTTGGAGTAAGTTACGGACCAAAAAAAGGTCGTCATGTATCTTACCACCGTTCGCCGGATAAGGGCCGACTTTCTGATGCCATGAATCAAATGGCTTTGCGTCCACTGTCATATCCTCATGGTAGTCGAAGAAAGTCTCTTGTAAAGCCTGGATGGTGTAGTTGGTAGCGGGGCGGGGAAATTGAGAAGTAAGAGCATTGAATCCCATGCCAATCACATCGATGGCTTCATGATATCGGAGACGGTTAGCACCGTATGGCTCAAGTGATGGGAAAAGCTGTTTGAACATATCATAACCTTGGAGAATTGTTCCACCGGGATTGGCCTGTAAATCGATAATTAGTTTCGTCTTGCCGTCAGCGAGCGCTTTTGGCAGGAAATCCTGTGTCGTCTTCTGGAAAGCGGCTGCAGACGAGCCACTGACAGAGAAGGTTGGCACCTGCAGGACTGCAACATCTTCATATCCCGGAGCATCGATGTAGAACCCGCTGATAGTGCTTGGGGGTCCAGCAATGACCGGAGCAGGATAACCAGGTGTCGCCGCTTCAGCGGGGCCCGTTTTTGCAGACTGCGCCTTGGCTAAGGCGGCGGAGCCGTAGAAGAAGTACCACTTGGCTAAGTCTTCTCCTGTTTGAATATTCCGGAACGTCCCCAAAACCCGGGCAGAATTCTCCATCGTGTACTCGGTACCATTGGCGAACTTCAGAACGGTAGTAGGTCCTGGGTACACGAAGCGACCACGCCCACCACCCGTGAACATACCTGTACCTGCGCCATTATTTCCGAGGCTGACTTGAGCAAGGGAGTAAAACAGATTATTGTACAAGGCATCGCGGTCTTGAAGAGAACCATGCTGACTGAAGTCCTCCAGATACTCCTTGACATCCTGTCCATCAATTGCAACAACAGGTGAGGGAGTGTATGATATGTTCTTGAACTGGATGCCCAATACATCGGCGAAGGCAAAGACACTGGGAAGCTGCTTGCCATCCTCGGACACGGAAACCAATGGTACCGGCCGACTCCAAGCAAAAACATTGCCAACAGAGTCCGGGACGTAGGTGAAGTGACCGTCGTGAGCAGACTGAATCAAAGTGTACAAAGTCCAGCCAAAGTCGTACTCGCTCGAGAACTTGCCAGAATCAATGTCGGCCTCAATCTGCTTCAGACCACCCAATATGTCGATTGCGGGTTGTACTTTCTCCGCGTAATCAGCCGGAGGATTCTTGAGCGCTTTGATGGTCGTCTGCCATTCGAGATAGGTAGGAAGTTCCTCGAGGAGCCGCTTGGCAGAAGAGACATTGAGGGGAACGCTGTTGATGCAGTCCCAGGCGAGCTTTGCAGGGACATACGTCTGGAGAGGCGCGGCTTCTTCGCTATCATCGCTATCCTGTTTGTTGTAGATGGCCTGGGATACCTGAGCACATGGCGGGGTCGAATTATTGACCTGTCTTGCCGCAAAGGGATGGGCCTGCGGGAGAGGAAGCGGAACAGCGGGAGCAACGGGTGTGGCGCTGACAAGGGCAACCAGACCCCCGATTGTAAGGAGTATGGGCAGCTTCATAGCGGGCAGAAGGTAGACGTAACACGCAGAGCTGCGTAGACACGCACTTAACGAAGGAACGAGTGTACTGGAATGGGGCGTGAAGGCCGAATCCCGAGAAAGAAAAACGAATGAAGAGGCCAAGTGGGTGGCTGCAGAACGAAGGACTGTGAGGTGAGGTTGTCGACTTGCTCGGGCCGTGTAGCTGTCGAGGGAGGTGCTACCTGCACGTGGTCACGTGCGTGCAGACTTAGGCAGTGACGTTCTGGTCTTCACCCCCTTGGCGAATGCTTCCTGTTCCAGATCCAATTCCGGTTGTGAGACAAGTTGCTTGGGCAAAGGGAAGCTTTAGTCTGCCTGGAGTCTAGGGGCCCGCCTCTTTAAAGGGTTAAGAAATAAAGGTCAAAGGAAAAGGCAACGCTAGGCGTGATGAACATTGTGACGCCAGAAAGGAATCGTCAGGGTACAAATAGAAATGTGAGTTCACAGCTCCCGATGGCACCGCCTCGGCGGCCCGTGTCGTTTGGGAAACGGGACGCGCACTAAGCTCTCTGTTCTAGGAGATCCTCGAGCGTGCGGATACTTCACCAATCATAATACATCGACATGACTTTGAGATACCCATGCGGAGCCTAGCCCGCGGAGAGACTGGGATGAGCCACAAGGCATGGCCCATGTTTTTTGATGAACGACAAGAGCCGCAGCCGGTGCGACGTTCAACCTGGATCATGCAACTCATATGCGGCCGGGATGCCACAGGGTCCAGCTCGAGGTCGGATCCTATCAGAACATGGCGCTCCTCGCCCGGGGGACGGAGGGAGCATAGCGCGTCTGCAGTTGAGTGTGTCGTGGCAGTGCGAAGAAAAGACTGATTGTGACTAAGGGAGAATTGTTTGCAACGACGTCGAATTACGGCTCTGGCGGCTGCTGGAGGTCGACAGGAAGCGTCTTGGCGACGTTTCAACCACAAGCTGGCTGCAAATCACTGCGAGCCACTGGCTCCACATTCGACCCAGAATAACTTGCACGACCAGCTCACCATCGCCTAATAGGGCACCGTTGTCCCACGCTGCAGCCCTCAGTGTTTCCCTACACGGAAGCACAGCGTGCTTGCTCTGCCCGAGGCGGCACCTTGAGACGCTTCCCTGCTCCTGTTTTTCCTTAGTATCGATTTTAGAATCACATACACCCGCAATTTGCAACCGGCATTTCCAGCTTGACAGTATTGATTGCGATCGCCTTTTCCCGCCTGCTCAGGTCAGCAGACGCACATGATCGCAATTGATCCCTGTAACATAGTTTTGGACTTCGCGCTTGCGCTTCTCCACCAAGCAGTGTTTGCGCGATCGTCGAGTAATGACGGTGCCCAGAGCAACGTCTTCACAGCCTTGCTTCATGAGGTATGCGAATGGGTGATGCTACTGAAGCGTCGGCAGCGTCTCACTGCATGAGAGCATTGTGAGAAGAAAGCACGGCAGCAAGATCACTTCCTTGCCTCGACAACGAGGCGGTGGAGAAGCACCACGAGAACAAACCGTCACTAAGACGAGAATCGGGTCGAATGTTACTATGCAGACTGTACCGCCGCAATGGCACGTCCGTGCTGGTCATTGTAACTTCATGTCTGCCACACGGCTGCAATGCTAGTAATTCTGTCGCTCACGCTTCGTACAACACAAAGGTCCAAGCAGTTTGATCCCTGCTTCTCCTACGACGTTGACGGCGCTTATTTCGGCCTGCCGAGACTTAACCCAGGTCTTTTGTAGTGATCATTGTTTGGGTGATTGATCTAGAAGAGACTCTAGAAAGGTGGCAATCGTGTTCACAATGATGGTAATAGGCCGTTTAATTTGCGTAAGGTTCACACAGCACTTCCCCACATATTACTGCCCGCTGGGTAAAACCCCATGCGCCACCAGCGTACCAGAGTTATGGGTATATACAATATTACAGCCACACGAACCTCACGGCAAGGCTGAGAAACATGTGCACAATACTGGGTCGTCACAAGTCAGGCACAGTCTCACATCGCCTGTAAGCTATAGTAAATTTGCCGGTCGCGCTTTGAGAGCTGCACAACCAGCAATGGCAGGAACACCATCACATTGGGCAATTTGAGAAAGTACCGCCCTCATTTATTGCTCTGTGGTACGCTTCGTGATTGTTCCCGTAATTTATCTACAGCTTTGGGGTACTAGCGTTCATTTTGTGCGAACAACATCTGATATCTCACATCGACAATCCACAAGCTCAATTCACTCAAACCGTACAACCCGCGCGTGGCAAGAGAAAAACTCAAGCACAAAATCCACATTATGCGATGCAACCCTGAAAACTGAACTAAGCAACGGCATACTCACATCAGCTCTATCCTTTCACGAACCATACTATCGTTCGCTGGATTGTGCTGGCTGTCCCTCTCATTAAGAATAGCCTGATACTTGAAGCCGAAGTTCAAGCACAGCGCCACAATGAGACCTGCACACACAACGAGTGGACCCCATATGCTGTCGAAGTCCTTAGGGCTTCGTTCCCGGATCAGCTTATTGCGATACATGTACATGCCGTATCCCCATGCCAAGGCAAAGACCGCGATAGCCGTATATACAACCGCCAGTGTTCTAGCAATGTCATTTGTTTCACCGGCAGCATTGTACAGGCCGAGCGATAAGGAGGCTAGCAAGATTCCTACGTGCTGCCATTTTATGAATGTGCGTTGATTAGCGAGCCACACTTTTGCCTAATGGACATGTCAGCAGATATCTTGGAAGCCAATACCACTAGAGTCTGAAACGCCAGATGGAACCGTCTTGCTGATATACGTACCTCTACCTTCACTGGGCCTTGGTCTTTGATCCAAACCCCTGGGTCACGAATACCAGGAGGGAGCTTGATACGCCGCTCGTGCTTGCGTGCGTATCTTGATGCAGAGAAGGAGGGAAATAGGGAACCAAGGCCGGTAGAGCGAGAGAAGGGCGAATCCTCCAAGACCGCAGCGGCTTGTGCACCTTCCTCGTCGGAATCAACCTAGGTACGAATCAGTCTATGTCACCGTGTTAATTATATAGACACATACGTCCTCGCTGTTCTTAGCATTTTCCTGGATATTGGCGAGAGGTGATGCCTTTCCAGGTGTGCTCGCTTTTCGTGCGGACGCTGAAAGTGCTCCCGCCGGCGAACCCACTGGAGAGACTTTGGATTGGCGATAGCTAGGGCTAGCTCGAGCGCCAAAAAGACTGCCGACAGCAAATTCATCCTCCGCGGCCTGCTGTTTGCGTTGTTGCTCTTCCTCAAAAGCTTCCTCGGGTTCCCTCTTGATATCCGTTTCGACTTCGCTGAGCCAGAACGGAAATATGTTGACCTGGTCCTCGAAAAGCTTTGCCACACCTTGGACAAACTTCGAGAAGCGTGGAGCCTCCTTGACGAGATGCGAGTTGATCAAGTCCTCAATCCACTCGTACTTCTTCATTCCCTGGACCTTTATCTCCAATAATGAATGTGGGAAGTGATATATCTCTCCTTTGCGTATGCCCTTGAAGGGATACTCCATTTTGCTGTCGTCAATGTCCCTTCTGTGCCAATCTTCCGGATCTCTACAAGGCCTATCTACGTCCAGAGCATCCTCGCGAATGAGAGTGAGATTGGTGTCGAGTGATACGCGGACACGATTGTCACCAGGTATCTGGAAGGCTGTCCGCGAGTAGTTGGCTCGAAGGACAGGTTGTAGTTCATTTTCTTCGATGAACCCTTGGATGTCGTTGGCCGCTTTTTTAAAGTCGGCGACTTCCTGTTGATCTTGGACTCCACGAGACTCCATTTTCTGTATGCTCTTTTCCATGTGGTAATTGCCCTCAATAAATGGCTGTACGTACTTTTCTTTGATTATGAAGCGTTGTTCCTCGGCCGCGTCGCCGTCCTTCATATCTTTCTTCTCAAGATAGATATTAGGCTTGTCTGCCAGCTGACCGTACCATCTGAGACGAAGCGAGCCTGCATTGGGTACGTGATTGACCTTGTCTGTGTAGAGAGAGAAGTCGGGGTTGTCAAAGTATATCGATGTAATGGTAGGATCGCGCTGGGAGCCTTCGGCGATCTTGGACGACTGTGGGTTGTACACGAGGACAGGCAGGCGGCGGAGGATAACTGTTTTGACTTCGAGCAGATTATCTCTATGAACCCAGACTACACAATGTTAGCTAGAATATTTGCATGCAAGCAAGCTTCCCACATTTATAAGAGGTGAAGCTTTCACCGCCAGTCGAGCTGTCTGCGAAGGAAAGTGCTTCCTTCGGCTTTCCCTCCAAGCTTTGATGCACGAAGGAGTACATGATAGACAAGCGGTAGAGAATGGACGAGTGGTCCTCGGTATAGATCGGCTTTTTAGCGAGTTGCGCGTTCACGAAGGGAAGCAAGCGATACGAGCGCCCTCGCACTTTGTCGTGTTTTTTTGTGATCTTACGGACAGCTGTGTAGTTGATCCTGCCATACTTTTCGAGTTCCTTCACTTCTTTGGTGATGGCATCTAGTTCTGTGAGCACCTCTTTGAGAAGCCGCTCCCTCTCTTCGGGTTTCATGTCTGGCTTATCGGAGGCATCGTCCGCTGATGAAGGTGCGTCCTCTTTCGTCCCTTCAGACTTTATTCCCACGCCCAATGGCTCCAGTTTCTTTTCGCATGCTGCGGTCCGCTCGCGGAGCTGCTGCGAAATTTCTTTCTTAAAGTTGTAGACTCTCTCCAATTGAACGCTGGTGAGCTCTTCGGTGAAGCGTGTTACATCATCCGATGTCCATGATTTGGCGTCGTCGTCTTCTCTGAGGAGCTTCTTAAGCTTATCGTAGTCGAGGTACTTGTCTTTCCACGGCGGATAGACATTCTTGCGGAGGGTGCTGCCAAACTTCATGGCGAATCCTGCGAGTTAGCGAATGGCCGGGGTCAAAGACGCAAGGTTGTGCCAAATGTGCAGGTAGAAATACCACCCTGAGGGTGTAGAGGTTGAGAAAAGAGAGAAGTGTTTGCAGGGTGCGATGTCCAGCAGTGGGTGGGGGAGCTCCTGCTGTCCAATCACAACATGCACGTGCTGCAGCTTCCCTCGTCATAGCAACGCACGGACGCTAACGCATTGAGCTAGGATTAGAGCGCTGGCTTTAGCTGAGTAGAGATTCAAGTTTAGTTGATATATAAATTAGGGTTGATGTAACTATAGTTATAATCGCAACTAAATTCATCGAACAATGTTTACCTTTGAGTTCATTCAGATTTCCGTGGTCGAATAAGCATAAGATCACCTAGCCACCGCATTCGTCTACTGACCATGTCACTTACTTTATTAGAGAATCACCGCTGTATCCATCAATTGAATAAACCATTTTACTGTGGTGCATATCATCCTGTAGTTCCGGGAGGTACTTCCTGATGTAATGTCAATATTCAACCGCTCAATATTTCAAGTCGATTCCAAGCGAGAGGAGTCATGATCAACATCAGGCAATCTGTGATTGACAAAGAGCCGGTGAAGATGTCCTATATTTGTGAAGAGGTTGCTAGCTGCTGTGGCCACTGCTCACTAGGCTCAAAGAGCCAAATCATACATATCTAGCATTTGCTTCTATCTGCATTGAATACCGAATGGAACGGTTGATACCCTGACATAGTATTAGCAACCTAGAATTATGATCGTGATTGAAAAGACGGTGTTTTGTTAATTCGACCAGAAAGAGGCCTCGAGTTTTTTTAATTGTAAGAGGCTCAGCGGCCTGATTTATCCTCTCTGTAGCAAATAGAGGTCGATGAGGAGTAGCAGCAATACTATCACGCAAGCAGATATATAGATGTTATTCTGACTTGGTATGAAACCATTTGCGCATATTCCGGGTAATGCAACCCATCATACTATATATATAGTTTTACTTTTCCTTGAAGAGCTAGGTCAAAGTCCTGTCCCTATCTTGAGTTGTGGAGACTGTCAGACCTCACATCCCCTTTCATTCATCCTCACGCTGACCGCGATTCCATCAACCCACCTGCGTCAGAAAACCCTCCCACAAAAAAAGAAAGCCTAAAAAATAAGCAAAAAACCTGCGCTCGCATTGGAGCGCAGGGAAAATCAGCACTACCCGATTTTATTTTGTGTGGGGGTTTACGCAGCACATCACCTATCGCTATTACCCCGAATCGAACTCACGTCCTCGCTTTGCCGGCATTGATGGTCGGTGAAATCTTAGGCCCTATCACCGGCGCCGCTAGTGAGTCGATTTATGGAATATGGACAATATTAATCGGTATATATAGACGCATATTATATTTTCTGTGGGTAGCTTCATGGTAGTACAGAGGCAGACTGAGGGGGTTCTCTGAGGCTCATGTGCGAGTATTTTGAGAGTGAAAGAATGGGGTTTGTGCGATTAGGTTTCGTGTGTGGGTGAAGCGAAGCTGATGTGAGTTGGGATGAAGAATTTGAGCGAACCTGCCAGTTGGGGATGCTGAGGCGCATACAAGGTCTTGTCGGCTCTCTTTTCGCGTCCATGAGTAAGGAGCTATTGGGCTAGGATTTCAATTGTTGTTGCTGATACCTTTGCCCGTAGACCACTTCGTAATGCATTATTCGTGGTTCGACGCCGAGTAGAAGCGTTCATGTTACCACCCAACGAACAAGTGGCAGTACTATTGGATTAACAACGTGATTGAAGCTATCCTAGATTCACGAGTCCTTGTCATACTTAAAGTACCAATTTACCAAAGGTATGTCTAAAATTCGCTCACAGCAATGGGACCAAGCCTGGCGGAGTTGAAGCCGTACCGGAGAACACTCTAATCGGGCTTTCTTCCAACATCCGTAATTGCAACAACGCCAAGCTAGAAGCTCTGCCTACCGTACTCTATGGCGAGTACCTATCCTGCTTCTTCTAGGTCCCGTTTGTCTCGGCACTGAATGGTGAAGCCGCGTTTTGTAACGCGGAGTCGGACGATATACGAAAGAAGATTGTGACAGGAGAGTGCAAGGCCATGATGTGCGGAAGGGTATGCTATGATGGCAACTAGTGGTCAACCTCTCGATAAGTACCTTAGGAATGGTGCTATTGACAGAATGCACTCATATGATTAACCTCTCGGCTTGTAGGTAGTAAAAGTGATCAGCTCCTAAGGCGATCGGTCTCTACTTCGGGGTTACTGTCCTACTTAGATTCGCCTTGTCATTGCGCTCTTCTTGATGTTCCAGACTTCATTACTACCTTGTTGCACAATAGCGCCTTTTTTAGGTATATTTTCAGTGGAAGTATTTCCTGATCGTTAATTCCTACATATAGTATTTGGTCAAACGCCTTATCAGTCTAGAAAAGTTCCGCACGAAGCTTGTCTCTCCACGGGCTTAGCTTAGGAAATTAGACGAATATAGACATGAAGTCCGGCATCTACCGGCGCGTATCCCGGACGCTTGTCTGTAAGAGAGCTCGAAAGAAAAATGAACAAGATCAGCTGAACGAAGTTGAATTGTCGATCGGAATGCCGTTCGCAACACGCGGAGCTTCTCCCGAGGATCATGCTAGGGCTCCGTAGCCGAACCAATTAACGCCCGCTATTTCCAACCCTGCCGGCTGTTCTTACGTAGTTTCGAAGAGGGGCACATGAGAGCTCCCTTATCCAAAAGTTCGGCGAAATGTATTGCCATCTTTTCTTCACGATCTCTCTCGCTGAACTGCATGTCACTTATAAGGTTTAAGCTACGAGGACCCTGCTCTTCCATACAGCCGATAGCGTCAGCATCCTCTATCTACCGGGCTCGCGTCCAGCCTTCCGAGCTATCTCGAGCTACCCCGCGAGCGCAGTTGCTTAAATTCCATACTCAGATTCTCAAGACGACCGTACGAGACATGTCTGCGGTGGCTGCAGCGGGAAGCGATGACCTGAAGCTTGTGAATAGGTTAAATGAGAGTAGAAGTCCGTATGTAAGTGGCAGTGCTGTTTGGGCTCTTGCTGGGTGTGAGGCTGATAAGCTCTTCTAGGTTCGTGGGCATATGAACAACCCAGTCGCATGGCAACAATGGGGTCCAGAGGCTATAGCGCTGGCAAAAAGGTCAAATCGCTTGATCTTCGTCAGTATCGGATATGCTGCCTGTCATTGGTGCCATGTTATGGAGCGCGAATCATTCGAGAATCCCGAAGTGGCTGCGCTTCTCAACTCGTCATTTATACCCATCAAGATCGATCGCGAAGAGCGTCCCGATGTCGACAGGATATATATGAACTACGTCCAAGCCACTACAGGGTCCGGTGGCTGGCCGCTCAACGTCTTCATCACGCCGGATCTCGAACCTATTTTCGGGGGAACATATTGGCCGGGCCCAGGCTCAACGATGGCTACGGGTGATCATATCGGGTTCGTTGGCATATTAAAAAAGATCAGGGACGTGTGGAAGACACAGCAACAACGTTGTCTGGATTCGGCAAAGGAAATCACTGCGCAGCTTCGAGAATTTGCGCAGGACGGCAGCATCAGCCGCAAGGAAGGCGCGGAAGCCGACGGATTGGAAGTGGAGCTGGTAGAAGAGGCGTACGAGCACTTTGCAGCAAAATATGATGAGACTTACGCCGGCTTTGGGGGCGCACCAAAGTTTCCCACACCATCTAATCTAAGCTTTCTGCTCAGGCTCCCTCAATACCCTAGCGCTGTAACAGATGTAGTTGGAGCAAAAGAGTGCACCAAAGCGAAGGACATGGTGCTATCGACGCTCACAGCCATGTACAATGGTGGCATACATGATCAGATTGGCAACGGATTTGCGCGGTACTCCGTGACAAGAGACTGGAGCCTACCACACTTCGAGAAGATGTAAGTGGAATTTCCAAAACCGACCTGCCAGCTTACAAAGGATTATCGTCGAGCTCTACATCTAGGGACTGGATGGATGTGCTGACGTCTCGTAGGCTATACGATCAAACGCAGCTATTGCCAGTATATTTAGACGCATACCTTTTGACACAAAATCCGACCTTCCTCTCGGCAGTCCATGATATTGCTATGTATCTCACTTCACCTCCTATGCAATCCGAAACAGGTGGTTTCTTCTCTGCCGAAGACGCGGATTCCTTATACCGACCTGCAGACCAGGAAAAGAGAGAAGGTGCCTTCTACGTATGGACGCTAAAAGAATTCCACGCAATATTAGGTGACAGAGACGCGGAAATTCTCGCGCGATACTACAATGTGAAAGATGAAGGAAACGTCAGTCCAGAGCATGATGCTCATGACGAGTTGATCAACCAGAATGTGTTGGCAATTACAAGCACAACGGCCAACCTGGCCAAAGAATTCGCACTGTCTGAAGAGGAAATCGACAGGATCCTTGCAGAAGGCCGCCTTAAGCTTCTAGAGCACAGGACTAAGGAACGACCCAGACCTGCTCTGGATGACAAGATCGTAGTCTCGTGGAATGGCCTGGCAATCGGAGCATTAGCACGAACTTCCGCCGCACTCTCTGCATCTGACCCCTCTAAAGCAAAGGTATATCTAGCAGCAGCTGAGAAGGCAGCTGCTTTCATAGGAAAAGAGCTTTACAGTTCAACAACTCACACCCTCTTCCGCGTCTACCGTGAAGGGCCCGGCGCTGTTCAAGGCTTCGCAGATGACTACGCATACCTCATATCCGGCCTGATCGACCTCTTCGAAGCCACCTTCGACGAACAATACCTCGAATGGGCCGACGACCTGCAAAAGACGCAACTCACGCTCTTCTGGGACAAGGAAAACTTGGGATTCTTTTCCACGCCAGAGAAGCAGAGCGATCTCATCATGCGGCTGAAAGACGGCATGGATAACGCTGAGCCTGGCACTAATGGTGTGAGTGCGCGGAACCTAGATCGTCTCGGTGCTCTTCTAGAAGATGAGAATTATGTCAAGAAAGCAAGAGAAACGACAAGCGCGTTTGAGGCAGAGATCATGCAGCATCCGTTCCTCTTCCCGGGCATGATGGACTCGATTGTTGCGAGCCGGTTTGGCCTCAGACATGCGGTCATCACAGGCGAGGGCGAGAAAGTAGAAGAATGGTTACGGAGATGGAGGGAGAGACCTGCGGGATTGGGCACCATTAGTCGCATCAGAAAAGGCAAAAGCGAGTGGTTGAAGAGCCGGAACAAGCTCGTCGCAGCTATGGATGTTGACAGGGAGGGCGTCATGGTTTGCCAGCAGGGTACTTGCACAGACGAATTAAGCTTAGGTATGGAAAGCGTAGGAGACGCGATCAAAGCTGTCAGCGAACCGTGACGATCCGGAGAAGCTGTCGTGCGAGTGGCGTACGGAGTCATGCGTCGGAAAGGCTTGGAATCGTCATCTTCTTTTTGTCAGGCCATGCCTCTTGGGCTCATCAGTGTGGGACGGAAGAGAGATATCCCACTCATGTATTCAGCATTTTTACCCATGTCAAAGTATCAAAGTCTCACGTTTGTATTTCTCTGAATTTTTTTTTACAATGCAATGCAATTCCCCCATCTACTCACTCATCCTCGGATCAATATCCCAACTTCCTAGAACAACCTCGAGTCAATCAAAACAAGCAACTCGCCCACCCCTCCCCCCCGGCAAGCCCGCAGAGACCCTCGCAATCCACCTCCGTCCTTCCTATTGCAGACGCCAATCGAACTCCCAAGTCCGAAGATCCGCACAAAACGGTCGGAGAATTTTTCTGGCCATGTGGCGCTCGAGGCGGACAATGGGACCGACCCGTCGACCCACTAAGGAAGCTGCTGCACCAGAACATCACTTGCATGTACCGGTTCCCGGCCGATTGGATGAATAGGGCTGGATGGCACATACACTTCACGTCTCGTGCGCTGTCGATCGCATTGTACACGGCGCTTGACGCGTGCGAAACGTTCCAAGGTTTGATACATAAAAGGTGGGGTTTTCCATTCCGGTCCCAGCCTCCTTCTAGAACATGAACCGTCATGCCACTCGCGACTACTTTAATTTCACACATTGCTTTCAACATCACAACCGAACGCGAAACTCTAAACACTTGTCCTTCCAGGTTTAAACACGGTTTAAACATTGAGTTATGAGACTGCGTGCGGGAGGAGTGTAAATTTCCTCCCGGTAGTCGTACCGACTAATGTAGCTAAGTATATACAGCGAATGCAAAAGATCGTGACTCCTAGCTGATCCGAAATAGATCGTTTAGGAGGCGCAACAGCAGATAAGACATGAAAATAAGCGCGCACATCTCCTTCATGCAAATGAGCCCCAAAAAAACCGACCTGCAGCCTCAAACCCCGATGCAAAGATGCTCATGCAAGATGCAACGTCATTGAAAAGAGTCGAGGAAAAGTAGTTTAATCGGACCAGTGGTACCCAGCGTAAGAGCCGGCGGGTTTCTGAACGTTCTTGGCGAATTCGCCGACATAGTTGCCGGGCGGGGAGTAGTTGCAGACGGTGTACTGGCTCATGTCTGAGGGTTGGCCGCCCACCGTCATGCTATCGCAGTGGATGGTCACGCAGCCAACGTGTGTCGTGCCCTTCCAGAGGATCTGAGTAACGTGGCCATACTTTTCGAACTCATCCATGTCGAGCTGGTCTGGGGCGGTCGCATTGTGAGGTGGTTCCGATCCCCACCAGCTGTAGATGTCGGCCTCGCCCTTGTACCAGGAGTCAGTGACACCGCCAGTCACGTTGTAGGCATCGCCAGAGACGGTGAAGAGGTTTTGGCCCTGGCCGTCGACCGTGTGGTGAACGAAGTCGCAATGATTAGCAGCAGTAAGGGCGGCTGATTCGCAATCGGAGCTCCACTCGAGGTTGCTAGCACCGTGGTTGGCACGGGCACGGTTGTGGTGCCAAAGGACGGCATTTTGGTAGTCAACACCGGAATGAAGGGTGGCTTGGGAAGTGCCGGAAATGTGAGTTACGCCATACTCAGCAGCAGCTGAAGAGGTAGGAGCCTGGTAAGCGGCTGAGGATGAGGAGCTAGATGACGGAGTGGGAGTGGGAGTAGGGGTTGGCGTAGGAGTGACATAGACAGTAGGCTCAGCCACTGAGGAGGTGGTCGCTGGCGGTTGGTAGACTGCCGAAGACGTCTCGGAGGGCTGGGCATACGTGGGCGGCGGCGCAGGGGAAGAGGCGGCCGAGGAAGTGGTGCAAGAGGTGGAAGTTGGCTTGGCATGGTGCGGATGCTCGTGGTGGTAGCCGTTCTGAGCCTTGGCAGTCGCATCCTGACCCAAGATGACCTGGCCAGGGGTGACGAAGACGGTCGTGGTCACGATCTCGAGGTCAACCTCAGTCACCATGACGCGCTTGCGGAGAGGGCCGGCAAGAGCGCCGACGGCCATGGCCGAAGTGAGAAGAACGGAGGAACGCATGTTGCAGGGTTTGACTTTTGCAATCGGATGGATATGGGTCAAGTAACGACAAGATATCGGATCACCGTGGTATGTTCAACGACTAGCCCGAGTCAGAAAAGTTCACGATACTGGGACAACGACAACAGGAGGACGAGGGGAGGATATATACGACGAGGCCCGGGGTGTCGCCACCACCGAAGCCATGGCTTTGCAAGAGAAGAACCTACACGTGAATGGAGGGCGAGACTGCGATGTTTGGGTGCGACTGGGGCGCACTGGGGCAAAAGAGTGGCAGATGTTGGATAACGAAAGTAAAGAGTGTGGTCCCGGTAGGCAAGGCTACACAAGGGGAGATCGCAGATCGACAAAGGAATGTGGGTGATCAAGAGATGGAGAGCGACGAGCACGAAGGCAGGCGGGTGGTTTTATGGGGAAGGGGGCTTAAATTAAGCGAGAGAAGGAGCGGCCATGAAACACACGAGGACCAGGAGGACCAGGCGTCTTGGATGCGGCTCGGGAGGAAGAGGCCCCAAATCTTACGGAATTTGACCGCATCCGCCGGGCCAATTTCAGCCAGCGCGAAATGAGCACAACAATGGCCTTGTGGCCGCACACAAAGCGCTTCTCGCTCGTCTGCGCGCCTAGGCGGTCGAAGCAGGCAGCACAGCGGGCCCGGGGGCGTCTGTTTACATTCTGCGAGGGAGCCAAACAGTCGCTCCGTCGCCCAGCGGCCGGGGACAGGATTCCGAGGGCGCCGTTGTCATCGGCAGCCGAGGGCCGGGGGCTTCTGCGAGTGCTGCGAGTGCTGCGTACCGTGGGCGGGGCCCGTAATGAGCGCTCTCGAAGACGCCGCTGGGGAGGACATTTCGTGTTTGATGAAGGGGATGCTAACGGCCGGTTGGGCGCCCGCTGATTGGCGTGCTTTGTTTGGCGGGGTAGATCGCCGCCGGGTTGTGCTGGAGATTCCGGCCAGTGACGGGTTGGCGGGGCCAAACTTGGCAGGCACACCGCAGCGAACCCGCAGGGGTGCCTGTGCTAAACGGGGACCCTCTGCAGTCAGCCCTTCCCCTTCATCTCACAATACACAGAGAACCGCCGCCGTCCGCCCCGACCGACAAGCTTCTTCGGAGACACCAGCTGTCCGCACATCATGTGGTCGTACCTACGGAGCCATTGCCTCAGCGGCGCTGACCTTCCGCCGGTGCGACATCGACTGCTGGCTCTGCTTCCAACTGACTTGGAAGGCACGCTCCACCCGCGACTTCCTCATCAAAGCTGTCATCCTTCAGGGGCACGCCTGAAGTTCGCCCGGCTTATCACATCAGCCTGCGAAAAATAGCCTTTGCCTCACCGCCCGGCTTAAGGGGTGCTCTCAACTCGTCTCCTTCCATGCCTCTTTTTTAATTGTCTCTTCTTTATTTCGGTCCCGCTAATCTCCGAGCCTCCTCATCTCTCACCGTCATCACACATACTCCCTTTTTACATTACGAGATTTCATGCCTCTCTTCTCCATTCTCAATCTCCAGCTACGGCCACTTTCCTCAAAAAGGTATTCGTAATCGCGGTTGCCGTAATGATGCGCAATGTACCACAACGCTATGCTTGAAACACACCAACTTGCAAAGTCGCGTTGGTCGTATTACCGCACGGCCAATAAGTCGCAACATTTCCATCTTCGACTAATTCTCAACCGGTCCCAGAATCTAGACTGGGACGATCATCCTAGATATCACCTCAATTGCTGCAGTGCTGGCTTAAGACCAACGCTGATAATGCTTCTGGCGGTCGTCCGTTTTCCCAACTAGGTGTATACCACGTTTTAACGTGAGCTACAAAATGAGACTGTGGTTAGCCCATGTCCCTGATAGTGCATCCTAGATACGCCATCCCCGTCAGGATAATACCTGTGGAAAAACACGGCCGCCTTTATCTAGATCTCTTGCAATCATGTGCCCCCTTGTCTCGTACATAAAACTTCAACACCTGCACGTATAGGCAGGTCACCCGCGGTTCCCGAACCCACATCGGTCTGCGATCTTACTAGATTCAGACCTACATCAGCGGCGGTCACAAATCTATCAAACCGCACAAGCTCTCCAACAGCTTCCCCCAACGAATTTCTTCCTCTTTTCAATCCGCGTTTAGTTGACGTTGCCATGGCACCCTCGTCCTCATTCTTCAGCGAATATCACATTTCCGCGCTCGACCAAATTCCAACCAAATTCCGGTGACATGGCACGCCCCAAAAGAATGGATACCAACGTGGACCAAACCCACGCGACCAGTTCCATACTGATACCTCGTTGACGCCACGTTCATCAGAAAATAGTATCACAGCTGTAGCATGAACGCCTGCATCGATTTCGTCGCTTCGCCTTCCGATCTTACCCCATCAGTCGCTCCTACGATACCGCCACAACAGGATGTGTTCGCCGGCTCTTAGTCTGTACCACCTGTAAAGCCACAAAGGGAAGGGATGGCCTTGCGTGGTCCGCTCGTGCAAGGGCGTCGCTCCACTACTTGGGTTCCCCACCCCGTCCAGCACAAATGGAGAAAGACAGGCACGCGCCGCCTCGTCAAAATGTCTAGTGGGTGACGTGAAGGCTTCGGAGGTAGTTATACTTTCTTTGTCTAGGTAACACGGAAGGCGTTTTAGCTTCATGCGGGATAATCTAGAAGTTTGAGAAATACAGGTAAGAAGAAGCAAAGTTGTTCCGCTAATCATTGCAAGGCATGAACGAAAGAGCCAGGCCCCCCTATGATCAAGTCCACTGGAGTACTCAGATTCACCTAACAATAGGGCTTCCGTACGGCTCGCAGTGCGCAAATGCTTCATGTAGTGTTGTGGAAGTCATTCCCCACTCAATCTTGCATAGACGAGAAGAATCTCTACAATGAACTCTAGTAAATCCATCACACTTCCCTGCTCGTCTGGGGAAACAAAGCATCTAAAATTGCCACTCGCACCACGAGGTCGCTGCAGTTATCCATCAACTTAGTGAAGACGACAAGGCAAGATCTAAACTAGCTAATGCATCGGGTAAACATGTGTCCTACGGCTATGCTTCGACCTCACTTTCCTTGATCTCGTATACGGCATCTAGGCTCTGTACATTGGTATAAGGTCTAGTGACTGGCATCCATAGCTGCCTCCTCGCGCATCTACTAGCTAAAGATATAAATCAAGTACCTGCTGGCCTTGAAATCGATACATTGTCCCAACATCACTCATTGTATGCTCATAAAATAGCCATGGGAACATTGTTTTATATATGTGTGGAGACGCGCTACGGTTTTGCGCAGGACAAGGTAACATGTGCCGGATGCACGGATTTTGAGGGTAGGCGGTGCATCTATGATTGACTTGGATGAGATTCGTAGGCAGCGTGCTGCCAACCTGATAGTAGAGCAAGAAGCACGGCGGCAGAAACTCGACGGTAGAAACTCGATGGTAGAAACTTGAACTCGACGGCAGAAGTAATATCACATTGCAATGGTCGATTTCGATCAATGATTGTTGATTCAAAGGGCAAGATACCCTGTCCTATGTAGACGCTCAGGCAGCTATCTAATTAGGCCGAGCTCATCTAAAGCAAACTCCAATAAATCATTACCCAAGAACCCTCTCCTTCGTACATTGCCACCGCTAGAAAGTCGACTACGGCATCTGCAGTAACTTATGCTCGATTACCCAGATCAGATTCCGTGAACCACCTCATGTGAGCCCTATGGGTGGTATCGGTATCAAAACGGGGAAGCAAAATAGTAGATTGCGGCATCTCCTCGAGCGGATCTCCTGAAAGCTCCTTGGACACTACTACCTCCGTACCATCGCGAAGGGTTAATTTTCCACGAGTGAAGGTCCTCTTTGCAAAGCGGACGTACCTGACTGGAGAGCCCAATCCTACCATGCGTTGTATGACAGTGCTTGCGATGAGCAGCGCGAGCGTTTGTTTCAGATTTTGCAGTCTGTTGTTATTCATGGGCCTATCACAAGCTTCAAAATACACGTTTAACCGATCGACCATATAGAACGTATGCAGTTCTGGTAGAGCAGCGAGGGCAGCCTAGTGCATTGTCAGTATAACTCTTTTCGCTACGGCAGATAATAGAAAGAACATGGGATACTTACGATCAAGGAGTCTTGTTGCTGATTGAGTTGATAGAAGAAGTCGAAAGTCTTGTAGAAGTGAATCCTCTCGACCGGAAGCCGCAGACCGACTTGTTGAAGCTTCTTGCACGCTTGAAGAATACCCGTGATATCGGCAAGGACCATGGGCGGCTGCGTTCGTAATGGGGAATAACTCAAGGTGAGTGATACCAAAGTGGCTGAATGACGTATGATGCTCTGTTTGGCCGTGCGGTACAGCTCCAAAGACCCAAAAGCGAGCTCTTCCAGCCCAGTGAATGATTCCAGCATGTTCTGGATCGAGAGTGCATCATCGGTAAATCGGGGATCGAACTGTATGTCGAGGACGACCTTCTTGAGGCATGAAGGGTTCCCCTGGAGTGATGCTCCTACATCGAGGATGAAAGTCCGTGTGTTCCAGCACTCGAGTAATTGTAGCGAAGTAAGTGCTGAGCAATCAATGGTATTAACTGAGTACCATGCAATGTTTATTCCTACTAGGCTGAGATGTTTGAGCACCAGCGGCCTGCCGGTGAACGTGCTAGCAAGTTTGGCACAGAAAACGTAATGATCGCGAAATTTTCTGCCTCCCAGCCTCAGGTTTTCCAAGCTTGATGCATGCTTTAGCATGAAAAGAACTTCGTCGTGCCAAACCTGATTAGGAGTATTATCGGGTTCTGGCAGCATGATGGACATCGTCTTAAGCTTGGCGACTTGCGGAATGATCGAGGTTGTCCCCCGGAGAAAAACGGGAGTGTTAGTGAAATTGGCGACTGGCATTCCTAGGCTTTGTAGCCCACTGTGGGAGCGCAGAATGTCAATTATGAAACTAGGAATTAGACCGAGCTCGGTGTTAAAGGCCAATAAGTTGTTTCTCGGTAGTGCGTCTAGCAGCCTCTTGAACGAATGCAATAGCGTCGGAACTATTCTAGCATCATTGTATAGCGAGAGAACCCGCACATGGGGTAAGATGCCGCCCTTCTGGTTTAGCAGGGTGCTCACTTTCCTCGAGTTGTTAAGTGAACCCAAATGTATGCGCAGAAGCCTCCAGAGATAAGGCAACATTAATTGACGCCATTCGTGGCTGACGAGGCAAACATTACATTGGTCTCGGACTGTACGAATCTAAGCAAATGCTGTTAGTCTCTCCGTAGTATTTAATAGTCATAAACTAGGTGACTTACAAAATCGAACACAATGCCTTTAACCTCAGGGGGCAGGCCGGAGTAATCCTTGTGGCTCGGCGGTTCGGCCATGCTCGATTGATGGCGGTATTATGTGGTGTGGTTGAGAAGTTGTGTTTGAGGGTTGCGATCGGAAAACTTGCGATAGAGAAATTTCCTTCGAAGCTCTGCTTAAAAAGAAAAAGCGAGCCGAGCCTGGGTTTTATTTCACTTTAGCTGGGTTGTGAATAGACCAAACTACAAAATGATTTCCCCGCCAATATATGGTTAGTCTCAATATTGTACATTCATTATTCGCCATTCCACAATCAATGCTCTCACGGTAACGCAAAACCGGTATGGTTCCACTCGTCAAGAAGACCGTAATGCAAATCTCCTTGGAGAAAAGCTGTAACCTCAGCATCGAAAAGGTCGTTTGGAAGAGCATGAATGTCAAAGGACAAGGCATCAGCCGCCTGACCTGACAACGTAGTCGGTTGCTGTGGATCCCGAGGGGTCGAGTCGGCGATGTTTGGTGACTCTCGAAGATCGGGGGCTTGCTCCCTCGGCGACTCTCGAGCCTCGCAACTCCAGGCACTCGAAACATTTGGGGTCGAGGGCATTCCCCGAATAGATACTGGTGAAGGTCCTGCCGATAATGGAGTGGCAGCCTGTTGTAGCCCTTCCCTCCACCTCCTCGCCATAGGCCAGGCGTGTTGCAAGTTGTCAATGATTTGAAGGCATTGCGTGAGGATTGATGCGGCCTTATCCGCATGGTTGCGACAAAGCTGCGGACATTGCCACAAATTGAGCGACAGTGATCCGCAGACATAGATGGGGAAAACTAGAATCGCTGGATAACCCTCCGTTCGTGTCCGCATGGTGAAAGAAGCTTCGATCTGCTGATACAATTCGACAACATTTTCAAAAAGCTCCTCAGATACAGGCTTCCAGAAATCTGAGGGGCTACCATCGTCTTCTACTGAATCATCGATTGAGGCCTTGATATTCTCGAGATACATCCTTCTCATGAGGATGTTGCCGAGCCTAATCATCATGACAACGGAAAGGTATGCTAGCTCGAACCCAAGGTCTTTCCAGACCTTAAGACTCCATGAAGACCATCTATGCTGGACAGGCAGATGCTCTTCGAAGTTCTTGAGTATTGCGGCCATGCTGAGATATTCATCGCTTAGCCCCTGCAACGCATTCTCCGGTCTACAAGCCCTTCTTGCAACTTGGCCCCACAGACTATGACTCTGTACGAGTGTAGCGAAGAGTGATCTTCTTGGCGAGTCGACTAGAGAAGGATTTGTCAAAGCTGGAGGTGTGGAAGGAAGAGCAGCCCTCTCAGCAGGAACGATACCGAATGAGAAATCGGATTCACCAGAGGGCAACAGAGCAGTGATGTCCTCGCATGAGAAAGGTAGGGGAGAGCTGAACCCAGAGTGCAAGTTATCCTGGCTTTGAATCATCCAAAAAGTTCTCCGCGCTGTCTCAGCATAGATGATCTGATCATTCGTGGCATCATCCGGTAATTGGTAAGTCTCCTCGCGGTGCAGCTTCATCATTGCGGCCATCCGAACGGCGATTCCCATATGTATTGAACTTTGGTCTCGATCGCCGTTCCCCCATTCGGCGATAGATAGAAGGAAGAAACTCTGTATGTTCTCGAGGTTTGTTTTGTACATTTCACGTGGTACCCGTTCGTGGGCTGCTGCCATCAGTCGTTCTGTTGCTTGTGTGCCGTCTCCATAGCGTTCAACTAGACAAGAAGTAAAGCGAGCAGAGAGACAAAGGATGCATGTCAAGAGGAAGTGGCTCACTTCACCCTTCAAGATTCGTTCCAAGAAACTGGTCTTGGGAATAAAACCGAGCTGGAAGTATGATGTTGTGAAGACACGACAAGCCTCAATGATCTCCTCTTTCGTGGGAAAGTCGTCTTGTTCTAGATCAGATGAGTCTCGATGGCTTGCTGCGAGGTTGTCAAGGTCGTGCGATCTCTCGTAGTTCCTCTCCGTTGTTGATTGCGTCTTTTCAACCACATCTTCAGGAGCATGCTCAGCATCGCCTGCTGCCGGCGTATTCTCCTCTTGCGACACTCGGTTACAGATTCTTGATCGCCACTCCCGGTCTACATCGGCTTCACCCCGTCTCGGAAAGGTGCATGTTTCCGACTCATATGGACCCGCCATCTTGCATGCCTCACAAGGTACGATGCGGTTGGCATCGCGTGAAAGTTCCGGCCGCGACTCGCGAAGCCTGGCAGCATTCGCGGTATTCTGGCATTTGATCCGTAGACGGCGGCAGCGCCGGCAAGCTACCTTCACTAGAGTCAATCAACCAATGACAAGTAGAGCAAAAGATAGGAAACCTACAGAGCCTCGAGCACGGGGTTTCCTCACCGGCAGCGCATTTGCCGTGTTGGTGTCAGGATTCATCGTGAGCACTACAAGTTGTGTCAGGCTATGCAGGGCAACCGGCAGAGGTATAAAATGCGTATAAATGTAATCAATGGTCTCCTAATTCGCTCAGAGCTTTTTTGTGGGGCATGGACAACTAGCTTGCCGGAACCACTGATAGGGCTATCGACCATCCCACCGGCTTTGTGCTCGGCTTTACACATGTGTCACAAAGGGTGCAAGATTGCTTTACTCCACAATAATCCATTATTTCAAGGTCAGACGCTGATGCATTGCTGAGTAACATCAAATTTAGGGTATATACACAACTGCACATCTCCTCAGAGGCCATACTTAACCCCATTTGTTGTTGGCTTCCCGCTCGCTACATCAGATAACTTTTGGCGTCCTTCACTGACCAATTGAGCATTGATTTTCTCTAGGTGGTCAAGGAAATGGCCTTTGAATGAGGCCAGTTGCTGCGGATCGGTAGGATGCAATGCAGAACTTTTAAGCGCCCATTCTGTGAGGAAAAGTGGCATAGAAATGTGAAACATGAAGGCAAGAGTATCCTCGCATACTCTTACCGGGACGAGCTCCTGTGTCGTAGCCGTTTGCCAGGTATCTGATACATCAGGTCAGCAATCAATCTACCGACAGAGGTAAGCTCATATATCGGGAAAATACACACCGTATGTCTCCCCATGGGGCATGTAACTAGCTTCGTATGACAAGCCACCCGGCTCTAGCACGTGGGAGCTGCCACCGTACATTCCATAGACCAATCCCATGATCTCAGTGGACATGTTGCGATGATAGTACGGTGGTCGGAATGTATCGTGGGTGCTTATCCACTTCGGCGTGAAGATCAGGAAATCTGTTAGTGAGACACCCGGAATGATGGAGCGTGCAGTTAGCACGCAGTAGATTGTAGGATCCGCTTGGTCCCGCTCAACATTGGCCATATTGATGAACTTCTCGGTAGCATATTTGTAAGGGCAGTAATTGCCGCGCCATGCAACAACGTCGAAGGGCGTATGTTGTTGGTGGCAGACGTGTAGCGTGCCAGCTAGCTTGTAAATGAGCTCCCACCCGGAGCTAGAGTCAACATCGAAGCTTGCAAGAGGATACTCGAAGTCCTGTGGAAGAGCCATTCCATTTGAACCCATTGGACCTAATTCAGGCAACTCGTAGTGGGCACCGAAGATCTCCTGTACATATCCTCGTGATGGACCATCTGGCAGGCTCACCCTGAAGCGGATCCCAGCTTGAATGACAACGAGCTCACCTGGTCGAACCATAAGATGGCCCATCTCGGATTGGATGTCTAGTCTTCCTTGCTGTGGCAGGATTAGGAAGTCTCCATCGTTGTTAGAAAGGACCCGATTTTGCATGGATGCATTTGCTGAATAGATATGGATTGCAATGCCCTGTCGTGAGGTTGGGTCGCCCTGTCCAGCGACCGTTTTCAGTCCTTGCACAAAATCGACCGAAGTTGAAGCGCAATCCGGAAGTGGAAATGGATCCCATGCCTGTTGAGAAGGACAATATTTCAGCTGTGGTAGAGATGATGAAAAGGATGCTTGGATCTATACTTTATAGTGAGATTGTGTCTGGCTCTAGACCCGTGCGACTTACCTCGCCATTAATATCGCTCTTGGACAGCTCACCATGAGATACGGAGGGCCGTATCCTATACATCCAAACATTCTGTAATGCTTGCCGCGTTGATACGAATGACGAGCCGTTAAGCTGCTCTGAGTACAAATCATATTTCACGCGCTGAGGACAGTTCTGGCCTCTCGGAAGCACATCTTTGAGCGCCTCAGAGGAAAATCGATTGCCAAATCCACATTGGTAAGGGTAAGGATCATCTAGTGTAGGAGTCGTCGCAAATGCACTTTGGGCGGTCGCCATCTTGGCGGTAAGTAGGTGTCTTGGACGCAAGTAAGTTCGGAGAACATTCTAAACCGAAAGATTCGCATTTCTGATATAGCGGATTTTAGTGACACAAAGACGTTGCCGATAGACTGTATCGCATCCGGCAAATGTACGGTGGACCATTGAAGCCTAGGGTGCACTACTCGTCACCATCGTTGCCGGTTCTTGCCGGTTTGCTAGTCTTATCGATGGCGCATTCAACCCCTCCGCTGTGCGACATCACCTTCGACCAGCCCCACTGCTGGCCAGAATATGGTGATGGCTGAGTACATAGGCCTTTGTAAACCACCTTGAAGGCTTTTTGGCTCGGCATTACTTGGGCCAATCAATCAGCAGTCAATCGTCATGGCCTTGCTGTCCCTCTACCCTCGTCTGTCGACCGTGGGAATTCTGGTGTTGGCGTTCATCACTTGGAGGACAGTAATTTACTTCTCTCTAAGGCGTAAATCAAGAGGCTTGCCGCTACCGCCAGGTCCTAAAGGCGAACCGATACTTGGACATCTACGAGTCATCCCAACGGACAATCCAGAGTTCTATTACCAGCAATTGTCGAAGGACCTTGGCAGCGATGTCCTATCTTTCAATGTACTTGGACAGCCAGTGGTCGTTCTCAACAGCGTTAAGTCTGCGATTGACCTACTCGACAAACGTGGAGCAAACTACTGCGATCGACCTCGATTCGTGTTGTTTGAGGTTATGGGATGGGGCATGACTTTAACATTCCTTCGATGGGGCCCTCATTTTCGGATGCATAGAAAGTAAGTTTGACTCTTTTTTAGAGTCACATATATCTAGGGATCAACACACGTCTGCGAAACGATTAAAAGCGTTTACTAATTTTCACGCCATAGGGTTCTCCAAAAGACATTCCAAAAAAGCAGCATCGTCCAGTATCGGCCTTTGCAGGAGAAGGAAACGAGGCTATTGCTAGATGGAATTTTGAAGAAACCAGACGACTGGGAAAGACTGCTTAGACGCTTCGCGACAGCTATCGTAATGGGCATCGGATTTGGTGTTCAGATTGATGATGATAAAGATCCCTTTATCCAGATGGCTATCGATGCCTCGTATGCACTTGGACATGGCGGAGCTCCAGCCGGTACGCCAGTTGATTTTTTCCCTATTCTGAAAAGTCTCCCAGATTGGCTCGTTCAAGATAAAAGTCTAAAGTTTGCACGGGATTGGCGGTGGGCTATTCGGCAAATTCACGAAGCTCCTTATGCGGCTGGTGAGAAACAGTCTTTAGAAGCTTCGCTTGTCAGGACTCTGCTAGCAGAGCGTCAAAAGAAGATAGACAAGGGTGAGCCGGAAGAGATGACTATTGAAGATATCAAGGGCGCAGCAGGAGCCGTCTACGCAGCGGGTCAAGATACTACATGGAGCACTTTGGTCGTTTTTGTGCTCAATATGGTTCTACACCCAGAAGTTCAGGAGAAGGCGCAGAAGATTATTGACTCTGTCATCGAACCTGGCCGGCTACCGACATTCGCAGATCGACCAAACTTACGCTATGTGGACTACATTGTCCAAGAGACACTCCGCTGGTGTCCTGTCTCACCTGTCGGCGTTCCTCACAGGAGTCTACAGGATGATGTATACAACGGCTATTTCATCCCAGCCGGGTCGTTTGTTTACGCAAATGCGAGAGCAATGACGCATGACGAGCGTGTCTACTCTAATCCAGACACTTTCGATCCTGACAGATATGTTCCATTGGCCGAGGGTGGACGGGGAGAGCCAATACCTAAAGGACAGTTCGGTTTTGGGCGCCGGATCTGCGTGGGTCAGCATCTTGCAGAGGCAAGTGTTTGGATCGTGGTGGCTAGCTTGTTATCAGTGATGCGCATCGAGAGGTATCGAGATCCCACCACGGGTCAGGAAGAGGTGCCCAAGGTGGAACTGACTAATGGCCTAACAAGCCATCCAAAGTCATTCAAATGTGTGTTTATGCCTAGAGAGGATAGGATTTCGGCGTTGAGGTAAGGTTTATCGAGAGGAAAGGGCACTACGCCAGAGCGTCGGTGGTGCAAATACGTTGTCACGTGTTTGTCCATCCCATTACAAAAAGCAAAATCAGAAGAAACACACCAATTTTTGAATTCCGAGATCCTGGTGCTTGGCATACGTGAGTGTATTGATTTGGGTCATTTTGCAGTCGCAGATTCGTTCGTTTGCGTGCGGCTGAGTGGGGTACGAGCTGGCGTCTCGACTTCGGTCAAGCGCAAGCCACGATGGAATGAACAAACACGTATCAGGCAACAGCACCGCAAGCCAGTCAGTAGAGACTTGTACATATAAGGGAGAAACCCCAGCCTTGCAATTTTAGACACTTTGATCCGTAATTCCATCTCCAAAACGTGAGAATGTCGAGCGTTCTCTGTGACTTCTGTTCGAAGCTTGGTTTTCATAGCCTCGTCCGCCGCGCTCGGAACCCAGAACCTCCGGGGTCGGAAATCTATCAAGACCTGTACGATCGAGAGGACCATGAGCTATATGATGGAACGAGGTATCTTGGCTCGATTCGTGAATTACGTGCAAGGCAATCATCTTGCTCTCTGTGCGCACTCATCCTCACACGTATAGAAAACGCATGCGAAGTCACAGACAATTTCTTATACTTTGCCCATAGCCAAACATTCTGCGGACAAAAGCTCGACAGGAACCCCAAACGATACACGAAAAGAGTATGCATAATGATCGGAGATCCAGAAAATCCGATCCTCATTCGTGGAAACCCTAAACCAGCGCTTGCGATCAAGGAGATCTTTCAATTCCAACCGTGCTGCCGTTCGGTGCCTACAACAACTGATGTAGTGAAGACTGTACCTCAGAAGGTGGATCCACGTTTTACAAACGCTTCAATAGTAGTAAGAACGTTGCGTGATAAGCCAGATACGTACCTGCTCGCGGCTAATTATACGCCAAAGAGTGTGAATGAAAAAGCAGAGTCAGAAGGCCAACCTGTGCCTTATGTAGAACCAAGTCAGCAGGAAGTCATGTTACTCGCCACTCATCGCAATACCTCAGACGATGCAAGATTTTCTGGACGTCTCATTGGAAAAGGCGAAATTGATACTGGGCTATTGAAGTATTGGATGGATTTCTGTCACGATACTCATAAGGCGTGTAAAAAGTCTCTGTCGGCAGGGAAGATTGAGTCTATCGTTCAGGGTCTTCTGCTGATCGATGTTCATGAACGTTGTGTTGTTCAAGCTACACCGGATGACCAATACGCTGCTCTAAGTTACTGCTGGGGAAAGGTGCCTGCTCTGAAACATATGCGGGAGAATGGAGCTGCCATGACGACACCAGGCCACCTCACGATAGAGAATGTCCCTGCTACTATCTGGGATGCTATGCTGCTGACCGGCTCTCTCGGGCTCAACTTCTTGTGGGTCGACTCCTTGTGCATCGTACAAGATGACCCGCATTCCAAACAGGGGCAGATTGCTCAAATGGGGGCTATCTATGCAAATGCAGCGGTGACAATCGTTGCGGCCAGTGGTGACAGTGCTTTTTCGGGACTTCCCGGTGTCCGTGCCGGGACACGTACGATACAGCAGGACGTGGTGGAGCTTGAAGATATGTCACTCCTGACCGTCATCGATGATGAACTCTACGGCGGCGTTTCAAAGTCTACTTGGAACGAAAGAGCTTGGACGCTGCAAGAGCGAGCATTATCGCCGCGAAAAATCATCATTACCCAGAACCAAGTATACTGGCAATGCCTGCAAGGTACTTTTCTCGAAGAAACGGTGCTTGAGAATACAGCGCCTATGCAATTTTCGAGCAAGCCTGGTAGTGGAAGTAAAGATGAGACGAACATCCGAGACGAATCGTTCGGCTACTATCGAAAATATGAAGCGCTCGTGGATGACTACTGTCGCCGAAAGCTTACCTTTAAGTCGGACGCGCTGAACGCGTTCAGTGGCATTACCGGGGCTCTGACCACCATGTCTAAGAGTGAATGCTTCCACTGGGGCTTGCCTGCGTCAAGGTTCCATTGGGCTCTTGGTTGGCAAACTGTTCGTAAGCCACAGAGAAACCATGAGAAGTCCAAGATCGTCCGCAAGGATGGCGCGGTCATCGAGAGCAACTTTCCGTCCTGGAGCTGGGTCGGCTGGTCATGGGACGAGGCCCTGGACAACATTCCCGCCTTATCCTTTCTAGTCAAGTGGTGTGATCCCGGTGACTGGAATGCCATGGTAGACCCAGAAATCAACTTCTATAGAGAAGATGTACAGGGGCGTTTACAGGCGATCCAGGATCCCTGCCTCGACCCAGACCGCCTCAAGCACGCACTAGAGAGTGGGAGCCAATTTTATGTCTCGAGTTCAAGTGATGAATTGAGAGCCCAGTGGAAGGGATCCCCTTTGACAATATCCGCCACTGATGATCACGAGGCGGACACGGAAGACTTTATCGATTCTGGCCACCTTCAATTCTGGTCAAGCCGCGCCTCCTTCTGGATTTACTACAACGGAATGAAACGAGAATACAGCGCCATTCCAGTCTTGCCTGAACAGCTTGAGCTAGAGGAACCTACAAGGCTGTTTTTGGGTGATGTCACACACATCAACTTCGTCCCTCGCCCCGGAACGGTGAAATCGTGCCCCCGGAAGATGACCCCTCCAAGAAGTCGATTCGGCAACCGAAAGAGCGACTTGACAGACTTCTACCAGAAATTCCCAATCGTGCAGAGATTGATGGCGCCAATGTCGGCTCAGACCGCATTCCACCCAAACAACGATATCGATATTGATTCTCGACGACACCCGGAGATTCCCATCAACAGGCTCGAAAAGAACCCCTTCGATGATATCATCTTCTCCTCGGAGACTGGGGAGCCTAAGTTCATGGGCGACCTGAATAAGATGTTTGGGCCTGAGATTCCCGATCAGTACGGTCCAAACTGTCCGCGGGAAGACTTTTATGTCGACGGGAGCGAGGGTGAATCCCAGGCTTTCAGGGCAGATTTGGTGATTATAGGGCGGTCGATTGCCGAGCCGGAGCGATATTTGAAAGCCCTGATTGTCGAGTGGAAAGATGGCACGGCTTATCGAATAGGATGTGCTCTGGTTGGCGAGAAGGATTGGGTGCGTGCTGATCGATCATGGGAGCTAATTCGATTAGGGTGAAGTCGAGAAGCCTGAATGCCTCGATTCACGGGGAGTATGTATATGCCAACGTATAAGAGCGGTCGGAAATCCCTGCCATTCTTGACGTCGAACTACCTATATCCCGCAGCTAGATTAAAGCCCGTAGGAAGAAGACTGACTACTACATGAGCAAATCGTTCAATGGATGATATTGTACTTCTGCCACACTACAGCAAAGGACTTAGCAAACGGCGCCATATGCAACTTGTTTACCTCAATGCGCTAGCGCTAGCAATTGAACGCTGGGAAACGCGTCACTATCTGTAGATCTTACGAGCAAGTGGTAGAAGGATTATTGCAGACACCAGTCTTGATTAGGTTGCTGATGCATCTAGAAGGTAAGACAATGCAGGGCAGATATGGACTACGTTTCTAGAAGCCTTCTAGAAGCATGAGCCAAACGATTGCACGCCTTTGTGGCCATGAGTGCGACGGTGTAGCCATCCGATCGCTAGGAAGGATCGATTAAGTGATTCCTAGCTTACCAAAAGAGACTGTGCTAGAGCAGGCATTTATTGAGCCACAATGTCGGTATGCACTAGCGCTGTTAGGAAGAAGCTGGAAGAACTTGATTTCCTTTCCTGCCCTTCTTGTTGCAAACATGTCACTTGGAGGCATAAGTCTTCCCATTATCACGACGTGCATTACTCGGCCGCGTCCGCGAGTATCTGGCATGTCACTAGCATGCCTATTCCTGGCATCAGGATCACTGGCTCCTCGGAAAATATATTGAAATATTCCAGCAGAAATTGTGGCAGCGCAACACTAGCGATATACATGCATGGCCGATCCCTTCCCACTATAGAAACATGGCCTTCGCCTGCGGTACCGCACCAACCCAACACAGACCCTCGAGATCACTCAACACCGTCGCTAATGTTTCTCGCATTATCGATTTCGGAAGCCCGCCTGCTTACAATCCTCGCCGTACTCTGCCCCCGAAGATAGCTATCCGCCCAGTCTCGCCACATGCCTCCTGTCTTAGGTGCCAACACCGGCGAGCCGCGAGCGCAAGGCTGTCAACGCAGACTGCACAGCGCAGCACGGCACAGCACGTAATCTCACCCCATCATTTACCCCATCAATGCAGAGTCCTCGACAATCGATAACCCCTCTAGCGATTAGGTCTTAGGCGCGCCTCTCGGACCGGCAAAAACATCTAGCGTGCAGTTCTTTTCTGCACATAAGACCTCGGGCTTACCTTAGCCTTACACACCACATATGCACAGCATGACCTAATCGCCCGACCGTTTTTTTTTTTTGACGAGCAAGCCACCGCAAACCGTCTCGGTGCCTCCCGAACGCTATCTAACAGTAATCCGGGCTTATACGAGATGATGATGCTGACGATGGAAGAAAGAAAAAAGCCACATGGCAATTACATCAGACAAACATGATACGAGCTTTTTTGCTCGCAGAATCCATGTCCGCCTCGCCTGGTAGGGGGATGGGATGGGATGGAATGAGGATGGGATGGCGGCATGCGGGCTTACCGCCCATCAGTCTCAGCTAATGGTGAACGAGGTAATGAAGAGAGAGCCGCAGCCTCAGCTCCGTAGAAAATGGGCGTTGCAAGCACCCACTCGCGTACTAGCACCGCCGCCGGAAATCGATATTTGCACCGCCTTTTCGCGCGAGGTTGCCGCTGGGAACACCGTGGGCGGGGTGCGTGTTGGAATAAGGTGGCTTGACGGAAAAAAGTATTGATTTTGAATCCTTTTATTTTTTTTTGTTCTTTACTCGCGGGCTTGGCCCTTTGGATTGCGGAGTTTGCCCCAACATGGGTTGCGCAGCCAATGTTGTGGCCCCCTTGGGGGGAAAAACCCGCGCGCTTCGCACACACACTAACTAACTAATCAACTAACTAACCAACGCCATAGTTTGTTACATGCCATGTACCTAGTAGCCCATCCAAGAAAAGTGGCGTAGCGTAGGCGGTGGGGCTGATTTCTTGCTCCAACTTGCAACTGGCGTACTGTGTACGGAGAGTGCACTGAACTAGCCATGAACCGTCCCGTACGGACGTACATACTATGGGGGGTTAACAAGTTATGTAGCATACTATTTTACTGTGCCCACTCATGGCGATACCTCTGATGGAACAAAACGTTGAATCAGATATTCGTTCCAAAAGTACCAGGCTACTACACCCTTATACACGGCCAAATAAATCCTCCAGATAACAAAAAAGCTCAAAAAAATCTAGTAGTTTTGTTGAATAGTTCGAAAAAAAAAATTGGAAATAGGAAATAGGTTGTCTGCCAAGCCACTTAACCAGCCGGACTCCTTCCACCGCAGCACACATCACATCCCCGTTTCCATCCCCGTCCAACTACGGACTTTTGCTCGTTTGTACCCAATTTGTCCTCCCCCCCATGCAACATCCGTGGACACTTTTTTTTAAATTCCATGCGTGGTGCTTAATCCAGGGAAATGCGAAATACGATGGCTCTTTGTTGCATTGATGAAAAGAAAAAGGGTCCTGGGAGATGATCGTCAAGGGAAAAAGGGACCTCCCCTCGACTTGGGCTTGGCACGGATACTCGACCGTTTCAAACAGAGCGACGGATCCGCAGAAGCGCATGTTTCAGCATAGATGACGATCTGGCGGGGCGCAGGTGACTCACGGTGCATCAGGGACCAAAGGGAGAAAATAATCTGCGTGAGCAACGCAAGCCACGGCCCCGATCTCCGGCGTGGCTGGCGCGGCAGGAAAATGAACAGTACTGATTGAGTTTGAAAGTTGAACATCTGAATTTCGAATTGCTACAACTGGCTGACATCACTATGCAATGTATATGTGTGCGTACGTGATGCGCTAGCTGTTTCCCCTTTGCCCTTGGCCCCTGCTTCATCACAAGCCTCCTTTCGTCCATCTCGTCACCAACCCCTCTCATCCGTGCCCCGTCTCCGATAGACAAAGAAAACAATGAATAACACCGCCCTAGTTAAAGTAGGTTGCAATATAGACATACATCCAACCCGCTAGAAGAAGTAGTAGAAAGCGATTGCAGAGAAAAGGTATTGGGCGAGAATTAAAGAAAACAGAAAACGTTGTATGGCGCGAAACAAAAATGGCAGTCCCATACATAGCATGAGACTCTGCGCGTTTCAACAACCCCCAACCAAAGTGAAGCCAAACATACCAACGCAATCATGACACCGTGAGCAACATCAGCAATCCTTTCCATCCCTTCATCTTCGCGTGGACGTAAGGTGAAGTAAGAATAGAAGTTCGAAGTTGACGAAAAGTAAAGTGGGGAATCAAGAAGGGATATCCGTGCGAGCCCTATTAGATTGCCGGCGCTTTTTGAGGACGTAGGAAATAAGGTGCGCGCGTGCCAAAAGTTGCGAGAATAGTGGGAGAAAGGGGACATATGAGGATAATGTGGTTCGGATCTGGCGAGAAATCAATCCATAGACCCGGGAAAATTGCGAGTAGAAACGAAACAAAAACAAAGTAAATCGCAAGCGAGAGCCGTGTCCCGTGGACATCGATTAATCCGTTCCCCAACTCCAAAACGCGCCGTGGTCGACAAAGTCAGGTGGCCACCACATCAAATGAACGCACCGCTGGATCAGGGATCACGAGTGGAACAGATCCCAGGCTCTTGAGCACAGTGCGATGAATTCTTCCTTCTTCTTGCGCTGGGTGTCGGGGGTATCACGACCCTCACCGAACGGTCCGGTGCGTGGTTGCTGTCGTCCGAGCGGCGGGGTGCCCATGTCTCGCTCATACTCCTCGCGGCCTCGCCTTCTCGAGCTGCCACTGCGGTGAAGGCTGGCGGATTGCGGGTAAGCTTGAGAGGAGTTCTTGTTAGGCATCGGCGAGGGCGGTGTTGGGGGTTGATGGCCACCATAGTGGACAATGCGAGGCAGGAGATCCTCGCGTCCTCCGGATAGAGATTGGACCGCCTCCTCGGCAGACTTGTACTCGCGAGGTCGAGAGGTCTGAGGGGCTTGATGGTGGTGAGGCGGGAAGCCCGGTGACGGAAGCGGGGGCTGCTGATTCGAGTGAGAAGAGTGACCCGGGCTGTTGTTGTAGTGCTGGCGAGCAGTGCCCAGCGGTTCGGGGAACACGTCGGAGATTGGCGGGAGGCGATTGTTCGTTTGCTGTGCCGGGACGTGGTGGATGTGTGACGTCTGTGCCAGATTCGACGGGCCGTTGGCGAGCTGGCGTGATGGGGGCATGGTAGTGCGCAAGCCAGTGAAGGACTGATTGATAGGCGCAGATTGTATCACTCGCTCGTTGGCAAATTGTACGTGTGAGGGAGGAGCAATGGAGAGACCTGGTGGTGGTCCCTTCCTCTTTGAGGTGCTAGGTGTCTTCATGGGACGTCCTAGCGGGCTCATGTCTGGGTGGCGGGCATCTTCGTCGGGACCGCTACCTTTGCCATGCTTCTGGCGCGCTTCGATAATCTGTCTCTGCCTCTCTCTCACATCCAGACTCTTGTGAAGCTGCTCTCGCATGGAAGGATCGTTGGTGTGGAAGCCGGGCGACAGGCAGGCGAGCCCAACGTCGTGAAGTGACGCGCTGTCCTTGCCCGTCATGGGCCCGGCGGGACGAGCGGTGAGAGCACCCGAGGAGTGCACAATGTGGTTGGAGCTCGAGAGGTCGAGGCGGCGCGGGCGGTGGCGCGAGGTAGTCATGTCGGGCGACGAGGGCTCCTTCTTGACGACAATCTTTGGGGGAGGCCCGTTGCGGGATCTGGAGGACGACTTGCGGTTAGAGAGGCCATCGCGAGAGGGAGGAGACATAGAGGTGGGAGAAATAGACGTCGAGGGCGGGCGAAAGGCCGACGACGAACGAGATGATTGAGAATGAGTAGAAGACATACGAGAGAGGTGAGCGCTTGCCCTCCGGTCTCTGCTGGGGTTGAGAGCTGTCACTAGAGGAGGTAGGTGAAGCATTGTCGGCAACCCGGGCAGAAGACTTGGAGTTGGGCGTCACGATGTGAGGTGACGAGACGGAGGGCGCAATGGCGGCATATGTTCTCGAGGAACCCACGGCGTCGGCTGGCGCAGGCGCATGTGGAGCGGGGACCGGGGGGGCAGCGACGGCGGTGGACATGGTGCTGTCGTAGTTGCGGGGGCTCGTTAAGAGGAGAGTAGATGAGAGGAGTGTCGCAGCGTGCTGGGGGGCTTCCCGCTACACCAAGTGTCGAAGGATGGACTCAGCTAAGCAGTATTAGAAGCAGGTGTGACGGAGGGTGTCGGCGAGAGGAGCGATCCAAGGCGCAGCAATGCGGCTCACGCGGGGCCGGATCTCTCACACACAGATGTAGGCGACGAAAGCGACGCGGTGGGAGGGGAGAGAGGACAAGCGGAGGCGGAGGAGGAGGAGGAGGAGGGTGGTGGTCGAGGTGGTCGAGGTGTAGCGTGAGGCCGTGAGAGAGTCGAGCGCCGGCGAGGCCTGCGGGCAGCGGGTAGTGGAGGGGATAAAAATGGAAAGCACGGACGGTGCCTCAGAGTTCGAAGCGGCAGGAGCACCAGGAGGCGCGAGCCCTAGGCGTGTTTGCACCAGCGGGCAGCGGCCGGGGTGGGCAGACGAGCGCGCCGGGATGCGGTGGCATGGGAGGCCATGGCC